>CM034146.1:507478275-507550501 GCA_019776745.2 Taxus chinensis | reverse complement strand
TCACAATGACTAATTGGAAATCATAAAACACACTTTGTTCTTCACGGTCTTAGATCATTCATTCTTGAGCAAGAAACCTGTTAATATTTTTCCTCCAACTTTAGTAAAACATTTAGGACTATTTTTTTACCAGGTTATTTATGGAAATATGCAGGGCCAAGATGATCAGGATATGTCTTCAGGTTTAAAATATGTACTTTGATTATTATGCTCTAACTATTATCTTTGTCGCAAAGACAAACATTGATTTTCATTAGGTCGATATTTTTTTAAAATAGAAACAATATTTCCAAGTGAGTTATAAGCCACTCCTTTCAGTAAGTAATGTAGCTTAGCAATCATTATGCTTTTCTTTAATACAAACTGACATGAAAAATGCTTTGTGATGTCATTTCATCTATTCATATGATCTGTTATTTGAGCGCTATGTTATGTAAGTATCGTAGCTTATAGGTCGCCAAGCATTTTTTGTAATACAATTTTTTTTTAATTTATATTTTCTTAATTAAGAAATAGTTTAGCCTAAAGGTCCCTAATCTATTCCTTTATCATTTATCAACAAACAATAATCATAGAGCACTATATTATGTAAGAATTTGATCTTAGCATTTTCTTGGAATTTATTTTATATGAACTATTTTTTATCTCTATTTTTGAAATTAATAAACAGTTTAGCCTTAAGGTTGTTAATCTATTACTTTCTCAAAATACCTCCCTAGCTTTCAACAGTAAACAATTTTTATATCTCACAAATTTTGCATCTAAAAATTTCATTAAAAATGCCTAGCGCCCAATAATATATATTACTATGATATGTTATTAGATCACTATGTTCGAAATAAGATATTGTTTAGCCTAGCAACTAAAAAATCATTCTGTTCTGTAAATAATCGAGCTTAGTGGTTGCTAAGCATTTTCTTTAATATGAACTATTGTTTGATCTCTATATTCAAAATAAAAAATCAGTTGAGACTAGTGGCCGCTAATCTACTCCTCTTCACAAGTAGAAGAGCTTAGTGGTCACTAATCATTTTTATTGATGCACAATGATGTGTAAAAAAGGAAAATATGCAAAGGTGTGTGCCTAGCAGTCCCTATGGTGTTATATGAACACCCTAATTTTTTTTTTATTAATCATCTTTCTTCCCAACTATGCAAATACCTCCATATCTTTCAAGAATATATTTTTTCCATATCACACCTATCTGTCATCAAAATATATTATGGAAAATTCTTAGTGACTACTAATATCTATTACTATGATTTGGTCATAAAGCATATATGTTATCAAGAAATTATTTATCCTATTTACCGCATAATCATTCCTTTTGGTGAGTTTTGAAGCTTAGTGCTTGCTAAGCATTTTCTTTCACAACCATTGTTTGATTGATCTTGTTCACGTAATGGAGCTTATCATTCACTATGTATTGTACTTGATATGAATTGATATAAATTATGTTAGACACAAAAGAACTTATGAGTAGTATAGAGGTTGAGAAATATTTATATGGTATGTAGTGCCACACTTGCTTATGGAAGGAATGTATAGTCAATAAGATAAGATTACATTTGATGAAAATACTATTGATAAAAAACTGTAAAGATATTTATTTACATTGTTGGAAATGAAACTAAGGAGTTGTAGAGGCTAAAGACCTCTAGGCTTTTGGTCATCATATAAAAATACAACATACGACATGAGAAGTTTTTCATTAACACATGTTGAAGAGAATACCTTGATCCTCTATAAAATTTAAGTATTTATTAGTTTGAATTTGGTGTTGAAAAAAAAAAAATTCTAATGGAGCATAACATTCACTATTTTCTTTCCTATCTATAAGATAATCTCAAATTCAGGTGTAGAGTAACATTATGTTTTAATTTTTCTAAAGTAATGGGTAAATAACTCCAAAATATTGACGATCAAGAGATATATTAGAAATTTCATGCCACATGGCAACATTTTAATGGATTATAGTTACACCTTAATAATGTGGATTTTTATAGGTTAAAAATATTTGTTAATTATGTCTCTAATTAAAAATTTCTTAATAGATTTGTCATTTATATAATTTTGTAATTAACTGGTTCAAACTTTCAAGATGCCACATTTTATTGGTTTTTTTAATTAATGCAGACGATAGCTTAATAATAAGCGAGGCGTATATCACTCTCTTTTAAAAAAAAATCATAACATTCACTTCTATTTTCTAAATGGTTTTTTATTATGCTTGAATTAATATTTTTCATTTTCCCATGAGTTCACAAAGAAACTTTTGATGTCATCCCACTAGTTTCTAAAGTAGGTAGTATTAATAAATTTTAATTCCTCGTATCCCATGCCATTCCACGAATTAACACAAATTATATTTATAAAATACCAAATTAACACTAGATAAAATTAATAATTAACAAGACGTATATCGTTCCTTAAAAATTTAAATTTTATTGTTTCCTAATGTTCAATTCTGCTTTCCAAATGGTTTTTTATTATGTCAAAATTAAGAATTGTCATTTTTTTGTGAATCCACAAATAAAATTTTGTCAATGTCCCACTTATTTCTAAAGTAGGAAATATTAATAAATTTGATTTCCCTGAATCCCATGCTAGCCCCCGAATTAACGCGTAATATATTTAAAAAGTATCGAAGTCACACTTGATAAAATCTAATAATAAACTAGGTGTATATTGCTCTATTAATTTTTTTTTTGTTTCCTAATGTTCACTTCTTTTTTGTAAATGGTTTCTTATTATGCTTAAATTATTATTTGGTGTTTTCCCAAGTGTTCACAAAGAAAATTTTGTTAATGTCCCACTTTTTTCAAAAGTAGGTAAAATTAATCAATTTAATTTCCTCGTATCCCATGATATGCCCCAAATGAAATAAAAAAATTAATGAAGGGTTGATTAAAAGTACAATATGAAAAATCCCCCTCATTAAATGCCAATATTTGAAATATCAAAATCCCATACTTTTTCTTTAAGAAGGTGAAATTCAAATTTGTAGATTTCCTATTCCCAGTTTTTTCAGTTTTCTTAATTTCTTTCATTGAATTCATTTAGAAAAAATAAATAAACTAGATAAATATCTATTAGGGTTTCTATTTTATTTTGTAAGCGTAGAAAATGAGCTCTTGAAATTAGAATACAACATGCATAGGCACTAATTTACTGGTTTGAGTGCTAAATTCATGGAGGTTTTTTTGAATGGTAAGTTGTGTAAATGATTGTAATCGCATTTAGGGGGACAAAAGCAATACAGAAAATAGTGATTATGGATAGATCACGGGTAGGAGTGCATATCAGGAGGCCTACAAAGGACAAAATTAAAATAGACAGCTAAAACATGTTACAGATAGAATCTCAATGATACTATATTTTAGAGAGAATACAGAGCTTAAAAAGACATTATCAAACATGTCAAAATATCATATACAACTAAAATAGGTATTTATCAAAATCATCTATGTTATTGTATGTGTATCTTAGTTGATTGTGGGCACTTGTAGCCACTTTGTATGCACCCAGTTATTGTGTTTTACACCGCAATCCATCTCTACCTTTCTCTTTGGTGCCTTTATAGTTCCATTCCATCTCTTATCAAAACCACATTTTTATCTACCCATGACCGAAGATTTTTTTTTTCCCATGATCAAATATTTTTGTCTACCCATGACCAAATATTTTGTAATCCCTTTTAAAATATTTACACCATCTAAAAACTAGTTTTTTATGTTTATTCATCACTCAAGTTTTTGTGTTTGTTAAACGGGTTCACTTTTCAGACCTTCTATCTATTTCTCATTTTTTTTAAATTTTGTTTCTTCTTCGTCTATTTTTTCCCATAAGCGTTAGCATCTATCTCTAGCAGCAAATAACGAGTCATTTATTCTTTTTTTTTATAAATCGTAATGGTTTACTTTTTTATAGTATAAGTAATCATCTTGACTTCATGTAATGATTTTTTAATATGAAAGAAATATTTGTGACTAATTCTTTAATATTTTATTCTCACTTAATTGCGGCATTGATATACATAATTTTTATATATTTGTTTTCCCATGAAGAAATAATTAAATACATTTTATTTACAAATGTTTTAATGTTTAGTAAAATTTAAGCACATTATATGTACTCGTAAATATTATTAAATATAAATGTCATTCATTATATTTACAAACATTTATTACATTTACAATTAGTAACAAATTACTAGTAACAATTTTTTTTCTGCCCTAGCTTCGAAAATTTCAAGAATTTTTCACTCTGATCAAGCTTGGATAAAGGAAAGATATTTCTTCTCTACAACTCACAAGATTATTGGCTGTCAGAGGATTATTAGAAGGTATAACTTAGTTTGTTGTTTTTAGTTCAACCCCTTGAAATGTCAACAATTTTTCAAAATGGGAGGTACCGCTTACAGAGTAGAATTAATTTTCAATCCACCAGGGTAGAAACAAATTGAGCTCTGGGAAATAATAAATATAGAGGGTTTCACTAATTTAGTTTATAGAATTAAAGGGCACAACCAATAAATTTTTTTATAATTCGTGGAGAATTGGAAATACCATAATATCTCCTTCGGAGATAGGGATTTATAAATCACTGAAGAATTCATCTCATTTATCACAGGATTAAGAATGGAGGGGAAAAAATTCTTTAGGAACAAAATGGATAAGGAATTAGAGGAAAGGATCTTTTTAGACGATGGTGAAACACTGGATATCAAGAAAGAAGGAATTTTGGTTTCCTCTATCCTGAAGCCTTATGACGAGGTCACCCCAATGATGGTCTGTTATGTTACTTTAGAAGGAATATTCTCCACCATTCCTCAACATCACTTAGTCTTTCTTAACCACTTCAGGCGTGAGGTGAAGGTGAGTCTTTCCCACTACATTATTCAGTCTATGGAAAAGACTATTTTGGATTTTCAGGATCAGAAGAGGATTTTTCCTCTCTACCAAAGTATCATTTACTTCATCAATCAGTGTATTTCAAATTTCGTGGCCATTAACCCCTACCTTTCTATGATCTCCCCCCTTCCCAAAATGACCCACATTCACTTAAAAAACCCCATGTACCATGATGTTGTCTCGGAACCACCCCCTAAAAGGATCCTACATAGCAGCATGATAGGTAAGGAAATTGTGGGTACTAGCCAGAAGGACAAATAAATCTTATTAGAAAACAACCCTCCCATAGGTGGTCCAGCCATGGAAGATGACCCTTTTTTGGAAAATAAATTCAACTTGCAAGCTGAGATTGTGAAAAACCTTGAGGACAATGTGGATTTTTTGCTAAAATTTGTTGTTAAGGAACAAGCATATGATTCTTTCACTGGCATCAAAGAGGAAATTTCCACCCTAGATTCTAAGATGAAATCTATGGAGGAAAAATATGGCAACTATGTGGCCATGTAAAGTGCCACTCTAGACCTCATGTAAGTACACATTTACAAGATTTATGACTCTAGCGGCATACCAGCCTTAGCATGGAAAAATGGGAGGATTATAAAAAATTTTAAAGCCACAAACTAAGACCCCACTACTGCCATTTCTCTAAAGGTCTATCAGACTCTTATCGTTTCTCTTAAAGTTTTCAATAAATCAGTTCGTTAGCGTTGTTGTCTATTTATTTTCTATGCAGCTATCTTGGCCTTATTTTTTATCTGTTGTTTTGTTTTTTTGGTTCGTTTTTGGGTTCTTTTCTTATAGACGGCCCATACCTTTGTTTTTTCTTGTTTCTTTCCTTTTGGTTGGGGTGTGGCCCCTAAAGATTAAAAAATCACACTGCTTTACTCTATTTATCTTGGTTGATGAGCCTCTGGTTGTAACTCTGGGTAAGGTCCCTCCAAACCCTTTTACCAATAATTAAAAAAGTAACAATTTTAAAATTTTAAAATAACATATTCTAAGACTAGAGGCCACTAAGCTCAATGTTTACGACATTTCCTAGCTATTACAAAATAACACAAGGCAAAAAATATTCCAAGACAAGACAAATATTAAAGAATTTCCTAAAATACATTTTTCAAACAAGAAGGGAGACTAGTGGCCACTAAGATTTTGGTTGACTCACATACAATGCAACTAGGACGGCTCACTAGAAAACTGAGCTAAACACCATCAATATATTTAGATTTCCATATTAATTTATCAGAATCCTACCATGATATTCAAAACCTAATTGCAACTAATGTCAAATATTATTAAATAACATTGGTGTAACATAACAAAGACTTGATAGTAGTGGCCGCTAGGATATTTTTTCCCTTGCATATAGGACAATTAGCAATGACCTGACTAAAAAACTAACTAAGATCCTTTATTATATTTAGATGTTACAATACTACCTTCTAAGACTAGAGACCTCTAGGGTGGAGGTTTAATTTCTTTCTTTGATGTTTGAAAATAAAAAATATTCAAAGACAATATTAATTTAAATGATTTTCCAAAATACACATATTCCAAAACAAAATTTTCTACATTATGGCTACCGAGTTCAATATTCTATCTAAAGTCTATCACATGATATTTGAATCCTAGTAGCCACCAAGGTCATATATTAATCCACTGTGTTGGTGTAACATAATAAAGACTTAATATTAGTGGCCACTAGGATAATTTTTGTCATTCATTCAAGATATTGATTAACAACCCAACTAAAAACTCAATATTAAAATAAACTCTAACACCAAGAGTTTAGCTAGGTGACCTCTGAGTACAAAATGTTATTCAAATTTTATTACATGATATTCCTAGTGTTCGCTATGGTCGAAGATAATTACATATCACTCCAAGAAATAAAAAATACTTTAGGTTAGTGGTCGCTAGGATACATGTTCCTTGCATTCAAGACAATTTTTAACCACTCAATTGAAAATCTAATTATGTTCCTTGTTATTATATTTAAATTTTAAAAGACTATTCTCAATGAATGGTGACTTCTAGGGTGGTTTATCACTACATTTCTTTCTTGAATACTGGTGATTATATACATTAATTTAAGCCTAGTGGCCACTGAGCTCAATAGTATATTTGAAGTCTATTGCATGAATTCCAAACTTAAATTTAAGCCTAGCGGCTGTTGGGTTCAACATGTTTTTTTTATTACTGGAAAATAGTTTTTTGAAAGGGACTATACCCTTGAGTACAAAAGATGGCCTAGGAGCTAGAATAGGAATGAGAACTAGAGAGAAAAGGATCAGAATCCAAATGTGACAATGAAGCTCAAAGTAGCCAAAAAATAGCTACCCAAACAAGACAAAATAGCAAAAATACTGTAAAAAAGTAGTAGAGAGACCGCAAAAAAATAGCATAAAAACATACAAGAACAGCTAAAGCATCTACAACTACTTTTTGGCAGCTTTGTCTATGCTGGTCTTGATATTCTTCTAGGAATGGAACATACCCAAAGTTGTCATGTGGGCAGCGACAATCTTATCCAGCTGCTCGATGGTCCTTTTTCTTTCCTTATCACTACCCCAAAGTGTTGTCGAAACTCCGCTGAGGTTGGAGACACTTTTGACATGTTACTTAATGAACTCCTCAATCGCCCTAAAGATGGCCATGTTGTAATCATGTCAAGTTTTGGTCTTCCCTAAACGAGAGTCTAAGGAGTTCAGCTTCTTATAGATATCATCAATTTGGCTGCTATCAATATCCACCTCCTCCTCCTTCTTCCTCTTACCTTTCTGTTTTGCCAAGTTCTTAACCTCATCCTTCAACAGTTTCATATCAGCCTCTAAGGCTTCCAGTCTTTTTGAAGAGCTTTCCATATGCACATCCCGGGGACTGGCACTGCTAATATTCAGGAGGTCATGTGCAATTTCAATTTCATGAGGACCCTTCTCCACAACAAGCGTCTCAAGGTTAAGCTTTCTAGAAGCCCTGGTAACTAGTCTGTTAGAGGTGGAGGCAAAGTGGGGGGCAGGAGCAGCAGTAGGAGGAATGGAAGAAAAATCTTGGACGGTTGGTAGGGGGTGACAGAAGTGGTGGCGGGGGAAGAGAATGGAGAAACAGGGCTGGCAGCAGCAGAACTCGGCAGAGGAGGAACCGAGCTAGGAGAGGATGGGAGACCAGGATACTTAAGAAGAAAACATTTATGTAGTAGAAAAATAAGCCCCTGGTGTAAAGGAACCACCCAATTATGCTTTTGAAACTCCAAAATGGAGCGCTCAAGAGAGTTCAGCAAGTAATGGGGAAACAAACCATACGATTCCTACGGAAGTGGTTAAGAAAGATAAGGTGCTTAACAGGTACAGTGAAAAACCTTCCTTCCAAGGATACGAACTGTATCATCATGCAAGTAACCTCATCATAAGGTGGAGGGATCAAGCTAACAAGCAGGCCCGCTATAACGTAGATCAGCTTCTCAAATCTCTCCAAAAATCTCCTCTCTTCAACATCTCTGTCGAACCTTTTGTTAAAGAAACAGTAGCCCTCCAAGCCAAGGTCGGTCGCTTCAGCAATAAGTTCTTCATTGACCAAGATCTTCTGCCCCCCATATTCTCCAGTCCACTCCTTCCAATCCTTCACAAAACACACAGAGATGCTTTGATCATGCCCCTAAACCTTCTCTATGAAGTTGGTGATGCCACCCTTGCTAAGTATGCTCCATAGCTCGATATTATCCTTCCAGTCCGGGTCCGCACTAGGCTCAATTTTGCAAGGGGGACCCCAAATCTTCTCTGTGCTTAACTGTTTATGACAAATTCCCAAATTCTTGTGAGTGCTAAAGCCAGTCCACTTTTTACTATTGTAATCCACGCAATGTTTGAAATGAGAGCCATTGCTTTTCCCATGAACGGTTGCATGTCTGCTGATCTGAGCCTATGGTAAATCACATGTGGGAATAGCCTGCTCCTTGTCATCAATCACATTACTACCGTCTTCAGTTTCCGTGGAGCTTTGTATCCGACTTTTAGCAGACGCAGTGCAGCCCGCATGCGTGATTTTCAAATCAATGTAACTCCACTTGGAATTCCCCATATATTTCACACTATCTTGATTATTTGACATGATTTGCATAATCATATTCTTTAATTCAACACGTGTGGGAGTATTATTGATGCTGATCCACACCCGAAAATCATAACTCAGCTCTAGATATTGCTTGCGTATAGAAATCTGCATGAATGTTGTTTTGAAGCTACTTAGGGATGCTATTATTATCCCAAACAATGAGGTTAACATTAATGCCATAATTAGCCAGCGCATCCTCCAATTTATTACCCTCCCGATAAGTATGCATGATCCTGATGTTATTGAAAGTATGACTAATACTTATGGACTCTGAGATAAAATCCTTGATGCTCCAACTTAGAGATGAGCATTGTTTAAGGAGATTAATGATATTCAGGGAGTCCCCTTCAATAATGAGGTTCTGAATATTTTGAGTCTGGGCAATTCTCAGGCCCCATAGAGCAGATAATTCTTCGGTAAAATGATTAGTTTGAATTCCCATTTTCCCATCATACGCAGCAATCAGATTACCTTTATGATCCCATATTGCTCCTTCCCTTGCTACAATCCCAGGGTTTCCCTTAGAGGCCCCATCAAAGTTCAACTTATACTAATTAAAATCAAGAGGATGTCATTTGATCAAAGATCTATCAAGGCTATTCCCAGGATTGCTCCGACTATTGACAGTTCCTATCTTCCAATTGGATAAGATGTATTCTTCATTCTCTGGATATCTCTTATTCTTAGGGGGTTTAAATCTAGCAATATTCTCTTTGATAGCATTAGAAATTTTACCAATACTAATTTTATAATTTTGCTTCTTATTTCTGAAGATAATATCATTTCTATCCTTCCATATCCTCCAGATTAAATGAGGGATAACCAGCTTCCAGATCCTTTTAACAACACAATGCCTAAAGGGTGGGTTCCATTGAGTCCATAGCTGATTAAGATCCTTCAGCAACACCCAGATAGCTTCAAATTTAGAGAGGGAAAAACTCCATATTCTGGTGGCATACTCACAATGTATGAACAGGTGGCTGATATCCTTAGAACCTTTCTTACAAATATGGCACCTATTAGGGATTATAAATCCTCTTCTCATCAGGTTGTCAGTGGTAAGAATCCTACCTCTGATAGCCAGCCAAAGGAAAACTTTTATTTTGGGAGTTAATTCAGACATCCAAATCTTGTTCCAATTGAACTCTGTTTGACTACTGTGGAAGAAATTATTATATCCAGTTTTGAAAGAGTAATTCCCATTATTGGAATTATTCCATACCAACTCATCCTTGGAATCTAGCTGACTTAATGGAACAAGATCTAATTGATCTTGAAGGGAGGAAGTAATTTTCTTCAGATCATTTCTCTCCACAGTAAGATTTTTCCAATTCTGGGTTCAACATGTTACTCAAATACATGACTAGAAAAAAAATATTCAAAGACAACATGAACTCAAGTTCTTGGGCTATTAGTGAGTTACAAGTAGTTTTTAATCATCAAGCCAAGTTTCATTCCAATTGATTTCATTAGATTCTTTTAATAAGTGGCCATGGGAACACCTTGAGGTAAGGGTCAAACTTCTCCATATGGACCAAGCAGAACATAATGGGGTGATTCTAATATGGATCACTCAATAGACATTAAACCCTCAAGCCCACCTCCATGTCCTACTTAAAGAAAGTGCTCCTACCATTTTATTTAGATTTCCACATTAATTTATCAGAATCCTACCACGATATTCGAAGCCTAGTGGCCACTAATGTCAAATATTATTACAAAACATTGGTGAAACATAAAAAAATAATTGAGATTAATGGCCGCTAGGATATTTGTTTCCTTGCATATAGAACAATCAGTAATGACCCAATTGAAAAACTAAATAAGCTCCTTTATTATATTTGGATGTTAATACTACCTTCTAAGACTAGTGACTGCTATAGTGAATGTTTACTTTCTTTCTTTTATGTTTCTAGAGAACAAATATTCAAAGACAAGATTAATTTAAATGGATTTCCAGAATATACATATTCCAAAACCAAATCTTCTTCATTGTGGCCATTAAGTTCAATATGTTTTTTAAAATTTTTAAATGCTTTTGACTGGAGCTTTGAACTGGATGGTTACAGGACCCCACCCATACAAAAAAAAAATGAAACTAAACAAGACCAAATATCCCAAATCCCATGATAAAAAATGATCTGAAGAAAGAATCTAGAAAAGAACTAGCCGGAGAGCCAAAATGGACCCAAAAATAAAGAACCTAGCCAAAAGTGAGCTGGAAGGAAGGCTCAAATAGTTCCTAAAAAAATACAATCCCTTACTAAATCCCATGAGAAGGGTTTTCCACCACTCCAAGCTTATCCTCCTCCATCATTCCCTGATTTGTCACCCCGCAATAGGACCTTACCAAACATAAGGAGGAAGGCTCCTTTTTCACGATCCTTAAGTGCATTGAGTTGGTCAATTGTTGAATCAATAGGAAAATGAGCTTCAAGGATCTCTTAGGGTGGTAGCCTATTGGGATTCGGGCCACCATTATAGAAGGAAGAATGAAAATTATCTACATGAAGAAGCAATTCCCAATATTTCTCACCCATCTAATGAATCCCCTGCCCAAATCTAATGGTCTGCTTGTACACTTCTTCCACCCAAAGCAGGTGGTTGGGAATCTAACATCCAACTAATTCCTCGTGTAAACCAACATGGTGAACCAGAAAAATAAAATAATCTACTATAGCTTCAAATTCTACCAAAACTAGATGAATTAGAAGACAATTTGAAACAAAGGTCACTGCTATATAAGAATTATCCCACGCCTTAGGATATTCCAATAGAAAATATTTTCCTAACACACATTTGATAGCTTTGGCCTCACAAACAGAGGCATAATGGAATACTTCTTGGATGCACCTCTGAGAAATGGCTGAGGAGTATGCCATTTCCTTCCTCTTACCATGTAGAGAGATGAAGGGGAACCTAGGGAAATCCCATGATTTGTAAGCACAAAAGATGAAAGGGAGAGAATGATAGAAAAAAAGCCAATGTATGTCTAAAAATTGGGAAGATGCCACCATTTCCATTAATGTTGAAAGCTTAATCCATGCCTTCCTTCATGTGAAATGATGTCTACCAAACTGATCCAATATTCGTAATGATTCGATGTCAATGCAATGTCTAGACCATCGATAGCAAGATTGGAAAGAAGTTTGATGACACTATTAGCTTCGGAAGTTCGATAGACATGATTGATACTTTAATTTTTCTATTTTCCAAGCCAAAAAGTAATGTTGGAGATGAATAAATTTAAGTGCCAAGATATGGAAGAACCCTTAGAAATTGCATGTAAAATGACTTGTGAATCTCCTTCTACCTAGAGACGATCACAACCTTTTTAAAATACTAGCTTGATACCCTCTAGAAGGGTTTGGGATTTAGTGAGGTTTCAAGTTCCATTTTGCAACAGAAAGGATCCCACCACAATTATGTCCCCAACCTCATTTCTCACAATACACCTTGACCCAGATTTACCTGGGTTATTCAAAGTCTATCAAATGATATTTGAATCCTTCCATCTGCTAAGGTCTTAGATTATTCCACTGCATTAGTGTAACATAACAAATACTATAGATTAACAGCCCTTAGGATAATTATTTTCTTGCATTCAAGATATTGATTAATGACCCCACTAAAAACTCAATACTAAACTAAACTCCAACACCAATAATTTAGCTATGTGGAATTTTAGTACAAAATGTTATTCAAATTTTAGTTCATGATATTCCTAGTGTTCATTATAGTCAAATATAATTACATAGAACTCCAGGAAAATCACAGAGACTTTAGGTTAATGGCCACTAGAATACTTGTTGCTTGGATCTAGGACAACTTATAGCCACTCAATTGAAAATCTAACTATGTTCTCCATTATTATAGTTAAATTTTAAAAGACTATTTTCAACGACCGCTAGGGTGGTTTCTCATTACAATTCTTTCCTAAATACTGGTGATTCTAAATAGAAATTTAATCCTAGCGGCCATTGGGTTCAACATGTTACTCAAATACATGACTCAACAACAAATATTTGAAGACAAGATGAACTTAAGGTATTGGGCTATTGGTGAGTTACAAATATTTTGTAATCATCAACCCAAGTTCCATTCCCATTGAGTTCATTGGATGCTTTCAATAAGTAGCCATGGGGACACCTTAAGGTAGGGGTCAAACTTCTCCTATGGACCAAGTGGAACATAATGAGGTGCTTTGAATGCATATCGCTTGGCAGACATTAAGGACTCAAGCTCACCTCCATGTCCTGCTTAGAGAAAGTACTCCTCCACCACTCCAATTCATAGCTCTTTTATAATAAAAGTGTTTACCATCCAAAATTTACAAGTATTTTGTAATCATCAACCCAAGTTCCATTCCCATTTAGTTCATTAGATGATTTCAATAAGTGGCCACATGGACACCTTGAGGTAGGGGTAAAACTTCTCCATATGGACCAAGAGGAACATAGAAAGGTGCTTAGAATGTGGATCAATTGGCATACATTAAGGACCCAGTTCCACATCTATGTCCTGCTTAGGGAAAGTTGCCCTACCATTACATTTATATTTTCTATATTAATTTATTAGAATCCTTCCATGATATTCGAAGCCTAGTAGCTACTAATGTCAAAGATTATTAAATAACATTGGTTCAAGATAAAAAATTATTGATATTAGTAGTCACTATGATATTTGTTTCCTTTTATAAAGGACAATTTATAACGACGTAACTAAAACACTAACTAAGCTCCTTTATTATATTTGGATGTTACAATACTACCTTCTAAGACTAGCAACCACTAGGGTGGATGTTTAATTTATTTTTTTGATGTTCCAAGACAAAAATTATTCCAATACAATATTAATTTAAATGATTTTCTAGAATACACATATTCCAAAATGAAATTTTCTACATTGCGGCCACTGAGTTCAATATGTTATTGGAAGTCTATCACATGATATTTGAATCCTATCAGCTACTAAGGTCATATATTATTCCACTTCATTAGCGTAACATAATAAAGACTTAAAATTAGCATCCACTAAGATAACTCTTTTCTTACATTTGAGATATTGATTAACAACTCAACTAAAAACTTAAAACTTAATTAAGCTCCAACACTAAGATATTGAAGATAAATTCGTAGATTATTTTGTGGCATTGGTGTAACATAAAATAGTCTTGAGATTAACAAATGCTAGGATAATTCTTTACTTGCATTAAGGCCCCTCAAACCTAAAGCTATAAAAATTTTTTTTTACATTAACTCAAAGATATCCTGGAATATATAGATGCTAGCAACCACTATTCTTCATTTCTACTAAAAAACTGAAAAATTGAAACAAACTAGATTTAATAGCGAGTAATTGTGTAAATTTCTTACTGCAATGCACAACATAAACTTATACTCAGAGCCAAATTAATGGTTAGGAGCACCCTAGGAAATAATTGGAGTGGATGCCCTTCTCACAATTTTAATTAATATTTTTCCCATAATTACATAAAGTATACCTTTATATATCAATGCATGATATTTATGTTTATTAATATTATATTACCTTTATATGTGAATGCACAAAATTTATGTTACCTTATAATAATATCAATAAATGGGTCAATTACTATTGAATCTTCTTATAAATTGATTTAATTGTAAGTTATAAAACTAACCTGTGATAAGAGAAATCTTTGGATTCAGGTGCCCCCTAACTTTTGGCACCCTAGCCAGTTACCCAATTTTCCTAGTGGTTAATCCCCCCTTGCTTATACTAATGATTTCTTGTATTTTATAGTTAAAGGAGGGTTGAAGGGTACCTTTCCCTTTACATTATAGATACAATGAGATGCAATAACTTGGGAAAAAATTCAAGGTAAAGTGCCAAAAAAATAAATGGTTGGGAATATAAAAAACCCCAGACCAGTAAGCCAGATAGTATGAATAGATAACAATAGAACTAGAAACAGATAACAATAGAACTAGAAACACTATATAAGAACCAAAACAAAGATACAATGTGATGGATTTTAGAAACACTTATTTATCTAAATCATATGTCATCTCCATAACCTCAATCTTAATGGACATGAAAATAGTTTCCGTTGGTAGTTATGAAAAAAGATGCTCTTTTCCAATAGAAGCCTAACTCTTTAACCAATCGTATGCCTCGTGAACTTTCCTGCAAAGAACATCCCAACGTTCCAGTTCCTATTGTAGTGTGATAGACATAGAATCCAAGTCAGGAAAGTGGAGTGATCTACTTCTCTTTGACGATTTCTTGCCACATTTTTCCACTTCAAACAAGAAACAATTTAGGCTATCAAACCAATTGAAAAACTCTACAAAAATGTCTGCATGTGCCAAACCTTCCTCTTTATAGTGAGCATCAGAAAGTAAGGACCAAAACACACTCAATTTTTTTTCCATTTCCGCTTCCATGCCAACCCTATACGTTGGCTTGATCCAGTGATGAGCCATCTCCAAAATACCAATCCTTCATTGGACAAATGATAAGAAGATGAAAAATGAACATTGAAGAAACTTCCACATTTACCCTCAAACGTCCCTCTAGAGAAAGATAATAATCTCCAAGAACTCCCTCAATTACAACAAAGTATTACTTAGATTTAAACCAAAAAATGGATTTCAAATGGCGACACGATATTTTGGTATAAAATCCTATGTCACCCACAACCTCAGAAAATTGCATGAAAGGCAACATTGGTTTGACCATGACAGAAGAAATGAAATCTCCTGAAAAAAACACAAAAGGTGTGGAAATAAGGGGGAGCATTTAGAGAAATATATTGAGTGAATATGCCATCACGTGCTTGAAATTAAGACAAACTTTCCATCGGATTTAATATCAACCTTTATTGGAAAAGGTGATGAGTTCAGCCAATCAAAATATTTATTGCAAATCTTATTACAAAATGGTTGGCAGTCCCTTGATTTTTCACAAAATCTGCCTATTTAGTAGTTATCTTAATAGATAATATTTAAGGTCCAATATGGAGTTAATGAGAGCATACAAAGGGAATTTTAATCACACAAGATTGATTATCCATGACAAGGTCTTCTTTTAAATGATGATGTTAACAATAATATGGTAGTCACCTCCAATAATTAATTCATTAGTATTTGATTCATTAGCCATAGACAAATAAATTCTTCTATTAAGATCTACTTGTGCTAGGGAGAAAGAGCCAATGACTGTTAGTGGGTATGTGAAATAAAGTACCATTAGTTGTTTGAATTCAAGTTAAAAATTAAATAAAAACTAGCCAATAAAGTAAGTTACATGAAGTCTCATCAATAAATTATCCAATGATATGGTGACACATAGACAACCCATAAAATAATATTTTATTCTCAAGTAATGGGTTGCCTTAAATTCCTTTGTATTCAAAAGTACTTATTTTAAATCCCTTAAAAATATGTTCTCCATATAATTTAAATGTGTAACAGAAAATGTACATATTAGAAAAATCATGAACCATTAGGGGAGAGGGGCAAATAGGTGAACATGGTCTAATAATTGACATGACTATTGATCACACAATACCTAATAGTTTTCATAATATTATGTAGTAGTTAGTTATTTTTGACATAATAATTATGTAGAGTAGCCAATTACATCAAGACATGTAAGACCTCTCACCCATTTTTGTTTATATGAAAATATATGGATTGCGTTTTATACACAAAATATCAAATGAGAACTACATAAGGCGTCAGCATTCTTGAAGGTATGTATTCAAGGACTTGGCTTTTCCAGGGATAGTCCAACTAATATAAAATATTTACAAACAATGACAACAATTTTTTTGGGATTGTTTTTGCATTGTTAAAATGAATTCCCTGATATTGTAGAGGCCATCGGTCGCTAGCCTTCTCATCAATGAATAATTGGAAAACATAAGAAAATAATAGCTCTTCATGACCTCTGATCCTTTATTCCTGATAAGGTTCATGTACATATTCTCCTTTGATGTTTAGTAAATTGTTATAGACTATTTTGTTTAATGGGTAATTTTTCAAAATATGCAAGGCCAAGATGAACAGAATATGTCTTCAGGTTTAAATTATGTTCTTATATTATTATGCTCCAATACTAATAGTTTTTGATAATGTAGACAACAAATTTTTCATTGATTAAATACTTAACGGTCACTAAACTTTTTCATTGATAGTGGTATTCAAGAACTTTCATTTCTTCGATGTTCCAGGACAAGAGAAGACAACTAATATTCAAAGACAAGATAGATATTTAACACTTTCCTGAATACACATAATTAAAAACATTTACCACTTTTCTGAATACACGTAACTAACACAAGAATATTCAAGAGAATACAATACACACATAGAATCAAGAGAATACAATACACATAGTCAGACACGTAATCGTTAGCCTAGTGATCATTAGGTAGATTAGCCTCCACAAGGATCCTAGTAGATGCCTAAGTTTTCCATGATTTGTTTGTTATTCGTTCACTAATTATAAAATAAGAAACTATTGAGACTTGATACCGGGAAACCATAACTTTCAATTACTAATTGAACGTTGCAGTTGCTATAAATTTTCCTATATACTAGTTGATTTCACTTATGTGATATACACGATATATCTAATGAGAACCATAAAAAAAACCTAATTACAACACCCAAACATATCACGACATGTAATATTTTTTATTATTAAATATTCAATTCTTGACACTTATCACCCATGTTGGTTACCAGGTTTTCAAAATGATGTAGTGTAACTCAAATATGTTTTTTTATAGTGATGGAAATATATAGATGCCAGCGGCTTCTAGTCTACACTTCTAGCAAATAATCACTACTTGAAACAAACCAAATTTAATAGTGACTAATTGATTAAATTTCTTAGTGCAACTCATAACAAATTTTTTTATTAATGATTTCTTGTATTTTATAACTAAAAGAGGGTTTAAGTATGCCTGAAAAATACTATGCTATAAATATTTATTCATATTGACTTTTACTCTATGAAATTAATGATATTAAGATATGACATCTCATTGTTATTGCATTGTTGAGAAACATTATTTTTCCTTTCCAATTACTTACGAAATATTAATTTATCTAATTCCTTTTTTCAGGTAATATATCTTCCATCGGCCACACTCCATTCATGTAAATTCCTTTGATTGAAGGAGAAGAGGATATGAAAAAGAGAGATGATGAGTGGTTTGTAGAAATGCATTCCCTAGAAAATTACCACTGTGATCAATGGTTATTTTTTTTCAATGAGGAAAATGTCAGTGAAGTCAGTATGGTACAAAATTCAAAAGTTAAAAATGAGAAAACATTGTGTATTCAAGTTGAACACACCAACATCGAAATAAATAAGTGTTTTATTCATGACTTGGAGTTGTAAGTTTCATTGTTCAAGAAAATGGAAATAAAGGCTTCTAGAGAAAGTAAGGCGTTCTCTTGTCTTAAATATGGTTGGAATTTAGGCAATTTCATGTAGTAAAAAAAAAAAGATGTGGAAATGCCCTTGAATTTCATAACAGCTTGATTTGGTATTCAAAAAATTGTATAGAACTGAGGATACTTCTTCTGTTTGTCATTATTTGAATAGAAAATATTTACTTTCTCAACCAAAACAAGCAAACCTAATTACCTCGCTAAGGAGATATTACTTGTCTAAATTAGAGATAGATCCATCTAAGTCAAAGTTATAAGGGATTAAAAAGAATACCAAATAAACTTTGATGTTGAAGAAAGTGACTAGTATATTTGAGCAAACAGAAACTTTAAATGTTGAACAATTAAAATTCTTATTTTTCAATGGTGATGATTTTCCAATTGAAGTTTCTAGGTGTTGTTGGCATGTCCAGAATATCAATTACGTGTTGTGAATGATGAGAATGTTTAACTTATTATCTTTTCAATTTTTATTAATGTTATTCCTACACTGGGGGATGATGCACTTCTTCTTCCCTTTTTATCTTCTACAAAACAATCTACAAAGGAAATTTTGGAAGTCAAGGATCTAGATACCATTTGTGCCCAAAATGTTTTTTTGGCTAAAAGTAAATACAATTCATTACATACTAAAATGTAGTTTATAAAGGCTCACATTATGTCTTCACATGCTCTTTGTGAAGTTATTTTTAAAATTTTCTAGCAAAAAAATGATATAAACTAAAATTGAATTAATACCAATTTTATTGATGTACTCTACAAAGCTCGAATAATTTGGAGATCCCTAGGATGTCTTCGGAGGCCCAGAGAAGGAAACTCAAAGTCATGTGATTTGAAGGTCATGAAACTTAATTTTAACGTATTTGTTCTTAAAATTTAATTTTGTAATATGTAAAAAGTAAATATACTATTTCCTCTTTCAATTCAATGTTTCGAGATGCAATGTATTGTTATTTTCAAAGTGTCTAAGACAGAGAACCTTCATGAGAAAATGGCATATCTATATTTACCTGAGGACATATGGAAAAAATTGATAACCATTGAGTTATTTAAATCTGGTGGTCTAGCTTGTTCCCTTTTTAAGGATAACCAACCTAACTTTCAACTAAATTCATTGGCAAGGTTCATAGAAAATTATTGTAGGATTACAAGAGGAATGACCAATGAGGAGATATCAATTCTACTAGATGAAGTGAATGCAGGGAGAGTATGGATAACTCACTCTATTAAACAAGGAATCATAGCAGAGACTTCAGATAGTTTCTGCAAAAGAGTAAAAGATGATAGAAATATGATTTTTTTATATTTAAATATGTTAAAAGTAAATATCTAGTTAATCGTGTATTGGAAGAATGCACTGAAAAATATTGTTGAAAATTATTGTGTGAATAATTCTCACTACTGCTAGTTGTGTGTATTCTTGGGAGAAGATCATAAAGGAAAAAGAAAAGTTGATTATGGAGGAAGTGAAAAATTGGCAAAAAGAAAATTTTATGATGAAGTGGCAGAGGTTCTTCCAACTCAAACAATTATAGAATACTATGTGAGTGCAATGGAAGAAAATATTCTAGCAAGGATGGAAGACACCAAAGACTTCATATGTCAATGTGCATATCCCTTCCAACTCTAGTCAGAAATATGTTGTATTCCGATAACTAATCCATTCAATACAGAATGTATGATCGCATATTTCTACAATTTTTCTAGTGTATTCACTTCCAATGCAATAATGGACCTGCTTACAGTTGTTGGATCTAGTATGATAAATTGTGCAATTATTATCCTCATATTTGTTTCTTATTCAAAAATGTTAAGAGATACATTAAAAAAATACATGCAAAATGTACAAAAAAGGGGGAATCAATAATAGAAGGTTTTTACATATTTTATGACAACTGTAGACAATTAAAGAGCTTTTTTCTTATGTACACAATAACTGATGTGCATAATTGTGATGTTCATGATGGGGATATAACTAAAATCACAATGGATTGGATTGATCATCTTCCACAACAAAAAGTGACTGCAAGCAAAATTTTCGTATGAGGAAAGACACATCCTTTTCTTTACAAGATATCTTATAGGTTTTGGTATCATATGTTCACTCAACTCGCTTCTAATAATTCTCCGGTTATATTTTTGTATGGAGATAGTGTTGTAATGCAAGATTTGGTTGACTTAGGTCTATCAAGAATTTTCTTACAAAATTACTATTGTCATTTGAAAAAAGTTACATTGATTAAGATCACTTTAAACAATTCAATTATTTTAATGCATTTGAACTGATACATACAATATTTATGCAAACAACCAAACAATAGAGGAAGACATTATCTCTTTCTCTCCACATACAAATAGAGGAGACGATGTCGATCTTATTATGTCAGATCCAATTAAAATTATTTCCCTAGATGTCGCTAACCATCCATCCAATGAATCTATAAAAGGAGTGGGAAATACTCTTTTAATAAATTTATTACTACAAGATGTTTTCAATTGTCATTGTTTACATATTTTTAATAAAAACTTCATTATTTCTAGATTTGATGCCAAATGGGGAGGTTGTTGGCATGTCATGCATGAACTCACAAATGGAAAATGGTATGATATTCATATACAATTATAAATAAAACCATTCATAAGACCCTCAAAATTGAAGGAACTTGTAGTGAAGTAGTTTATTTGTAATATGTATTAACCTAACAGTTGGTAATATGCATCTTTTAATTAGATTTATTTTGAATTGAGTAATTTTTTTGTCTATTGGTTGATATTTTTTTGCTGACAATTAAAAAAACTTACTTATCTATAGTTGGCTTGCGCCTACTAGTTGTTACTATAAAAACTACATCTATGCAATATCGTATAAAAGTGAGTTGTTTCACGTATTTTTTTACATCAACTTAAAATTTATTTTGAATTGATTGCTATTTTTTACATTAGAATGAACATCACAAGAACCTGCAGAGGGGGAGTGCAAGGGAATATGATATAGAGTCTCAATCAGTAAGTGTTAACATTATGAAATTTTGATTATTTGAAATGGTTAATATCAAATTATGGACCATTTATGAAAAAATAGTTCTGTGCAGTTGTCCAAACAAATTATTTAATTATGTTAGATTTACAAGGTTTGTTCTATGAGAAAAACCAATGCTAAAAAATTTGACAATCAAGTTCAATAAAGAGAATCTCAAATTGTGAGGTGCCATCAAGGAATTTTAAAAAATACTAGGAGAAAAATGTGAAGTGGGATTTTTGTGTAGTTATCTCTCTTACGCCGAAGTTGAAAAGATGATTAAGGTTTTGATAAAAAAAACAGATTTTGAATTCAAACCATTTATTATTTTGGGTAAATAACATTGTTGTGCAGAAGACGAAATTGCAGAAAAATATCTCCAAACGATTTGGAGTAGAGATGGTATTGTTTTCCGGCCTTAGTAAAAAATTGTGTATTACAATGGGCCCATAGGGAAACCCTCTAGAAAAATTCATGGTGGAGAAGAAATCCAATGAAGAAAATAAATCAAAAAATAAAAGATCCACTTCTTAGAGAATTTAGTACCACACCAGCTCCATTATAAAAATTGGAGCATGATCCATCAAAGGTCATAATCCACAGAGCATCAAATTATTTGATTTGAGCATTCATGTACAAACACTAATCCTTAAAATAATCATTTCCAAAAATTATCTAAGTCCACATCAGCAAACAACACCTCATATGAAGAATTCATGGGATCATCAATAAGATGCAACATTTTTTCTTCCCTATACAATTTGACTATTTTTCCTTCCTAAGCTATGAAAGAATATGTCATGTCCAACTGAACATTGATACCCAAATTGAATTCTCACTTCCTTTATAATAACATACCCCACTTGGAAAGATAATCAACAATGATAACATTCATTTTCAAATACTTCTAGGAGTAAACAACCAATTGCACAACCAATCCCCTTACATAGCCCACCACGAGTACTTCAATGGAATCCATAGCAAAGAACTTTATAAAATAAACACCTATCTCAATATTTATTTCATTCATAAATGCTAAGGGAAAATGCTACATGAGGCACCAAAATCAAACATGCAATAGCCATTCGTTCACAATGATGGTAGTGAAAAGATAATCTACATCTAATTGAGTCTTCATAGGGGAAGTAACCAAGTAAATTTCAAGAGGCAATTCTATGAATGATCCGTAATCATAAGAAATTTGAAAACACACACATAAAATTGATTTTAAAATGATGATTTTTCAAAATTTCAATTTTAGCATTATGAATTTTCAATATTTTTCATTATTTTTAAAAATATGCAAGTTTAATGTGGAATAAAAAAACTAGAAGAAAAATGCAAGAACAACAACACAATCCGTTGATAATAGAGTTTGTATTAGAATCCTATATCTATGGGTCCATTTTAATGGGACCGAAATGTTAAATACACCTTAAAAAACACTTATACTGGTGTATAGAGTGATTCATACCTTCAAAGGAATGTCACAATAATCCTCCTATAAAAAGAACCCTAATGTCCTTTGGAAAAGTTCCTCCAAAATTCTTCTAACTCCTTGAAAAGATCTAAAATCTTACAAGCCAACCTAGATTAACTATACAAATATAAATTTTCCCATTATATAGTCTGTCCAAACCATGTGGCTCAATAACCCACTATAATTGTAACACCCACATGGTTAGGGGGTCACACCCTACTAACCACCTCCACCGATTCATTTTATAACCTTGGGAATAAATCCCACATCCATCACATGGTGTGAGGGTGGTGGGTTTAAAATAAGGAGTTTGGAGAGGTTTATTGGTCTTCATACTATTTTTTTTATAGCCACGCCTGCTAATATGAGATCTTCATTGGACTGGTAAGCTATGTTTTGAGGATTTTGAGTTTGGTGAGTTGGGTAGTTGAGGAATTGCAAAGTGACGTGGCTCAAGAGTTGAGCGGTCTGTGTGGTGAGCTTAGATGGTTGGTTATGTGACAGGGTGATTTGGTGGCTAAGTAGCTGAGATGGTGGTTAGGAAGATGAGATGGGTGATAGGTTGGTTTGTTCAACCGAGATAGGGGTAGGTTGACTCACTGAGTCATGTTGTCACCTAAGCAACTTGGTTATAATGCATAGTATTTAAAATTCAATGTATGATATATCCCACACATACCATGGGTTGAATAGCATAATTATTTATATAGAAAAGCTCCAACATAGTGATATGATTAATAATGGATACAAAGTTAACCCTTTGAAAAAATAGTTTTTTGACCCTAGATGAGGGCCTCTAGCTAGCAAATAGTGGGGCCCACCCATCTGAAAAGAAGTGTCAAAGACCGGATGTACAAAATAAATTTTTCTTCCATACCACATTATCAGTTATCAATATTTCATTGGTCCACTTGTCAGATTTACATGCATCCATATTATCATGGACCTGCACACAGTCTAATATTTTTTCTAGTTGGCCTAAATTTTCAGTGTGCAATAACTTCTACATATGGCCTATATTTTTCAGTGTACAAGATACTGCTGGAAATATATTGATTTTTCGACGTAATTAAAAATTTTGTAATAGGTTCAGAGAAATGTATACACCGATGTTTCTAAATGAGGATCCTATAGATCACTTCTCTCCACTGAGAAAATTTTGGACCTCCAAAATTTCTTTCAATTGGTAAAGAGGCGAGGGTACTTCTCCTTCACTTTTCTAGTTTCCATCCATTTTCTTTGTTTGGATGGATTTCCTTAAAACCCACATGAAGATATTAAAAATCACCCCTTCGCGAGGTTCTCACCTTCCTTTCCAAAATTATATATTACTATAACTTATCCAAATAATCATGATAAAAATAATAAACAAAAGGTATAAAAACATTAGCATCATGATCAATAATCATAGGAGGCTCATATAACTTCATATTTTCAACATTAAAATCTGAATAAATCTACATGTAAAGAGGTAAATCCAACTAGAAAACATTATTACCAATGCTCCAATATTCAGAATGGACCATGTAAGATTGGTTTTAACTTTTTACCTTCACTTGTCAATCTTTCCTTACTGATGTGAAGCCAAAATCAATCACCCACTTGAAATTTATGATCAGTTCTATGTTTATTCTGCCTAGCCTTGTATTTTGTTTTGAATTTTCTCGAATTTTTCTTAGAAAAAATGGTGGACCAGTTGTATCTTCTACACAAACTATTTAACTTTGACAATATCACTATTTTCATTAACAATAGTTTCTTGTTCAAAAGAGAAATATAAAGGAGATTTAGGAAGATAACCAAAACAAGTCTCAAAAGGAGACTTCATAGTAGGATAATGAAGTGCATGGGTATAAGCATGATGCACATAATAAATATGTTCATCACACAACTTAGGATGTTTACCACAATAACCCTTGAGTAGATGCACCACTGTTTAGTTTACAACATCTGTTTGACCATCGGTCTGTGGATAAAGGAAGTGTATTTCTTTAGCTTAGTGTTTATTGAACCCCACAAGGATGACTAGAACTCCCCAAGAAATATGGAATCCCAATCATACACAATAAAAGTGGGAAAATAAAAATGAACCCATGCATATTGAAGGAATAAGTTTGTATTCCCTTCACTAGTAATTTATTTAGTACAAGGAATCAACATACACATTTTTCTAAATCTATCCACCAACATATATAAATAGTCATGTTTCCTTTGTGACCCGGGAAAACATCCTAAAACATCCATGGAAATAATTTCCCAAGGACGTGTATGAATAGGAAGAGGATTGTAAATTCCTAATTTCCTACTGCTATGATTTCTCATGACACAAATAAAACATCCTTTTATATATATGGTTACATATTCTTGCATTTGAGGCCAATAACAATACATTTGTAAATGTGAAATTATTTTACCAAAATCAAAATGACGAGATATAAGAGCTATGTGAGCTTCCATAATCATATGCATGCTTTCATCCTGTAAAATGATACTTTTACCAGAATGATACAAAATTTTATCATGCACATGATAATCCAATTCCCCTACTTGTTTTCCACTCATCAAAACTTCAAACACTTCCTTAAAATCAACAAAATTATCATATTATTTTTTATAACTATAATAATCCAGAGAACTATATTGTAAAACAATATATGTAACAACTGTAGGTATAGATAATATATAGACAAACTTATTCTATATACCTTTCTTATACCTGATCATAAGATGAAACTATTATAGGAAACCCATCCAACATAATTGTATATACTATTGTAGTTTAGTTTGTGTTTGGAGATACTAGAGGGGTTGATGATCTGTATGAATTAATGTTTCCTTTCCCATCATGTAATGTTTCCATTTTTTAAAACTTTTTACCAAAGCATACAACTCTTTATCATAGGTTGGATATTTTCTTACCACACTTTTGTAGGTATTAGAATGGTAACAAATAGGATTTTTGTTCTGCATCAAGACAACCCCCATTGCATATTCACTAGCATCCTTATTGATCTCAAATGAGTGTTGTAAATATGGAAGTGCTAAGAGAGGAAAGGTACTTATTTTTTATTTTAGTGTATCAAAATCTCTCTGATGTTTTCCTCCCCACTAAAAGACTCATTTAATGCTAGTAGAATAATGTAAAAGAGATTAAATAAACAAGAAGTTAACAATAATTTTTCTCCAGTACTGTACTTCACCAAGAAAGATTCTAACCTCTGTTACATTATTGGGTTTAGGCTAGTTAAGAATTACCTCAAATTTTTCGAGATCAATTTTTAATTTACCATGTCCCACAACATAACCCAAATAAATCAAAGATGTTTTACCAAATTCATATTTACGGATATTTAGAAATAACTTCTCCTTTCTCAAAGTATCTGAGACTTTTTGAATATGAATGACATGACCATCCCATGATTTACTCAAAATAATAATATCATCTAAGTATACTATCACAAAATCATCAGTGAATGGACTAAAAACATTATTCATCACACACATTAATGTAGATGGTGCATTGCACAATCCAAAAGGCATAAAAAATCCATTAAAAAACTTGTTTTGTTTTAAAAGTAGTTTTCCAAATCCCACCTTCACTGATTCTAACTTGATGATAACCACTTCTCAAGTCTAACTTAGTGAAATAAACACCATTTTTCAACTGATATAATAAGTCATCAATGTGAGGAAGAGGGTAAAAATTTTCACTATGATTTTATTTAAGGCATTAAAATCAAAATATATCTGCCATGTCCCATCTCTATTAGGCACCAAAATGATAAGTGAAACACAAGGAGAGGAAATTGGACGGATAAATTCTTTTTCCAACAGTTCCATCACATGTTTCTTGATTTCCTCATTTTAAAACGTGGAAAATTTATACATGCCAATGTTAGGAAGGGGTGTAGCATGTAATAATCATATCTCATGTTACACCCCTCTTTTAGGAGGTATACCCTGTGGATCCTAAAATTTTTTATTATAGTTAGATTCAATTCCAACCAATTCATTACTATGTTTAGGATCACAATCCTCAAAATCCTTTTTATGATCTTTCTCTTTGGTTTTGATCAACACGAGTAAAATATTCTTGCTTGAGTTTAAAATCCTTTTCATTTATCCTGTAGTAACCAAAGATACACTTGTTTTCACATGATGATCTCTAACAATATATTCAATCTCATCTTTAATAAGAAAGTATTTATTCTCTTCCATATATAAGATTATTATACGATCATAAAGATAAGGAATTCCCAAAACCGCACAACTATCTGATGGAAGAACATCCAAATCAACGTTATCAATGAACTTGTTAGTAATGGAAAATA
The DNA here is from genome assembly GCA_019776745.2 of Taxus chinensis. Taxonomy (NCBI): domain Eukaryota; kingdom Viridiplantae; phylum Streptophyta; class Pinopsida; order Cupressales; family Taxaceae; genus Taxus; species Taxus chinensis. The sequence continues at coordinate 507,523,198 of CM034146.1, read as the reverse complement.
TGAATCTACAATTTTTTGTTACCTATAATTTTACATCATCACAAACCCATCCCAAAGGATAATGCTTAGGATGTGGTTTTGTTTGGAGTCATCATTTCTTCATAACGTCCCCTTAAATCAAATTAGCTTGAGATCCACTATCAAATAGAATGTCTATTTTTGTATGATTAGAAAAAAATTAAGGTGGAAAATCTCATTTATTTTCTAATACAGATCTCAAAGATAATTATATTCAATCATCAAGTCAAAAATAAGAAAATACATCATTTACGCAGATACTATGTTTTTGTAGATCTTGCTCTAGTAGCCTAAAATGGCTCAAACTTGCGATATTTGAAAAAATATCACCTTAAGTGTCTTCCACAAGTACTATACCCTATTTAGAAATCTTATGCAATGCCAATTCAACTATTCAAATGATCATATATAATTAAAAATCCTTTTAATATTACCTTCTTGAACTTGTCCTCTACCATTTTGCTTTGGTCTTAGCCAAAAATCAATCAAATTTTGACTTTTTTGTCTTATCTGACACCTTCCACTCCTCGTATCATATTTCATAACTTAAACATGTGTCAAATCAACCACTAACTTGATTACAAATAGATCAAAACATTACTTTCTCCTATCTTTCCAAACTTTTCTTCTTGAGTTCTTAAGAGCAATCACTCTGGTAGGTTTATGGTTAGAAAAATCTAGGCCTACCTAGAATGAAATGAAATTTTTTTGGAGAATCATTTAGGCTCAATGTAGTGTGTCTGAATTTCAATACCCAATTCTTTGTTCTCTTCCCAAAATCCTTATCTCTCTCTCATAGTTCCCAAACGTTCTATTATCCCCACTTCCTTACATTTTTAGACATATATTTTATTATAAGGTGTTTCAAACCATAATGAATATCTTTTCTAGTACCCTTTTGTTTGCTTTAACTGTAGATAATGTTTTGATATTGGATTCATGGTCTACAATCTACTTCCTTAGTAACTTGACCTTTTCAAATAGGTCTCCAACTGTGACCAATGTCTTCTAGCAATTTTTTTAAATTTTCCTCTTCACTGTAACCTCATTTCCAAAATACTCTTTTTGAATATGGCTTAGAGTGCAGGTCAAAATTCCATGTTTAAATGGTCCAAATCTAAATTTCCACCAAACCTTAAATGTGACTGAGTAACTAACCTGAGAAGCATTAAAATTTCATAAAACAACCCATACTCTATTTCAAGACCTTATTTATTTCCCCAAGGTATTTAATGACTTTTCCCTCATTTTTGTTCTGACTGTGATACATGATAATAAGCAACAAGTCAAAAATTAAAAGGTTACACCTAAATGCACATTGGAGTAAGGTAGAAGAAACCCTCATTCCTCAAATTGAAGAAATTAGAACTTTTCTTGAATAAAACTTATCATTTGTTAAATACACTACTTTCATATCATCTATATGAAGATAACATACATTTCATACACTCATCACAATCGCTAACTAGTCAAGATTTTCTCAAACTAAGAAATGCACAGTCTGAGTCCTATTTCATCAAATTTTCAAGCATGCAATGTAGAGTAACAAGGTATATGTCATCAAATCCTTTCTTTAGAAAATCAAACACCTCCAATCACATGTTTACCAATTAATGAACTTCATGCATGGTCTCACAGATCAATTAAAATCAAAACATTCTTGAAAATACAGATTGGCTTATTTTTACTCAATCAATGCATTGATCCTTATCCTAGAAACAATTTTTTTATACTGAACTCTTTGTAGTTACAAAATAATACACTTTAGACATTTATTTATCCCGGTCTCATAGCACTATTTAATAGGTTATTGAGTGAAGAAGTCACTAATTATCCCCCCCTCCGTTTAGCCATCTTATTTATTTTATTTCATAAATTATGACCTATGGCACCCACATGTCCAACCATTTTTCGTACATCCCACATAATTTTATCCATAGTTAGGATGCCAAAATTTAGTATTGGGGTGCCCATGGGTGCCCTGGTCCCATCTAGGGGCACCCCGATCCTTCTAGCTCTTTCCCACCACTTTTTGGGCATCTTCTATCCATTTTTCATCATTATCTTTCTTTTGGTTGGCCTTTTCGGGGTTAATTACGAAATTAGAGAAAAATAACACTATAAATATAAATTTATGAGACCATAATGAGGGACCTAACATCATACACTACTTTTACTCCATCTAGAGTTGTATCCATCTATTGCATTGACATCCACATAGCTCCATCATCAAGGCACAAGCTAGGACATTTGCATCACACTTCATAGGGGGAGGGATTTTATTCTATTCCATACACACAAACTATTACATTTTCTACATTTATCTATTGCTCGGTATTTCACAAAGTGTGACTAACACAAGAGCACCTAGGGTACAACATGCACACACACACTAGAACTACATACGAGTTTGAAATGTAGTGCAAAGCTCAGTTAAGTAAGCCTACTATTGTGTTAGAAGAGGTCAGTCTTACCCATTCATTCTACATATTTTTTTAGGGTTTTGATACTTCCTTTTATCTTATTGTAGGTCATTTCTTCCTCTTGGAATATTTAGAGCATTCAACGTAGTACAAAATAATTGATGTGACAAGCAGGAAGAATTTTAGATCACTTTATGACCCTGTAAAGACCAACTTCCAACCTTTTTTACAGCCCAAGGCACCCATATTCTTTACCAGAGTTCTTGTAGGTGCTCCGATCCTATTCTAAGTGCCTCAATCCACTTATATCATCTAGATCCAGTATTTTCAGGACTTCTGCACATTGATTCCTATTCCTATAATTTCTAGTCAGACCTGCGACATTCCGTGAAAATCATCAGTTATCAGCTGAGTTCTATACTTACCTCCTTGCATATTAGGGTTTGATATTATTAGTTTATTTCATTTACATGTTGTCATAGTACATTTATTTATTGCGTTATATGTCCTCCTAGATTATATTAACTAGTTCTTAGCTAACCTAGATTTAGTTAATTTCAGTTAATCATTTTGGTATACCCAAATCTTATCATGTATAAAAATCATCCTTCTGAATATCTATTCATTTTACAAAATGATAGCTTTGGTCATGCCTTTATCGATACTCCTATTGGCCCATCTAGCTATAAAACTTGCCCTTCGTTTATTCATCTCCAATCTTCATATATATTATAAAGCTTTAGATGATGTTGTTATTTTTTATCTATGTATCCTCAATCCTAATATTCTAGCACATATTCTTGAAGAATCACAAGCTCCTTCATCTGACCACATAGCATAAGATCCTTCATCTAACCACATAGCACAAGATCCTTCATCTAACCACATAGCACAAGCTCCTTCATTTGACCATATAATGTAAGTTTCTTCCATTCTTGATTCATAAGACATTGTTCATTTACATTTTACCATTCATATTGTAGACTCTCCTATTACAATGTTTGTTCATGCCTCTCCATCTTATGTTCTTGGACTACAACCTCTCGATGCTCTACACGACTCTGATTCTAACTATTCATACAGTTCGATATAGTTGCTACTAGTTCCATCACCACCTTCTCATTTCACAAACATTATGCTACCTTATACAGGGTCTACTCCAGAATGTCCCTTGGACTTTACCTACCCCTCCATCAGCCCACTTATCACCATTTGAGAGTGTCATTTTTTATGATAGATGCAGTTCCCTCTACAGTTTCACTTGTGACTAATACTACTATTATTACATATCAAGGGCTTTTCCAGTCCATAGACATCACTTTGTCACTCCACATTTCTTCACCCCTATCACCATCATTATCACCCACGATTCACTTATACCCTCTTTATGAATGGATCTTATTTGGACCATATACCGCTTGATACTATCTCTACAAAACCATAGTATGCTCACATGATGGTCTCCTTTGGCTTGGTTTCACCTTTGAAGACCTCTATTCTCCTTTATATGACTCAACATTTATATCATGGATATTTTTATTCTCACTGCTGCATATGGATTGCATTTGTTTTTCATCTGGTTGTTCACCTTACACATTATCATACCTACTCCCCACTTATTCTCAGCCAATCTTGGTTAGATTATATTGGAGGCACACTTGATCCCATGGTCATATTGATATAGCTTTTCCCATGTCCATTTGGTACTATGTGCATTTGTAATAGCTCCTTTTTTTTGTTACTCACCCAATTTTACTATTTGGTATACTCATGGGTGTCCATTGCCTCCATTTACTGATGAACAATATGCCATGGCAATTTATTTCTTATGGGTTTAGGGTTATCTGAATGACCAACATGACACCATTGATTATCAGGTTTCCTACATTATTCCATATGATTTCGACAATGATAATTCTGATCTTTTATAAGATTTTACTTATCCAATTGCTTCCTCCTATTGATTAAAATATTCCACCACACAAAATAAGTCCTATATTCAAATGTTTAGCTAAAAAATTTGACCCTCCTAATCATCGATTTAACACATATCTATTGGATTCAATCCATGCCCTACATACTTTATCTCAAGATAAGTTTCAAGCTATGGAATCCACTATTACCTCTCTTTGATATGAAATTCAACAACTTAAGGATGTTTCTCCATCACATGGTTGCACTCCTTCTATATCTCACACGCAATATATGTCCACTACCTACCATATAACTGAACCTCAAGGCATGTCATTTCCTTAACCTCTCATATTTGAACACAATAACACATCACATGACATCTTTATTCATCTCCTTAGTCATCAACTAGTCACCTTACCACCTACTCATCATTATCCTCCTTATCGACTAGCAAAATGTCAAGGTCACTCATATTGTCATTATCACCGAATGCATGGGCATCATGACAATGCTTGTCATGCTTTGTCACGAATGATAAAACACCTTGAGCATTTAGGCCTTCTTTCATTTACTGCACAACATCTTAATACTCATGATACAGCCCATCAGATTCTTATTTCTCCTAAGTATCAAGCTAGTGTTACTCAAGCACCTCCTAAGCAACAACCTCTTACAATTAGTTCACCATTTTCTTCTATCCAGCCATCTACGACATTGCCAAGTTAATCATTTACTGATAGTAGTTCACCATTTCCTATTAATACGTCATCAATTATATCACCAACACATTTTGTGCCTGCACACATTTGTCCCTCACATACACATAGGATTCACTCCCCACTATTGTGTTTGTCTATTATACCTCCTCTATTAAAACATGATCATATGCTTTCACCTCCCGCACCAGATGATGAACCTTCTTCCTTCACCATCATTGGATAGTTCAATTATTCACATATGCTTTGGGGGCATAACACTTAATGACCCCCCCCCCCATTCTAACATAGTTCTACATCACACTCTTATCATTCATACATACTTAATAATCACACTCTTCACATTCTTAGACTCTCATTTTTCTCACCTTAGACATATTCATCCTACATTCTAGTGTCATTACCTGATGACACACTCTTGTGCTTTGGCCCACACTTGAATGTTAAGGGATTACTTCAACACTGAACCCCACACACTGCATTATAGTATTTACATAGTGCACTTTGTCACACATTAGGCATCAATCACCCTAAAGTTTACTACAACATTTCGATATTTACACATTCTACACACCTTGCATTTACATTTACATATTCCACTCATCACATGGTCATCTTTTATCATTACATTGTCTTCCATGGTCATTTTTTGTTCCGCCCACTACCCAATGATGTGCTTTAGTTCATCGGTCCATACTCAACTGTTGAGGGTTTACAAATCAAATGTACCTTACATTCACCACAAGTTTACTATTCCATTTTTCACCATCCAACATCTCTAGCTTAATGACATACACCGTAGGCTACGTCATCACCTATTTTATCATCTTGTATTGGTATACACCATAGGTTACATCACCACTCCCTAATATTTATCTTGTAGTGATATACACTTAGTGCCATATTATCATCTTATCATCACTCATCTCATAGTGATATACGTTTAGGGCTAAATCATCACTCTACATTTCATCTCATAGTGGTACATGATTAGGCTATAAGGTCCATGCACATTTCTTCTGTATGTCACATATAATCACCATTACACATACATTTTCATCATAACACGCTGGACACGATATACACTACTTGACCATTTCCGGTGATGCACTCTCGTTTACGGTTCATTCTTGACTGCTGAGGGAGAAAACAAAATAAACATCACTGTATACATTTCCATCCACTTGAGGGACATGTGGCTTATATCATTCCATATTGCATTCCATTCCACCCATTCACAACATATTGCATATATGGTTGCTTTTATTCTTGCTTACTATTGATTTTTCATGATCACTTTATTTCACATGCTATTTTAATTACTTGTATGTCGTTTATCTATATCATCCACACATATGCATTCACACATTTTTCTAGTTATGATCATAGATACAGGTCTCTTACATATGACATGGATGCTTTCCTTCTACCATTCCTACACTGGTTACTGGGGGAATCCACACCTTTGAATCTTCCAGGTGATATTGTGTCATTTTGTACTTAGCAATTTACATTACTTTCTTATACACAATTTTGACATACTAGCTATCTTTCTAATGTGTTAATGGGTGCTTCATGTGCAATATTTGTTATGAACGGATATTAATTTCCATAATTGTTTGTTACTTTTTCTGCTAGTGTCTACTATTGTTTGTTATTATTTGCAGGCCTTACCCTATGTTTGGTGTACACACTTGTCTATTGTTTATGGCCAGGAGGGCCTTGTGTGTCTTGTGACATCGTGAGTGATGTCCCATTTTTGGAACCCACTTTTTGTAGCTTACATGTCTTCTTGTGTGTTTACATTACTTTTCTTGGTAGCTTTTACACTGTTTGCATAGCTTATACATTGTTTTATACATGCATGTATGTTTACACTTGTCTTTGGCTAACCTTTCTTGTTTTTACGTGCCTTGGTTTCTACCAAGCACCTTTCAACATACATGTTGTTGGCCCTCTTTTGGGGCTGCATGTCTCCTATCAGTGATGTCACATGCGCCCCCAAAGAGGGGGACATCATTTGGGGGTTTTTACATACTAACACAATATATTTACACCGGTTCAGTTCAGTGCACTTTACACCCTTGGCATTGTGGGCTACATACAACGAGTGGGTTTAGAATAGTTTATGAACCCCATACACAATGGATTTTATAGGACATGATGTCTTTATCATTTCTATAGAGAAGTTACAGGCTTAGAGGTTACAATGGATGTTCCTCTCTACACAGCTTCATCCAGTGGCATCAGATCACCCAAAAAACCCATATTGTATAGAGATCTCTACACATATTTCTGTGGAGCATGTGTAGGATTCGAGGTTACAGTGGGTGTGCCTCTCTACACTACTTCATTCAATGGTGTCAGTTCACCCAAAAAACCTAGGAAGTATAGGATATCCTTCTACACTTTTTCTTGACATCAATTAGGTGCACATGTTCCATTTACATTTACATTTTCCATTTACATTTATGTATTTTACATGATTTCATATACATGTGTCTTTTACATAGCATTTTTACATTTACATACATACATATTTGACTACTTGATCATTTTCTCCTTGTAGGTCCGACTGTATGAGAAAAAAATAGTCAAATGGGGGAAACAACAACAACAATAACATTCCATGAAATCACACATGCTTTACTAACCGTGTAGGTATACTACACATTATGGCAGGTACACACACGTTCCACCCTAGGTTCACTCTCATCACTTTTTCTTTGTGCATTTCTCATCTATAGTTTCCACACTCCTCCATCCTTTTATCTTTTTAAACTTTGTCTGGTCTTTTGGCAAGCTTCTACTACATTCTTCATGGATATCAGGTATGCATATATATCTACTTTATATTACCAAGATTTCCTGTCAACAACATAAATTGGGGGCAAACTGTAGTCACAAAATCATGCACTTTAGACATTTATTTATTCCGGTCTAATACTACTATTTAGAAGGTTCTTGAGTGAAAAAAGTACTAATTAACCCCCATCCCTTTGGCCATCTTATTTATTTTATTTCATAATTTACGACCTATTACACCCATATGCCCATCCATTTTTGCACATCCCGCATAATTTTAGTTGTAATTGGGGTGCCCAAATTTAGTACTAGGGCGCCCATGGGCACCCTTGTCCCACTTGGGGGCACCCCGATCCTTCTAATTCTTTCCCACCACTTTTGGGCCTTTTCTAACCATTTATCATCCTTATCTTTCTTGTGGTTAGCCTTTTTAGGGTTAATTATGAAATTAGACCAAGAGAACCCTATAAATATAAAGTTATGAGACCATAATGAGGGACCTAACATCATACACTACTATCACTCCATCTAGATTTGCATCCATATATTGTATTGGCATCCACATAGCTCCATCATCAAGGCACAAGCTAGGACATCTACATCACACTTCATAGGGGAAGGGATTCTATTCTATTCCATGTACACATACTATTACATTTTCTACATTTAGCTATTGATCACTATTTCACAAAGTGTGACTGACACAAGAACACATAGGGAACGACATGCACACACATACCATAACTAGATCTGTTCCAAAATGTAGTGTAATGCTCAATTTAGTAACTCCACTATTGTGGCAGCTGAGGTTAGTTTGACCCTTTCGTTCTGCATCTTTTTTTAGTTTTTTTATACTTCCTTTTGTCTTATTACAGGTCATTTCTTCCTCTTGGAATATTTGGAGCATCCGGTGTAGTATAGAGTAATTGGTGTGACAGGAAGATAGAGTTTCAGATCACCTTCTGACCCTATGAAGACCAAATTATGACCTTTTTCACAGATCAAGGTACCCAGGTTCTTTACTAGAGCACCCATAGGCACCCCGGTCCTATTCTAGGTGCTCTAGTCCACTCAGATCATCTAGATCCAATATTTTCAAGACTTGTACACATTCGTTCTTTTTCTCAGAATTTCAAGTCATACTTGTGACATTTTGCGACAATCATTGGTTATCAGTTGAGTTCTTTAATTACCTCCTTATTTCATATTAGGGTTTGTTTTTATTAGTTTACTTAATTTATTTCATTTACATGTTTCCATGATACATTTATTTAGTGTGTTATGTGTCCTTCTAGATTAGGTGAACTACTTCTTAGCTAACATAGATTTAGTTAATTTTAGTTAATCACTCTCTAATAATATTCATGAGGTAATTCCAATATATTTAACATGCACTTATAAAGATAAATCTTTAATTCTTATCCCATGAAAATCAAACTCAAAATTTTGATCGAGAAGACAGGATTTAAAATAGTGTTATATTTTTCAAATATATATTTCTCATACAAAATTATTATTTTCCTTTCTCTTGAGCTCCTTTCCTTGAGGGATGTTCTCCTTTACTCTACCTTACCTCCTCCAGGATGATAACAAACTTTTTTTCTTGAATCCAACTCCTTTAATAAAATTCATACTTGAAAACCTAACTGATTTTCATGACTATTTACATGCCTATTAACCCAAGGAGGAATTTTTACATCTTTTAATAATTTAATGGAATCATACACACTTTACGACTTATTACCATATACATATAATCTCTTACACATACCTAAATACCTTCAAGCCTCCTTCACAAACCATGACTCAACCTTATGAATTTAAATTAGTAAAGGAGGGAAATGTTAATTTTTTTAATTTTGAACTTCTAACTCCCTCATTAATGCGAAATGACCCAAAAACATTATTTTATTACTTCATGACATTTCAAGACTAATAATTTCACATTTTTAAGTCTCCATTTATTATGTCCATGTATCATACTCCCAAGGTGTAGGAAAGTAAACTTGTACTTTCATTTTTAATACTTGAAAATTTATTCCTTCTAGTAATTCTTGAGTTTCTTTGAATGTTCTTATTCTTAATTATTATCTCCCACTATCCTTGTTTTCTCTTTGACCACTTGGATCCCATATATTTCTCTTTAACCTTACAAGTGTTTCAAATTTACTTATTTCTTTCTTGAGTTTCTCCTTCATCTTGGTCATTTCCACGCTTCCTCCTAATGTACCTACATAAGAAAACAACACAAAAAAAAACATGCATTGTTCTTCATGATTCATGATTCTCTTCATCTCCATATATCTTTTGATCATCTTGTTTTCCTCACTTTCCTTTATCAAATGGAATGAAAACATCCCATATTATTCATTTTTCCACTTCTCACTAACTTCATCAAGTGATTCTTCCACTAATAGAGATTTCTCTTGGTCCATAAGCACTTCATCATGTACTTATTCAATTTTTCTTTCAAATTTCTCTTTTTCACTTGACTAACTTCATCTTTATTGACCTCTTTTTTCCTGTAGGCCTTCACAATCTCTTCACATACCTATTTATCATCCTCAACTTCCCCTACATGTTTTTTTTCTCTCATCTCTTCCTTAAATATCTATTGATCTTCTTTCTCGAGTTCCTTATTTTACACCATACCCCTATTATTTTCATTAAGTTGTAAAAACATATCTAAGGCCTCCTTTAAAACCTCTTCATCTATTTCTTCATTGTCTTTGTACCTCTGAATTACAATTTCACTTTGCTTTTTCTCATCCTCTTTCACCTTCATACCTGCTTGTCTAGTTCTCATGAAGAATATATTAGTTTCTATCATCATAATCATCTCTCCTAAACTAATTTCCTTATTTTCAACATTTTATTTACACAAATATTCATCATGTAAAATATTATAAAATATAATTTATTCTTCTTATTTGGTATATACAATCAATAAATCTTCATTTTGCACTTGAATTTGGTTACATACCTAATTGAAAAATTAATATGTTATTGTTGCACTTAGTTTTAATTCATTCAATCTATAAGTTCCTTCATACATGACTTCTTTTACTACTTATTTCTCTTATTTTCTTACATGTTTCCTAATTTTCGTTAGTTTTTTATCCTATTTTCTGATGACCTCTCTCAGCTGCAATGTGTTTTCCTGTTTAAAACTTTTCTACATGCCACTTGACCTCTCGTCTCATCACATATCAAAATTATTTTTTCTCTTTCATCATCAACTCCCCAATTTTCTCTACATCTCTCTCAACTCTCTAAATTTTTGTTTCATCCATTCTTCTTGTGTTTTTTATTTCTCTTTCATATTTTATTCTTTCTCTTTTATTTCTCTCTTTTTATCTCTGTTTATGGCTTATCAACTTCACTGACTTTGTCCCTAATTCTTCTTTGTCCATCATTCCTCTTTTCCTTCACAATAACTTATTATACACTTCACAACAATTTTCACATATTCACAATTCAATGTTAACAACCACCAAATTCAATCCTCTTCTCTGATACCAAATGATGTAGATCTCAAATATAATTCTATCCAATCATCAAGTCAAGAACAAAAAAAACATCATTTACTTATATACTTTGTTTTGTCAATCTTGTTCTAGTAGCCAAAAATGGCTCAAACTTACAATATTGGAAAAAATATCACCTTAAGTTTCTTCTCCAAGAACTATACCTTGTTTACACATCTCATGTAATTCCAATTTAACTATCCAAATGATCACATTTCATGAAAATTCCTTTTACTCTTACCTTCTTGAACTTGTCCTCTACCATGTCTCTTTGGTCTTAGCCCAAAATCAATAAAAGTTTTAATTTTTGTCTTCTCTAGCACCTTCCACTACTTTTAACTTATTTAAAAACTTAGGCCAATTTCAAATTTACCACTAACTTGATTACAAAGGGATCAAAGCATTACTTTATCCTATCTTGCCAAAACTACCTTCTTAAGGTCTTATGAGCAATCACTATAGAATGAGATGAATTTTTTTTTAAGAACCCTTTAGGATCAATATGGTGTGACTCAAATTTCATTACCCAAATATTTTTCCTTTTCTCATAATCCTTATTTATCTCTCATAGTTCCCATACCTCCTAGTATTGCTTCTTCCTTGCATTTTTAGACATATATTTTATTATAAGGTGTTTCAAACCATAACAAAGATATTTTCTAGCACCCTTTAAATATTTTTAAATATATAAAAAGTTTAAATATTGGATTCACGCTCTAAATCCTAATTCCTTAGTAACTTGACCTTTTTAATTAGGTCTCCAACTCTGACCATTGTCCTCTAGCTAGACTGTCAACTTTTCCTCTTTAATATACCCTTGTTTCGCAAAGAATGTTTTTTAAAATGGCTTAGAGGTATACAGAGATGATTTTTTCAAATTTTCAGGTCAAACTTCCATGTTTAAAGGCTCCAAATCCACATTTCCACCAAAAGCTAACTGTGACTAAGTAACTATCTCGAGAAGTAATAAAAGTTCATAAAACAACCCATACTCTTTTTCAAGACCTAATTTATTTCCTCAAGGTCTTTAATTACATTGTCCTCATTTATGTTCTAACATTGATACATGATAATAAGCATATAGTCACAAAATATAGGGTTGTATGTGCATGCACGTTAGAGCATGGTATAAGAAACTCTCATTCCTCAAATTGAATTAATTAAAACCTTTCTTAAATAAAACATATCATTTGTTAAATACACTACTCCAATATGATCTCTTTGAAGATAACATCTATTTCATACACTCGTCAAAATGGCTAACCAATCAAGAATTACTCAAAAAAATAAATGCACATTTTCAGTCCTATTTCGTCAAAGTTTCAAGTATGTAATATAGAGTTACAGGGTATTTGTCATCAAATACTTAAATTGGCACATCAACCACCTCCAATAACACGTTTATCCATTAATTAACTTCATGCATGATTTGAAAAAACAATTAAAATTGGACTCAAGAAAAAGGAATACCCAGAAGGATATAGATTTAGGGAAACAAACTTGTTTAGATAAAAAGGTCTTTGGAAAAAAGAAATTTAATCTTAGAAAAATAATTTTATATCCTGGAATGGAAGAGGGCTTAACAACCCAGAAAAGTGGAGGATACTTACAGATTTTATAGAGAGTTAGAATCTAGATTAAATAGGGGTTCAAGAAAATTAAATGAAGGAAGAAAGTTTTCTAAATTATTGTAAGTTCTTTTGGAATAATGCTAAGGATTTTTCTATTAGTTCTAAGGGTGCCTCTAGAGGGATTTCTATTGTTTGGAATCCTTCCACCTTTGAGGGCTCTCTATTAATTAAAAGAGAAAATCATATAGCAATCACAATGAGAAATTTGAGTAATGGTCAAATTTGGGTCTTCTCAAACATTCATGCTCCTACTCTTCATAAAGAGAGGAGAAGATTGTGGAAACATCTCATAAAATTCAAATTTATTATCACTGGATCAGATTAGCTTTTGGCTGGACATTTTAATACTCCAATGTCCCCCTTGGAAAAAAAGGGGGGTCCATGGAATATACAATTGGGATGGAGAAATTTAATGATTTCCTTCTCTCATCTAATATTTTTAATATTGAAATGAAGGGCACTAAATATACGTGGTCGAACAAAATATTTTAATCCCAACCCATTCAAGTGATACTTGACATAGTTTTGGCTTCAAAAGAGTGCATAAAGAAGGATATCTCTATATTCTCTCTTCCAAGGATTAGATCTGATCATAATCCAATCCTCTTGTCTATTAAATATCCCTCTAGAAGAAAAACCCCCTTTAGATTTGAAGAAATGTGGCTTCAGAGTGAGGAGCTAAAATATATTATTTGTGAATGGTGGAAATTAAATATCCAAGACACAAGCATGTTTAGACTATCCAGAAAGCTTTAGAATGTTAAAATGAATCTGAAAAAAGGGAACAAAAAGAGATTTAGAAATATCTTCTAGAAGAAATATGAATTGAAAACAGACATTCTTAAAATGTAGATGAAGAGTGAAAGGGGATCTTTAGGAGCAAATAAGGAAGACTATGAAAATGAAAGAAATCTATTGATTGAATACCATAGTATCCTTGCAAAGGAAGAGACCTTCTGGAGGAAAAAAACACATATATTTTGGCACAAAGAGGGTGGAAAAAACACTAGATTTTTTCATTTGACCACTCTCAAAATAAGAAGTTTCAATAGAATTGAGAAAATCAAGATAAAAGAAGGGATAATTCTAGAAGACAAGGAAGAGATCAAAGATGAGGCTATTTATTTTTTCAAATAATTGTTAAGTAATCATATTAGGACTAATGTGGGAAAGGAAAAATATTTCCTTAATTGGATACTTTCCCTAGTGTCAGAAGAAGATAAAAAAATGCTATCGACCACTCCTTCTATAGAGGAGGTGGAATTTACGATCAAACACCTTAACCCAGATAAGGATCCTAGCCTAGATGGGTTTTAGTATTTTTTCTTTCAATAGTTTTGGGAAATAATAAAAAAGGATGTCTATAAGAAAGTGGAGGAATTTTTCAAAAGCAAGAAAATTCTTACAAACATGAACTGCACTTTTTTGGCTTTTGTCTGGAAATGTGCAAATGCTATGGAGTTCAAATACTTTCATCCTATAATTTTGTGTAACACTACTTATAAAATTTTCACTAACATCCTTTCCCTCATATTACAATTTCTCATTCCTACTCTTATTTCTGAACAACAAGGGGGTTTGTAATGGGCAGACAAATACAAGACGTAATTATTACTATTAAAGAGACAATTCAATCATAAAAACTCAGTAAAAAGACTATTATGATCCTTAAACTTGATATAGTCAATTCATATGACAAGGTCTCTTGGAAATTCCTTGATAAAATTATTATAAAGTTTGGTTTTGATCAAAAAAATTGGATTTTGATAAAGGCTTCCACCTCTAATGTTTGGTTCTTTATCCTTCTAAATGGGACCCCCTGTGGGTTATTTCCAAGTACACAATGTTTATGGAAAGGGGACCCAATATCCCCTTTCCTTTTTAATCTTATGGCCAAATCTCTGAGCATGAGACTCAATTTTGAAACTCGTATTGGCATGATCAAAGGTATATCTCCCACTAGGGGAGTGGATAATGTCTCACACCATAATTTTTTGGATGACATGATGCTTTTGGGTCAAGCTATGATACCTAAAGAAAAATATTTTAAATCATTGTAAGATGACTACATGGAGGTTTTTGGACAACTTGTGAACTACATAAAAAGATTTATTTATTTCTCTTATACTGTGGAAGGGAGGAGCAAAAGAAAATTGTTTCAATTGTTAGGATTTGATATCATGTCTTTCCCTTCGTTTTCTTTTTGTATTCCTAGAGGAGATAGCGAAGTTTACCTACTGACTTAGAGTTGGAAGTTAAACTTCCAGAAATCGAACTCATAATTAGAGCCACCTAAAATATAGCATGGTAGAAATGAAATGAGCTCAATCACATGTTGAGAAAATCATATCTTATCAGATGTTATCTTCTAAATTATACCATGTGCATTCTACCAGAAATCCCTTTACCCACCTGGTGTTTGATAATAGTTGACATTGATATGAACAGTATTTCAAAAACTTTTCCTAATGGAGTGACGGTATCTTGAAATTTATTTTAAAGACTATATAGATTTGGTGGCAAAATCAGCAAAGAATTATAGTAAATCCTTCTTTTTACATAAAGATAGTTGGTCTAGCTTTTGAAGACTGGACAATATTGAATGGACATATATTGTTATTTAAAAATGGAAGTGAGACTGTAACATAATTGACAAATATTGGGAAGGAATATAAAGGATCGTGATTTTTTTTTTATTAAAAGTATATGATTTTGTGGATTGTCAATGATGAGTCAGTATGGGTCTTAGTGAAAGGCGTGTGTGTGTGTGTGTGTGTGTGTGTGTGTGTGTGTGTGTGTGCCATGTGTGTGTGTGAAAAGTGTGTGTGTGTGTGTGTAGTGTGATGTGTGTGTGTGTGTGTGTGTGTGTGAGTGAGAGAGATGAGAGCAGAGAGAGATTTCAGAGTTAGAGAGAGAGAGATTCCAGGAGAGAGAGAGAGAGAGAGAGAGAGTAGAAATTTACAATTATATTACAAATTGTAAGTTACTAATTGTTGGAATTGATATAAATTTTTACTTCAAACAAACCCAATGTATTATTTGGATAGACTACAGGATCCTCATTTCCAACCAATCAAAATAAGTTTATAAACTTATCTATATAACCAGTTGTATCCTTCCATTCAAATATGATCAAGATATATTCGTATATGGCATAATTAAGATAATTTATCATATCTAAGTCAATTAAAAGCTTATGATATTGGATTCTTTGAAGGCATATACGCTAACTCTTCTGGTTGTGACTCCCAGGCCTAAATTATGAATCTTACCACTAATATCACTATCAAGATCATTTTCACTTCCCAATTAGCTAGCCATTACCAATTAACATATTAGTTTTCTTGACTTGTGACATCATCTACTATGAAATGTAATTGAACATCCTTGCATAAACATGTGTATCTTGCATGTACAAAATCAAACATCTAATACAACATAATTAACCAATTTCGGTACTTATGGAATGCAACTAAATAAAATAACAACATTAGGTGAGGTGCCTGCAAGATACCTTTAGCTTTAGCCAAACATTGTACAATTGGGTTAGCTAAAATACATGAGGTTAAATCTGTTCGGGTCCAATGGTACTATCGTTTCAATATCAAATTCAAGTAAGGCATATGTATCTAGGTCAATTAGCCTATGGATCTACAACTGGTGGGAAGTCTGTAAGTAAATAAATCAATCAAAGTGATCTTAAATGCCACATAGATTGTAGCTACTCAATCTTAGTCTCTGAAATACCTATAGAGGTTCATAATAAGAATAAGTTCTCCATTATTCTCAAAGAACAAAAATCTCAAAATTTGCTGAGATAGTAAGCTTCAAAGCACAAAATAGTGAGTAATTGTATGATCACTATCCATGCATACATTGTAAGCTCTATGAAATGCATTCTTAGAGAAGGAAAGAGAAGGTATTGGTCCTATCATGAAGTGTTCTTGCACGTACACTACAATGTTTTTATAGAGATGCTCACACAGGGAATACTAGGGAGGGAAGCATGCCAGGTGGAATTTTTCATACTATTACAATGATACGACATTTATCCCATGTTCACTCTTCATATGGAGATAAGTTGGGGAATTATTTCTCAAACCATTTATGTGAGTCACAGGGTATGCATTTGACTAGTGTCTTTGTAGGGAGATATGGTAAAGAAAGAGAAAGGGTTTTAATTTATTCATCTATCGAATTTGAGTTCTATGACATAGAATCTCTTGGATATTAAAGGGGACAAACTCCATGGTATAAATCCATAAAATGCGATGGGTTGCACACATTTGACACAACTATAATAGTCAGCCTATCACTTCTGTAGCTTTCAAACACTTTTACCAGATAGGAAATACTGTGGTACATATTTCATTGCATACAAGGAGAAGCAACCAAAAGAGTTTAATGTTGACAATGAAGACATGCATAGTTTGGACTTGACCAAACTAAGGGAGTGATGATCAATAAGGGACCTATTGAAACATTACATTGATATCTTCCATTGGTGAGACATGTACTTTATGAATTGTAATGAAGGCAAGAATACATTTTGGGAGATTATGGATTCACATGTTACATCCATGCCAAATATAACACCTCTTCTTTTCAAAGGAGGAAAAGAAGGGGTGTATTTTTCTATTATTATCTCATTTATCTCGATCATGCTATGTGAAATTGCTTTGCTGAGAAGTAAAGGGAAAGGAATTTTAAGTTGGAATAATGGGAACAAGGGTTTCAACAACACAATGGATAGATATTTAGTTAGAACTAAGGTTGATTCTCTGTTAGAAATTTTGAAAGAGAATACTAGGTTGTTAGATAAAGTTGGGTTATTAGGCTTCTTTAAAATGTTCGACAGGTATTATGAAGATATGAGTTCATAGGTTGTCAGTTCATGGAATGAAGGTCATGCTTATGTATAAGATGCATCTTTCACTATTTCCCCATACTCCATTTCCAAATTCACCAACCTATCCTTAGAAGGAAGATGTGCTTTCAATCCTAAAACTAACTACAACCTAGAAGTTGATCATTTTATGGAAGGTAAGAGTTCTTTGAAACAATACTTTAATGGTATAGCCAGAGAGGATTTACCCTCACCATATGATGAAATTTCTCTTTTTCTCATGTCTTATATTATGCTAGAGGTTCATTTTAAAGATGTTTATGGCTACCACTTACCCATGCTTAATCATATAAAAAATGATAGACTTTATAATTTCACAAACTTTCTCTATTTTTCCTTGGCAAAGTATGTTAAGTAGGTACAACAAGTTACTTTTACTTATCCCCTGCATAATGGCCTCCTCAAAGTATCGGTAAAAACTAGGACTCCCAAAATTGGGAAGAGAGAAAAAATAAGGTCCGAAATGGAAATTCATAATCTGACAGATGAACATAAACCAATGACCAAAATTGGGAAGAGTGATAATAATTCGGTGGCTAAAAGAACTATATCTAGTGTGGGAAAGGATCATGAGAAGAAGAAACATAAATTGGATGAAGCTCTTGATGATCAGTTTAATATCAAAGTCAGCTCTGAATTAGGGGAACATGAAGAAGGAAATGCTCAACTGGATAGTAATAGGGTATGGCATATGGATCTTCAAGAGGAAACCGTAAATGAAAAGGAAGATCCCATGGTTATACCTCATCTAAGGATGGAGAAAGAGGAAGAAATACTTGATAATCATTCAAAAAACACTGATGAGGCTATAGAAATCCTTCATGCTCTTAAAGTGGCTCAAAAAAATCTATCCTTGGCTCAAGATTCTGCTATAAAATCTAATGTTTTTCTTAAATATTTTGAAACAATTCCATTTAAATACAAATATCAATAGGCATAAAATAAGCATGGTTACTATAGACTTGAGGGATCTTTACGAGAAGGTTGAAAAACTCACTACTATTATCCTCAATGAAGACCTTAAAAATGCTAATGAAAGATGTGCCTTTATGGAGTAGGAAATGTTAAAAAATGAAGGAATTCATAATGCAAATCAAGGATGTCCATATCATAAATGTGAAAAGAATGATCCATCACTTGAATCTCTTGGATGAGATGACTCATACCATGCAAGAAGAAAAGAAGATGGAGAATGAAGGTATTGTGACAAAAATTCTTGAACCTGATTATGAATACTGGAAGGCTACCATTGCAGATTTGGTTAAAGAATGGAACAACTACATACAAATAGTGTGAGACATGATAAAAGAATGAATGAATATTTATATAGTCTGTATAGTTTGTTTAGATTTTTTGTTAGTATCCTTTGTTTTTATTTTCACTATTTTTAGTATGATCTTTGTGTAATGCCCCATTCATCATTTCTCTATTATTCGGTGATGACCATGCTTCTAAGGTCTAAATGCCATTGTGTTTCCTTTGAAATGTTGGTGTCTTCATCTTGTTGAGCTTTCCTGCTTGCGTTGGTGTCGATGGTTTTGGTTGTTGGCCCCACAGTATCCCTTATGATTTATCCTATTAAAGGAATACCTATCGATCACTCTCATGCTCGACCCCTCAATTAAATTATTTTTAGTTTTTTTGCTATCGTGTTAGGTCCTAAATTTTTTTTTTCAAACCCCGTTTAGGTGTCACGGCATTTTAAAACATAATAATAATGAATAGTAAAGGAACGGGCATCAGCTATATTCCTATGTGTATATAGATGAAAAAATTTCATTTTTGAATTAATTAAGCCTTTTCAAGCCATGTGCATTCCTTACTGCGAGTTATTGTTTAGTTGAAATGTCTCATCCACCAGCTGGTAAACTTCTATCATCAATTTATCCTCATACTTGGTGCGGAGACATGGTTTTCTTTGTAGAGATAAATAAAAGATGTTTTTTTCACGTAAATCTATTATGTATATTGTCAGATAAATACGCTGACCAATAGGGTTGCACATTTTCAATTATTAAGAATTATTATTAACTAAAATATGTGAATTTTGTTGGTTCCCTGGGCTTAGTAGCTGTATACTACCATCTTTTTTGTCAATCTAACAAAATTTTAAAATAAAATTGTGACCAATTAAATTTATTTCATTTTGTGTGTATGTATTTATGCCTAACTTGTTTGGTCGAAGAAGTGTCAATTTACTTTGGCCACCTATTTTTTCCTTGTCATCTTTATTTGAATCATGATTTGACCCTTGGCTGGAATGAGACACTTTTTCCCTACTGGCCGCACTTCTCTTCTTTCAATAATTATGTCTTGTAGCCTTCCATGTCCTTGTTATCCTCCTGCAACTTCCTACTCTGGTAGTGTGAGATCTTCTTGGGGCGGACTGCTTGTGGAATGGTGAAAAATGTTGGAAAAATTATGTCTTCTTTTGCTGCGCACCTGCCCCCTTTGTCATGTTCCTTTTTCTTTTGTTTTATTCTCCTTCCCTGGCCGCAATGAAGCCTTCTCATGCCTTATGTTGGTCAGACATTTGGAAAACATGGTGGGAGAATTTTTGAGTGCACAAAAAACTGGTGGACGCCTTCCCTCCTGGCCACTTCTCCCTGGACGCATTGTGTGGTTTTTTGGGACGTGGGCCTAATTTATTCCCTTGCTCGATGGAGGAGGAAACGAGCTGTACAATTTGGAGACCTGGGGCTATGGGAGGTGAAGTAATTTTTTTTTCTGATCCCTTTCATGTATTTTTTAACATCCGTGACTATTCAATGAGACCCTCCCCCATCACTTGGTGGCATTTTTTCCCATTTTGCATGCTTCATGGATTCACCCTCTCTTTGCTTATGTTATTTATTTTTGGAGGCATCTTCTTCTTCAGTTGACTAATATCCATGTTCCTTGTTCTCGTTTGATGTCTTTGTCCTTCTCTGGTGCCTCATATTTGATGTAGGCTAGAAGGTTATTTGGAGGGTTGTGCAGTTTGGTCTTGTCCCTGCCTTTCACGTGTGTACTGGGCCTTTTTCCATTAAACCCATCTTGTGCATACCGTAGGCTTAACAACCCTTGAGACCATTTTTCTTTCCATTCAATGTTGCTTGTAAACTGGAGCTCTCTGTTGGGCTAGGCATAGACGAGAATGGAGCTTGAGTTCCCAGCCAGTAGAAAAGGGGAGATGTGACCTGAAGATTATTGCTGCTGGTCTGTGTGGAGTCTATATGACCTATTGAAGCTGGAGAAATAGGAAAGATATTTATACACTTTTTTATTGTTGCTATATTTATTTTATCGTGAAATTGAACCACCATTTCCTTGAATTGGTTGTCTTGTGAACTTCTTTTCAGTAGGTCTCTCCTTTTTACTTGCTTTCTTCTTGTTTTAGCTATTATCATTGCCTATATGTTAGTGGAAAGCATGTAGGTGTTCTCTCCTTTGGGTGTATGTTTTTCTTGCTCGAGTGATCGATCTTCCTTTATATATATATACTCTTCTCTACGATAGAGTTTCAAGTTATTATGTTGTTCCGGCTAGTTTTTAGCAGTCTTTAAAGTAAGCGTGCAATAACTATGAAGGTCCTTCCTATCAACCTAGTTTTTCCTTCTTTGTCTTTTGACATATATTGTTAATGATCTCTCAATCCCACTTGATGACCCTTTTGGAATCGAGAAAAAGAAAGGTTGTAGGATTAGTGTAATTAACGCTTGGACTATTTCAAGTTAGAGATTCAGTGTTAAAACTTTTATAATGAATAAGTTTGTGTACAACGTGTTTCAACCTCGTGTGTTTAGACTCCTACGTAGCTTCATCCTTGTTCCTAGGTTTTATATCCATTCTTAGGAGGAACTTGACTATCCCCTTCAACTTGAATCGTAACTAGTTTTTCGGATTAGCTAAGTTTGAGGTTTTAACTGTGCAAATCTAGCACCCCCACTATTACTAGAATTATTTTGGTCTTTTTTTTTCCTCTTAGAAGATTGTTGGTGAAATAATCTAGTCTTCTAACTTGTGTTTCCTCCTATTTATAATGATTGTGTTGTTAATTAAGATTGGACAGTTTTTATGCACTTATGTACCTTAATGTTTTGTGATGAAAATTGTCTTGAACGTTGTTAACCTTGGGGAAAAATTTCTTGCAATCGATAGTATTATGGAGTTATAGCAGAAGGAGTTGTTTTGATAATGAAACTTAGTATTTTATGTTGTACCTATGTTTGAATGGTTGATTATGTTACCAAGGGTTGCCTTAAAAATATTTTTGTTTAGGGAAATAGGAAATTTATTTTAAATTAACCGAACTTAAAAAATTGATGTGGAGGTTTGTAAATCTTTAGGGTTATGAAATTAGTTGTTGAAATTTTTGTATACTCTTGTTTGACAGAACTCCTTTCTTCTCTCGCATGTTTTCTACTAGCTTACAAGGCATTGGCCTTCTTGAATGATTGGGAAATCTCTTGGAGTTAGTGGCCAAAACTAGTTTACTTTGCCTTTTCTTCAAAAATTATGTTGTGTGGATACTCTATGAGATTTCAGGTTTGAAACTCATTTATACATGGATTTTTTTGTTAATTCTTGAAACCCGTGGTTACCCCTTCTTGGGCCGATCAACTCTTGTTCTTTTAGAAATATAATATTTTAGCCTGTGTTCGGTACCTTTGAAAAATTTCTAGATGGTTGGCCTATATATCAAATCTCAATCTTGTGATTATTATTTAATTATTTACTTGATGAGAATCTTGTTTTTTTTTTTGTTATATTGGTTATTTGGTCCTTATAGGGCCAAGGGCCATTCTTATTTGATTGTTATACTTTCATTGTTTTTACTCCTAATTGAAGTACATGGTCTTCTTCCTTGATTGGCATGACCCAAATTCTTGCAATAAAGTGCTTCCTTTCATGGTATTAATAGATAATAGTTATGGTGGTTTTGTGTAGCCTTATCTTGCTCAGTTCTCGCAAACTGACTCTTGTAGAAAATTTGTTGTAGATGGATTTTGTGAGTAGATGAGGGATAGACTTGTAGATTTTTTTTCATCAACCTCAATTGAGAAGTTCTTTGCTTGAAACCTTTTTACTTTGTTTAACTATTGATAACGTCCAGTGGAAATTTTAGAAGAGGATTAATGTCTTAGTATAATGTATTGTGGACTTTGTCATCTGAACTTTGGAAACCTTGTATTGTTTGACTATCATTGAAATTATAAGAAAATTTGGTTACTGTTGTTGAGTGACTTTGTTGGAGTATCAGTATTTTGAGATTTGATGTAATCTTGTTTTTTTCTTGTAAATGAGTGTTGCTACAACTTTTCCCTTGAGAATAAATGTTGAGTTAAGCCTTGCTATGACTTAGTAATAATGTGTCATAAGTAAACTAACATGGGATTGTTTAATACTTCTGGAAGTTAAACTAAAAGTTGTATTCAAATAAAGTAACATAGGGGTCACCAACTTGAGAACAAGTAATTCTTTAAGTAATCAAAGGTGAGACTATCATTGCAAGTAAAATTATATAACATGATAACCCTAGCTCCTCTAGTGAACATTATCCCTTTTATGGTGAAATTTGTAAAACGATCCTAAGGTGAAATGAATTTTTAGTTATTAGAAGATGATAAGATTTAATAAGCTAGAGAAAACAATTTGGAGATCACACAATCTATCTCACTGCCATTTGGAAGGTAAATTTTTCTCTCTGGTTATACTCATCTAGCGAAGCCTAAGTAAAATTGTTGATAATTCTAGTTAAGATCTCTAGCTTCAATTAAATATTGGCAATAACTAATGAGGTCCTAAAGATGTTTTCAACTCGACCTTATCCCTCTAACATTTTTCCAAGGCACCTTTTATTTCTTCTCTTAAGTGTGTTAAATGTAAACCCATGTTTTCTTGTGCGCAGGAATGAGTCATAGTAGCATTAGTGGTGAATAGATGGCCTTGTGGAATTAAATTAATCCTTTTTCTTGATAAACAAATTAAGCAAATAAAGGCCATAATAGAGAAGACTTAGAGCAAATTTCTCTTCAGAGTAAAAGTAAGAACTTAGCGTTGTAAGAGGTATTGTACGAATCATATCTAGAGTCTTATAAAACTGAAGTTAAGGATCGAAAGAGGTTTCATAAAAATAAATAACCTTCAATAATTTTCTCATTGTGGCTTGCCCTATATGTAGGTGTGTTATGTGGTGGTTTCTTATGTTGTCTTGTCAAATAGAAAAGTGAACCATCCTTGGTGGGTGTGAAAATTTCCATGCTACCTTTGTGGTCATCCTTGTATTGATTTATCCGCAGAGTTAGTTGTGACCTTGGTGGTGGCATGTTGTGTCGTGTTATGTTTCATTAAAAAAAAAGTTATCCTATATTTTACTGTGTTGTTTGTGTGTGAAATTTAGGGTCGTTACACTTTGTCATCTTCTAGCCTTATTGTCTTTGCTATAATTAGGCTTCAATGGTTATACCCTTGGCCCCATTTTTTGGGTTTTTGAGCTTCTCTTCTTGTATGGGGTGGTGTCCCCTCCACCCTCTTTTACATTTAATAAAAAAAATCAATTAAAATCATAGAATTCTTGCAAAATACAGATTCACTTGTTTTTGCTCGGTCAATACATTGATCCTTATTATAGAACCATAGTTTTTCACAATCAACTCTCTAATAATCTTCCTGAGGTAATTCTAATAGATTTAACATGCACTAATAAAGATAAATATTTAGTTCTTACCCCATGAAAATCAAACTCAAAATTATAATGGAAAAGAGATGTAAAATAGTGTTATATTTCTTCAAAGATATATTTCTCTTAGAAAATCATTCTTTTCCTTCCTCTTGAGATCCTTTTCTCAAGGGATGATCTGATTTCCTATCCTTTACCTCCTCTATGAGGATATCTAACTATTTTTATTGAAAACAACTCTTTTAATACAATTCATACTTGAAAACCTTACTAATTTTCATGACTATTTACATGCCTATTAACTCAAGGAGTAATTTTTACATCTTTTAAACATTTCATGGAATCATACACACTCTAGGACTTATTAACATATACATATACTCTCTTACACATACCTAAATACCTTAAATTTCCAATCACAAACCATGATTCAACCTTTGGAATTTAAATTACAAAATCAAGGAAAATGTCAAATTTTGACATATTAAAATTTGAACTCCCTCATTACTATGAAATGACCTAGAAACCTTCTATTATGACTTCATGACATGCCAATAATAATAATTTAACATTTTGAAGTCTCCTTTTCTGATGTTCTTGCATCATTTTCTTCTCATCATGCATAGATTTATTTTTAGAAGAAGATGAAACATTAGATGAACTAGTGCTAGAGGAAGAGGAAGAATTACAACCGTGTAAACCCATGGCCTTGATCTATGTCTCATCATCGGAATTTTATTCAAGATCCTGCACCATATTTTTGGTTTTATTCTATTTTCCTTTCTTATTTTTATACCATTTAGGCTTTAGTTCTAGATGTAACTTCTAACACTTAGATTTTTCATGATTATTTTTATAATGCTTACAAAATGGATTTTCATATTATTTCTTAATAGTAGAATTATTCTTGTTCTTACCCTTTCTATTACCTTTCTCTTTCAAACCTTTTCCCTTACCTTCTGATTACTTGTTCTTCTATTTTGAGGAGGAAGTTATAACTTTCCTCTTTATTCCAAATGAGTAGATTGCACACACACTGTATCAATGTTAGTAGGATTAAGTATGAGAATCATATGCATCAAATAACTCTATAATCCACCAATATATTGTCAATATTTATAAGGAATGAGTAAGTGAGTGATTGTAAATTGATAATGTAAGTTTTTGAATATTATAGATTATAGTATGTAGAATACATAATGTAATAACAAAAGATAAAGAAAATAGTAGGAAATAAAAGAGATAGAAGACACCAGATTTAAGTGGGAAAACCTAAAGGAAAATACCCCATTGTAATAAATCACTTTCTGTATTAAGAATCTTGAATATAAGTTTTACCCAACACTTACACTTCACTCCTTGATCATTTTTCTTAGCCCTAGAAATTTTAGAGTGATTTCTTTCTATATAATGCAGTTATCATGTCAATTACCAGCCAACTGATATTTTGTATCAATACTAATGCATTCATTAATGTATTAGCAATCCCAAGAGGGATTTTCGTGAGTGAGTAGATCTGCTAGTCAGTCACTTTGTTCCATGCTTGAATGTGGAAGACCATCATAATAAATTTTAATACATAAACTTTAAGATAATTTGGGGCATACAACAGTGGTAGCCATGAGTTAGTAGCTCTTCTATTCATTTTATATATTCCACACTTAAATGTGGATGAAAATCATATTAAATTTTAATACATAAACTTTAAGATAATTTGGGGCATACAAAAGTGGTAGATATCCCACTTAGCACTACTACCCCAACACTCCCCCTTAAGGTTAAGTGGGAAAAAATAGAACACGTCAAATTACCTTTTTCTACAAAATGATTTAGAGATCCATAAATCAAAAACAATGATTCAGGCTAGCATGAAAACAAGGGAAATCATATAGATATTCTCATACATAAATTGTTAATACCAATTCTTTATATATGAATACTTATATCATATTATAGATCCTTTTATACAACAAGTATTTCCCATAAGTAATGTTTCACTAGGATTTACAAGTAACTTCACATAGTGTGACACGTCTACTTATTAAAAAATGGAGGAAGTATTGGAAGTTTATAATAGGATGTTAAGAGATGGATTTTTCATGCACACTTCCCCTCAATGGAAACTATGATAGACCCAATAAGGCACAAAATTTGTAGAACTTGACATAACACAACAAATTTTTGAAGATGTATGCAACTTGATCTTCATTCGTATAGAACTTGAGATCAATATGACCATTCAATACTTTCTCTCGAATGAAGCGCATATGAACTTCAATATGTTTGGTCCTTTGATGTTGAACTAGATTCTTAACAAGAGTAATGCAACTATGGTTGTCACATAGAAGATTATTTCTCCCTTTGATGCCCATATGTTGCTCATCCAATACTATTTTCAGCCACAATTTATTTGGTAGCTTCCATAGTAATTTTATACTCTACTTAAGTAGAGAAGATTGACATTGTTGGTTGCTTCTTGATACTCCAAGTGATGGAACTTTCACCTAACTTGAAAACATATCCAGAAGTAGACTTTCTATCTGCAGCATCACTAACATTATCATAATCACAAAAGCCAAATAATTGTGCATCATTAAAATAATAATAAAACATACCATAATTAATTATTCCTTTAATATATTTCAAAATTATTTTTTCCATTTTTCAATGATCATCATAAGGTTTCTACATAAATATTGATACTAATCCTACTACATAATAAATATCATGTCTAATGATAGTCAAATAACTTAGACTACCAACTAGTTGTCTATATAGAGTAGGATCGAATTTAACAGAAGATGGTTTAGGATATAATTTGACACCAACTTCAATAGGAATGGAAATATGCTTACAATCAATCAGGTTAAATTTTCTAAGAAAATTCATAGCATACTGGGATTTAAATGTAATAATAGAATTATGATCTTGAAATATAAGCATGCCTAGAAAATGTTTTAACAATCCTAAATCGGTCATTTAAAAATGTTGTTTGAATCTTTCATCGATTCTAACACTTAAATTTATATCACTAATAGTAATCAAAAGATCATACACATACAAGACAATAATTATAATATGAATATTTTCAAACTTGAAAAATAAATCATTATCAGAACATCAATTACTGAAACCTAGATCTTGAAAGAAACTATTAATTTTAGTATACCAAGCTCTAGGAGCTTGTTTAAACCATACAAAGACTTTTTAGCTTACAGACATAAAGTTCCTTACAAAGTTACTAAAAACCTTTAGGTTGCTTATTTTATGTCCCCATTTAAAAAGGCATTTTTGACATCCATTTTGTGAATTTCCCAGCCATATTGGGCAGCCAAAAAAAGAACTCTAATGGATTTCAGCTTAGCTAGAGGAGAAAAAGTGTCAACATAGTCAAGACTAGGTTTCTAAGTGAAACCCTTAGATACTAGTATTTTTTTGCATTTTTCTATTTCTCCTATGAAGTTATATTTGAACTTGTACAACCACCTAGATCATACAATGATTCTCTTAGAAGGAGGAGGGATTATTTCCCAAGTTTGCTTTTAATTAAAGCATTGTATTCATCTTTCATAGCCAGAATCCATATATCATCTTGGAAGAATTCTTAAAAATATTATGGTTCTACCTCATAGAGGGTCATCAATGCATGTTAAGAGTGTTGAATATGAGTTAATTTCTAATATTATCATGTTGATATTCTTGAACAATAATTTGAGCCCATTTAGTAACTTTGTGATGAAAGACATTTTAAGAATACTCCCCCTCAATATCCATCATATCTAGATCACAATAATCAACCTCTTGAACTTTTGTTTCCATATTGTTATGAGAAATATCATCATGCTCTATCTTAGGAATAGTAGAGGAGGGTTCATGAGAAGCATCACATAATGTTTTTTCTAAGACTCGAATGTTTCTATTTTTAACAATATCATGCTTGAAAGGATCATATATTATTAATCCTTTAGTTCTACAACCATATCCAACCTGATGGTACCCAAATAAGTCCCACCATATGAGTTAAGCAACATCAACAAGCTAAGTTGGATGCTTAGAGAAAGACAGACTAGGATTTATGTCATTTTGTAGCTAGGGATGGATCTAGAAATCTATTTGTCACTTTGACTTGGTAAATGTTGGATAACACCTTACTAAGGGTATGAACTACTCTGCTACTTTAGGTTCCACATGCAACCAAGGTGAGAGGACTTGTTTTGTAACATATATTTATGAAAGGAATTGATAGAATGAATCTATTTAGGCTTTCTTTCTTAGGGATTTGAGAAGGCAACCTCAAAAAGACATGGTCAATGAAGACATTATCTAACTCTCACAATTTTTCACACTAGAAAATGAAGATGTCTTCTAAATAGGGCTTAGGTTACTAAAGACAGTAATAGTTCCAGCTTGCTATTGCATATTTTTTATAAAGGATGGATAGAAATGAAAAATTTTCTTAGCATTTGTGCATAAATAGTGCAATCATGGGTAATTTATATGGATAAAATGGTTATTGATTATGATTTTGATGTATTGATGGGAGATTAAACAGGATAAAGTTGATTATATAAAATCCTTAGATGAACCTTAACAAATGTTTTAGGTAATTACTCTAGATGCAAAATATAGATCACACACTTCAAAGCACTCCTTCAACTACAAGATTTACATTCATGGAATCCAAAGAACACAAAATTTCACACAAGCTTTGAGAATGTAAACACAAAAGCTAATGATAACTTCTCAATAAAATTTTGACAACTTCTAATTAAATACCTTCCAGATACCCTCAAGAACTTATAAATATCTCAAAATTAGATAGGTACAACTTGAATTTAAAACCATTTACTACAATATTAAGGAAATATCCATCTATGATGCATTTTTAGTTGCCAAATTGCCACTATTTAAAAAAAGACTTTATATAATTAAAATAAATTAATCAGAATAAGATTGTAATAGGAATGTAGATAATTGATTCACAGTAATACATCTTGAAATAAAATAACATTGTTCATGAGAATATAAAAAAATTAATTCAAGATACTTCAACACCTCAAGGGGACACCATACCTATAACCTCAATGTTTACCAATGACTATACAATGCAATCATCATAGTGAGATGGTTTAGTAAAGGAAAAATAAAACTCTCAGGGATCTTATATTACTTCAGCTTGAGGCAGTACAAATTGGTTTTCTCCTTATCTCTCTAAAAGCTTAGAACAATTTACCCCCCCATTTATGTGAGAAAATTCCTCTCGCATATATAAAGCTTCAATCACTCACTCATTTTATTTTTTCCCCAAAAAGCATGAATCTTCGAAGGAATATTTTCCTTTAAGTCAAACAGTCTAGTCCATTACTATTCCCTTAAAAAAAATTCTATTTTATGTTGCCAAGTGGAAAAGTCATGAGTAATTCAAGTTTTTTATTCTCCCAGGATGATTAGGACGTCATGATGTTTCTTTGTTATTTTTTTAATCATTTCCCACTTTTGGTGGGTAAATAAATCCTTCTTATATTTTTCGAACACCTCCATATGGCTTGATTTTATGTATAACTCCTTTATAGCTTTTGGGAATCGGTCTCAAACAACACATACTCATGTTCTTTTCTTTTTGGACAGAATTTTCTCAAGTGGATTTTTCTACATCAATAAAACCATCATTTTGTTCATAATAGAAACCTCCTCCAAAGTTATTTCCCTCATGTGGGATGAACAGGAAATCTTTCTTCATTTAACGGCAGTGATTTTACTTGACTCAACTTATCTGCACCATTTTTACTATAAATTCAACTCTATTTCTTCATCAGTATGCATATTATTTCTACTCTTGAACATGAGGAGTTACTAAAAATATATTTGTTGGTACAATGACAAGGGTAGTTGTAACAACTAGTTTGAAAGAGATGTCATCATAAGATTTAAATCAAATCTTTGATCTAACTAGACGAGATGAAGCATTTGATAGGGCTTTGTTTGAAATTGTAGACCCAAGGCATGAAAAAGTGCCCTTTAAATATTGAGAGGATTATATTTCTCTCCTTCTGATATTGATTAAGATCAATCCTATTTTCTCAAATTTCCAGTCAATGTATTATCATATCTTCTAGTGGGAGAACTAAAAATATCTAGAAGAATTGAAGAAATTTTGGGTTGAGAGGAGGCATACAGTGACAAGGATGGTTAAATACAAGTTTCTCTTTCTATGTAATGAAGGATTTGTTTTGAAAGAGGTTCCCTGGGAGTCTTACGTACTTTATGACAAGACTTCGATTTATACAGTGCCTGTCATTTCTCACAAAGTGGAAGAATTAGAGTGACACATCAATTCTCTAGAAAAATTTCCAACAAGACCTATACCACTTCAATAATATGAATACCAGCACCCTCAGTAAGAGGGAAAAAGGGGGAATCAAGATCTCATCCCCCAATTGTCATTTTGGATGAGGAAGAAGCAGCTCCTTCATCTCCTCAGTGTTCCAAGGCATCACTTTTTACTACTAAGGAAGGTAAGGGAAAGTCTACTCTCTAAGATTCCATTCATTCATTGCAACGTGCTCCTTTGATGGAGAAACATTTATCATCTCCTTTTTATGTTCCTCTCCCAAGAGTAACCACCTTTTAGAAGGAGATGTAAGGTTGAGCCTAGTTGTAAATCTCCTATTCTACCAGGTCCAAGGGTCATAGTGCTTGCTTTTCTAGCCACTCAAAATGCTCCTTTTCAGATAATTCCTGTTCAGTCTTATTTTTTCAATGCAAAAGGGAAAAATTCATTTCCTATAGGTGGTTTAGATCTTTTGGACTGGGTATCTTCTTATCAGAAGAAGATAGAGCTCAGGAATATCATGGATGGCCCCAAGATTACTATTGAATCATTAATGGATATGGGGATGTTTCGAAACCTAGCTATGTTAATTGTATTTACTCAAACAACCAAGGGCTCAAAGGATTTTATACCAAGGAAGAACAAGTTGTTAAATAGAATTCCTCCATTTGGATAAGATTTCATAGTAGAAGTAGAGGATGATTGAATGTTATTATTTTCTTAGTTTCCCCTTTTGGATGTAATACTTGAAAATATGTGTATCTTTCATGGGTAGGGGCCCCTATAGATCTCCCTAATTTTATTTTCAACAAATACAACACATTCCAAATTATTACAGTAAAATCACATGTTTCATAGTAAGTTTAAAATTTAATCAAAATAAAACAAAAATTCATTGTCTTTCAATACATCACATTCAAAGTTTAACTACTCAAAGTATATTTTTAAATTTTTTTCAAAAATAATAGTATCAAATGGAAAGAAAATACAATATCAAGAAGAATTAGACTTAGCATCTTCAATATCCTTGGCTTCCACAACAGCCTTGGCCTCTTTAGTAGTTAGCATGGTAACAACATCTTCTTCATTGTCCTCTTGAAATTTTCTTTCCACGTAAGAATCATACTTTTGGAATAGTTGTAATTATTCCTTTTCTGGGCCCTTGTGATTTTGGAAGATTATGGTTTCCTTGTTAATTTTCATCACACATTTTCCCATAATGTATTTGATCTCTCTTGATTTAACTATTAATTCCTTAATTGTGTTTTCCACATTTATCAATTTTTAGATGATCTCATATGAAAAATTATGATCATGAATATTATTTTCAAAATTTTTATCAAGAAATCCACCTAAAGATTACAATAAATTAGTCTATTCTTCTCAAATATCAACTTTTCCACTCTTATATTCAAAGTTTTCATGCCTATTTAAATCAAATTTTTTTCTTCCTCCATACTTTCCATGACATCATTTAGTACACCCATTTTTATTTTTATCCAATCTTCCAAGATGAATTGAGTTCCCATTTTATTAGCTAGTAATATTTCATCTTTTACAATTATTTCCTCAATGATTTGATTGATGATGTCTAATTTAGGAAGAATTCCTTCAATATAGAATAATTCATTATTGCATCCTCCAATCATGTCTTTGATAACACTAAGATGGGAAGTGAATTCTTCACACCTTTTCTTCACCTTTTCAAAGGCTTTCTTTTCTTTTTCAGACAAATTCTTAACCCAACTATCAACAAATTTTACCTTTTTGTTGGCCTTTTTTTCATTGCTTATTACCTTGGGAGTAACAGTAATATCTCCTTGTTATTATTCTGATGAAACTACCAATTACTACAAACATGAAGTTAAAATTTTCACCTGTTCTTTCAAAAAAAATTTACTTATTTTATCCTCATCTACCCTTTCAAATAGTCCTTTTACCACTGATACAACATCGTGCTTAAGGTTGCTTCTTGTTTTCCTTCCCAATTGGATCTATTGAATGTTGTAGATATTGATTGTTAACTTATCCTTTGGGATATCAGGATGAGGAGTAGTAATTTATGAGGTTTTATACCTATTTTTTTATCAAAGTTTGATCTTTTCATAATCTTACCTTTCCTAGAAGATTTCATAGGCTTTTAGAAGTCAATATTAGAGACACCCAAAGCCTTTGTTTGGATAATATATTTTCCTTTTTCCTTTTTCTTTTCCTTTCCCTAGATAATTCCCCCTAACCATCATGTCATAGAGTCATTATCATCTTCTATCTTTAAAGGATAAAAACCTATGGTCTGAAGGAGTGACACCATTATTGTTGATACATCTTGAACTATGAGAGTTCCTATAATTGGTGATTTCACACTTGTTTCATGACCTAGACTTTATACTATTATGATTTGTTCCTCATTCTAATCCTGGGTATGAATTTGTCGAACCCTTTCTTCTTTATTATTAGGTGCAAACTGTTCACCCAGGTCTTTATCTTTCTTTATCCCTGTAATTGTACCTATATCCTCTTTCACACTCTTAAGGGGAGTGGAATTCATACTTACATCTTTTAGTAAGTTCTCTTCCTTATAAGATTCTACATTTTCTTTTCCATCAAGATCCCTTTGTGGGGTGGTAACTTTCTTAATTATTTCCTTTGGAATCTCCTTTTCATTGCTAGGAGTTTCTCCTTGCTCCTTATATTTCATATGGGGCTCTTTGATAGAAGTATTTAGTTGGGATTTAATCTCAATTCTTCCTTTATTTGTGTCATGTATTTCTTGTACCTTAATTTGTTGGGTTTTGTTACTTTTACCTTGACCTACACATTTCTTTTCCACCGGTGTATTTTATATATCAACATTTTCACCTTGTACACCTCAGGTGGTAGTGACTTTAATAGTTTTTTAGTCTATGACACTAGCAAATGAGACCCTTTCACTTTCTAATATTCCTTCTTCACTTTTTAATTGAGGTCCCACAGCAAGAGTAACTCTAATCACTAGAAATTCTTGCGTATCCATTCTAACATCCTTTTTCTACTCTATCGAAGGAACTGTATGTAAAAGTTGAGTTTATTGAGATTGGGTCTCCATCTCTACATATGGACTTCTTCAGATGAAATTTTCATAGTTTCATCTTTATCTTCATCAACCTCAAAGTATGGGATTATCCTAAGCTCCTTTATATCAATACAAATTATTTCAACTTCTCTTAATAGTTTCATTTTCAACATCAATTTTTTCATCATGCTGCACCACACTTTGCTCCTTTTTATTATGGCTTTCCCCCTTAATATCTAACCCACTTAGTACCCTGACTTCCCTAATAATATCTTTCATCATCCTTGTATGAAATTTAAATGGTGTAGGAAGGATCATTGTTGTTGAGGGATATGATTTCATACCTTCATAAACCACTGGTGGTGTGGTTTGAATAACTGGGGGGATACCATCCTTTTATCTAGTGGTAAAATTACCTAATGAGCCAAGGAAAAAGCTACTCCTTTTTTTTCCTCAGTTAGAATAAGAGGGTCAATCACCTTAGGATCTCTATGCTTGTGATTTCTTGATTTATGAATACCATCATATATCACCAAAAAAATTTCATTTACCAGTTTAACTATCTTCTTACTCCTTTCAAAATGCTTGATATTTGGCACCTCTCTTCCTTTGGTAATAAATGATTTGGATTGGATATTAACACTTTCCGTAACTCCTATCATGAATTTTTTAGTGCCATGTTATCCTTGAAATACCTATGAGGTAATGTTTATGTAAACATGCCTTTCCCCCTTATTTGAATTGGCACTTCTTTTGTAATGGGGGCATCTTACATGGATTTCAAAATTATCTCCTCATATTTTTTAATTAAAACCATTCTTGAGGTCCCCATCTTGCGAGTAGTTATGGTCCACACATCAATTATCTCAATGGTGGGATTATTAATTTAAAGTTGTGGAGGTGCACCATTAAGTGGATCCATAGTTTCATCCCCCTCTGCTAAAGAAGGGAGATCTTCTTTCAAAGCATCTAGTGTTCTAAATTCACTTAATAAGTTAGTATTATAGAGAGACAAATCAATGCCTTTTGTTACTATCCAAGTCATTACACGTCTCAAAACATTCAAAATCTTTGTGTGGGGATATTCTTCCTTTCTTTCCTTCTAGTTAATGGGAAAAAAATCCTTTGAATCCATATTTTGTTTGAAATATAATAGGCTAACAATGTTTCCATCACCCTCATTTCCTTTGGGAATAACAAAAATTTAATAATCAATGATTTACCTCAAGGTCATTCTTGAAAAATCTCTTTTTCTAACGTCTTCATCATCTCTACAATTCATCCAAAAGTATTTAAACTGAGGCTCATGCTCATAAGAGGTTACAACCATCTGTTGTTAATATTTGGCATCATAACAAACATATCCATCTTGAATTTCTTCATCTCTTCACCCATAAATTTTGATTTTGTGAAGGATGACCATGTGTATCTTCCAATGGTAATGAGGAAATTGATGTTAGTCTAATGTTTTTTGGCAATTATCCCATGCAAAGGCACAAATTTCCTAGTAATCTCCATTAAAACCCATTTATCATTAGGATACCTTGGAAACTTGCATGTTTTCTCCTCAAACCTACTTATTCTGAAGTAAGTGAAATATTTTTACTGAATAAAGAGGTATCCATAATCCAAAATCATTTCTCAAGATGTAGTTGATAGTTTATATTGTTCTAATTATGGGTCAAATAAACTGACTAGCGAGAGATGAACCCATCATGTAATTCCCTCACATTCTCTTTCCAATTATCAGTCCTTAGATGTGGGAATACATCATAGAATTTATGTGTTTCAAATTTCCCTACTTCTGTGAGTCCTGGGAATGATCTAAAACATCCAACATTATATATGAAGTATACCATCATTGAAAATCTAAGATCTTTTGTATCCCCTTCCTTGAGTTTAGCAGTCAAAGTTAACATCTGAGAATGAATCGAAGCTGAGATGAGATTCTCCCAGATAAATTTTACCTTATTCTCTAGAATTACCCTAATAATACAGAAAATCCATTCTTCTAGCTTATTGGATCCCTCAAGCCCCCCATTCTACTCAATAATTCAATTAAATCTTCCACTTCTTCAATAAACATGGACCAAAAAAGGTTCTTGGGGATACTTGTTATGGATATATTCATTTCAAATAACCACTGGCAATTCAATACCTCTGCATATTCATCCTTCCTATTTTTATAATCCTCTCATGTACATTCCATATTCTCCATAATAGGTCTGTTAATCTCAAGAAGTCCCAACATTTTATTGAATATCTTGAGAGTGAAATTAATCACACATTTTCACCTTCCATCCAACACCTGTAATATTTCAAGTTCATAATTATAAGCACAACCCCACATTAGTTGAGGAGCATGGATAATAGGTGGAGTGGCATCCACTAGAGCAATGTGGCTTGCATTAATATCTTTCATCAATTTAATTATATTCTCACTATGAAGGCTTATTAGAAAATCTTCCACATGTGCTTAAATTAAATTTGTATCCTTAATGTTGTCTAAGTTAATTGTGATAGCAGAGGACACATATAAGCTTGATTCTTGAGTATTCATGTTTATTTTCAACGTATCTTCCCCAAATTACTATGGAATTCATGAAGAAATAAACATAGGTACAGGGAAATAAGGAAAATTACCAATTTCCCAAGCTTGATCTGTGTAACTCTCCTTCTGGTAATTGTCTTCTAAATTTCATGATAAATTTTTGTCTTCTCTAACCAATTTTATATCCTTTGTCATGCAATCAAGTATATCTCTTTAATTTCGAACTCTTGAGATTAATATCAACACTTCTAAGTCAATTTTCCTTTACTCCTACATGAATTCTCATAATAAGTGCACCGAGCTATTCGCATGTAATAGAAACACTTGAAGTGTTTAAATTTTTCAAACAAATTTTCTTTGATCCATGCAAAGAAACACATTAATGGTGATAGTCATAAATTCATTACATCTCATCCATCCATCCTAACTTTTTCATTTGAATTTTGACCGTCCACGTGGATCAATTTGATGCCTCGCAGTCTCAGAGAGTTTTTCTGCACTTTTGCATTATCTTTAAGATGCATAAAATTTTACATGTTTGACTTGAGCACCCTTTCTTTGAATTTTATTGATATCATACCACATCTTTAAATCTTAAAGGAAAGGTAGTTAAGAAACTCTTGTGCATATTAATCCAATTTATTTCATATGTGTAAGGTTGCATTATTGACCTGAACATCTGCTTGTTGAAATTACTTGTAAAATGGACACGTGTCCTCCGTTGCGATTCGGGGGCTTATTTATATTTTGCATAATTGTATGTCTTTGGTAAAAATATGCACCAATGGTTCACTTTCCCACTGTAACCATTTTCATACATGTCACCCTTTTTGAGAGTGGGGTCAACTTTCCCTTTTGTAATATTTACTCAAATATTTGATAGAATATTCTTTGGGCTTTAGGGACGGACTTGAAAATTGTATTTTTGATATGTAAAAAAATAAGATAAGTCTACCATAACATGACTAATGGCATTACATCACATATCATCAAAATTTAGAGAAAGTCTTACAATTTGTAATTTACACTAGGAATGACAAGGATGACATTCGAAAGAAGATAGGATATAGTTTCACATAGTTTTTTTCATTATTCTTCACAGGAACGAAAGAAGATAGGATATAGTTTCACATAGTTTTTTCATTATTCTTCACAGGAATTCTTTAAAGATGACACATTTTAAAAATCCTTGACCCAAAAAGAGGTTTCTCATGACACAGACACAAGTTTTTACATGTTTTTAGTAAGACAATACTCTTTGATGTATGTGTTTTGAACTCAAACAATTAGGAACAAAAAATTGTAAAAGCATTTTCCAAGACATAAGTGTGAGATCAAATCGAGCATTAACACTGGCTCCAACTCAAGGATGGGCAACACCTTGCATATGCAACAAGAACCAAATATACCAAATAGACCACATGCCTAAACCTATTGGGTTATGGAATCATTCAAAGCACACACAGGGTCAAATAAACCAATCAAACTTCACAAAAATATAGAGAGATACCAAGGCAACTGGTCACTTTAGAATAGGAAAACAAAAAGGGAAATAAAAACAAGAAACCCACAAGACAAGAAACTAAGGCAAGTTCTCCTTGACTACTCCAATTCATAGCTCTGGTATAATAAAAAGTGTTTACCATCCAAATTTTTCTGAGGAGTTGATTGGAAACATTACGAATATGGATTGTAGTGGTTGTAATGTGTTTAAGGATAGGACTCGGATCCAGGAGGAAGTCCATATTTTTCTTGAAAATGATTAGAAAATTTGTTTTATGGAGGATGGTATAACCTGTAAATCTTTGTCAGGAGATGTGCCGAAGTTTGTTTCTACATAATCAATTATATTACATTGGATCAAAAGTATTAGAAACTACACTCTCATCACTTAATGATTCTTAGTAATTTTTGTAGAGGAAGGAGGATGAGTATTCCTTCCTAATTTTTTAATTATCTAAAAATTTCTCTTAATATTTTTAAGGAGGAAAAAATTGAGGTTATTCTTAACCAAGGGTTAATCCTTCTGCTTGTTAATTCAGGTAAGTCAATTCCATAAACTAGGGGGATCAACATTAGGTTTAGGGAAGACTGGGAAGATCAAATTTCTTTAGTTGATAGTATTAGGCTTAATAAAATGAAAGAGAATCCAAGAAGGAGGTGGATGATACAACTACATTACAAAATCTTACTAGGAATAATGAAGAGAGTAATCCCAGTGATGGGCTGGTGGAAGGAAACATTGTATTTAATTTTCTTACAAGTAAAATTGAAGCTTTAGAGGATTTGGTTTGTCAAGTTAAAGCTCAGAATAGAAATATGTTGGGGGGGCTTTAGAGGTTGAATGGATAGGTAATTTTTTTAGAAAATAGGGTTGATGTTCTCCAGGGGATGGTTAAAGGATAGAGGAAAGAAGAGGTAGCTCGACATAAATAGTTCTAATGAGGAGGATTTATAAGTATATGGTGTCGGTATGAGCTTGAGGACTAAGAGAAAATGTGTTTAGTGATCTGTTGCAGACTTATTGTTGACTATCTGTCATGATGGGTTTTTAGTAATATATTTTGGAATTAGGTTTTTTTTTTCTTTTTGGTTGGGCTTTGTTTGAGTCAATCTCCTTTTAAATCGAGCCATTTTTTGAGTTTTTAAGAAGAAAGTTTGCTCACAAATTCTTATGTCAATAGAATAAGGATCCATCCACAAGGCATCAAATTTTCCATGTTTTCCTTTGTCATCATGTTTTTTGTCCCAGAAAAGAACAAGATCTCAAACATTCAAAGTTCTAGGGGTCACCTTTTTATGAAATATTTTCTTGAGCTTCTCTATGAACTTAAGGTATCTTTGGTGAGATTCCCTTATTTCATCATTCAATTCCACTATTTTATTAATCATTGATTTATAGGGGCTTACTTATTCATATTCAAGTTGTTGAATAAATTGATAAGAGAACAATTTCATATGTAAGGGTAAAAGATCCTCAACTCCGTAAACTAGTTTAAAGGGACTTTTTCCTGTGGCTCTTATAGTAGTAATTATATCTACCCATAAAGAAAATTTTAATTGCTCACCCCACTTTCTCTTATTTTTTTTTATTATTGGCAAATAGTTTTTTGAAAGGGACTATACCCTTGAGAACAAAAGAAGGCCTAAGAGCTGGAATAAGAGTGAGAATCAGAGAGAATGGATCAAGATCTGAGTGTTACAATGAAGCTCGAAGTAGCCCAGAAACAGCTACTCAAACGATACAAAACAACAAAATTACTCCAAAAAAGCAGTAAAGAGACCGCAAAAAACAACAAAAAAACAAACAGAAGCAGCAGAAGCAACCAATACTACTTCTTGGTAGCTTTGTGGATGCTGGTCTTGACTCTCTTCCAGGTGTGAAACATACCCAAAGTAGTCATGTGGGCAGCATCAGTTTTATCAAGCTCCTCAATGGTTCTTTTGCTCTCTTTTTCGTTGCCCCAAAGTGTAGCCGGGACACCGCTAAGGTTGGAAACACTCTTGGCATGGCCATCAATGAACTCCTCAATTTCCCTAAGGGCAGAAATGATGTAATCATGTCTATTTTTGGCCATACCTAAGCAGGAGTCAAAGGAGGTCAACTTCTTATAAATGTCCTCAATCTGATTGCTATCAATGTTCTCCTCCCCCTCCATGCTTTTCTTGCCTTTCTCTTTAGCCAGCTTCTTGACCTCATCCTTCAACAGTTTCATCTCAGCCTCTAAGGCCTCCAACCTCTTTAAAGAGCTATCCAACTGCACTTCCTGGGGACTGGCACTGTTGATATTCAGAAGATCATGTGCAATCTCAAGTTCGAAAGGCTCCTTCTCCACAGTAAGAGACTCAAGGTTGAGCTTCCTGGAGGCCCTAGTGACCGGTATTTTAGAGGTAGAGGCGAGGTGGGTGGCTGGAGAAGCAACAGGGGGAATGGATGGAGAAGCTAGAGTAGCCGGCTGGGGGGTGACAGCAGCGGTGACAGGGGCAGCAGGAGAAACAGGGATGACAGCACCAGAGCCCATCAAAGGTGTAGCCGGGCTAGGAGAGGAAGGAAGCCTAGGGTATTTTAGAAGGAAACATTTACGAATCAACAAAATAAGTCCTTTATGCAAGGGAACTACCCGGGTGTGCTTCTGAAACTCCAAAATGGAGCGTTCAAGGGAGTTCAGTAGATAATGGGGAAAGCAAACCAATCGATTCCTACGGAAGTGGTTTAGAAAGATAAGATGTTTAGCAGGGACAATGACAAACCCACCTTCCAAGGAGATAAATCGAATCATCATGTGAGTAACCTCATCATAGGGTGGAGGAATTGAGTTGACAAACAGGCCTGCTATACCAAATGTGAGCTTCTGAGATCCCTCCACAAATCTTCTTTCTTCAGCATCTCTATCAACCCTTTTGTTGAAGAAGCGGTATCCCTCCAAACAAAGACCAGTCGCTTCAGCAATAAGATCTTCATCGACCAATATCTTCTGTCCCCCATAGTCGACATTTTGCTCCTTCCATTCCTTAGCAAAATGCACAGAAATGCTTTGGTCATGTCCCTGCACCTTTTCCATGAATTTGGTGAAGCCACCTTTGCTGAGAATGTTCCAAAGCTTGATATTTTCCTTCCAGTCAGGGTCCGCGCATGGCTCAATTTGGCAAGGAGGTCCTCCCATCTTCTATGTGAAAGATTGATTACAACAATTTCCCAGATGTCTGTGTGCGTAGAGACCTGTCCGCTTCTTGCTATTATAGACCACACAAAACTAGAAACTATAGCTGTTGCTCTTCCCACGAATGGCTACGTGACTGCTGAGCTGAGCCTGCAGGAAGTCGTGTGTGTGAGAAGCTCTCTCTCTGTCAAAAATCACATAACAACTTCCATCAGTTTCCGAGGAGCTATGAATCCGGATTTTAACAGTTGTAGTACATCCCGCATGCGTGATTTTCAAATCAACATAACTCCAATTGGAGTTCCCCAAATAATTCTTACTATCATGAATATTTGATATTATTTGCATCATCATATTCATTAAAGCAACATGTGTGAGAGTGTTATTGATGTTGATCTTCATCCAAAGATTATGTCTCATCTCTAGGGATTGCTTGCGTATAGAAGTCCACATGAATGTTGTTGTGGAGCTGATTAGGGATGCTGTTATTATCTCAGATGGTGAAATTAACATTAATGCCATAATTGGCCAGCGCATCCGCCAATTTATTGCCCTCTTTGTAAGTATGCCTGATTCTGATGTTATTGAAAGTATGACTGATGCTTATGGACTCAGAGATAAAATCCTTAATACTCCAACTAGGAGATGAGGACTGATTAAGAAGTTTAATGATATTGAGGGAGTCCCCTTCAACAACTAGGTTCTTAATATTCTTAGCCTGGGCAGCTCTCAAGCCCTAGAGAGCAGATAATGCTTTAGCAAAATGATTAGTTTGAACTCCCATTTTTCCAGCATATGCAACAATCAGATTACCATTATGATCCCGTATTGCTCCTCCTCCTATCGCTATCCCAGGGTTTCCCTTAGAGGCCCCATCAAAGTTCAACTTGTACCAATTAGAATCAGGAGGATGCCATTGGATCGAAGATCTATCAATACTATTCCCGAGATTGCTCCAATTTCCAATCTGCCAATTGGATAAGATGTACTCTTCATTCTCAGGATAACTCTTGTTCTTGGGAGGTTTAAATCTGGCAATATCCTCTTTAATACCATTAGAAATTTTTCCAATACTGTGTTTATAGTTTTGCTTCTTATTTCTGAAGATGATATCATTTCTGTCCTTCCAAATCCTCTAGATTAAATGTGGGATAACCAATTTCTAGATCCTTTTGATAACACAATGTCTGAAGGGTGGGTTCCATTGATTCCATAGCTGATTAAGATTCTTCGGCATCACCCAGAGAGCTTCAAATTTAGAAAGGATAAAGTTCCAAATTCTTTTGGCATAATCACAATGTATGAATAGGTGGCTGATATCCTCATAGTCATTTTTACAAAGATGGCACCAATTAGGAATTATAAATCCTCTTCTCTTCAAATTTTCAGTGGTAAGAATTCTACCTCTGATGGCCAGCTAGAGGAA
This sequence comes from Taxus chinensis, assembly GCA_019776745.2. Classification (NCBI taxonomy): domain Eukaryota; kingdom Viridiplantae; phylum Streptophyta; class Pinopsida; order Cupressales; family Taxaceae; genus Taxus; species Taxus chinensis. The sequence continues at coordinate 507,480,576 of CM034146.1, read as the reverse complement.
AATTTTTATTTTGGGAGTTAATTCAGACACCCAAATCTTGTTCCAATTAAAATCAGATTGATTACTATGAAAGAGATTGATATAACTAGATTTGACTGAGTAGTTCCCATCATGGGAATTATTCCAAACCAACTCATCCTTGGTTTCCAGCTGACTTAATGGAATAAGATCTAAATTATCTTGAAGGGAGGAAGTAATTTGTTTCAGATCAATTCGCTCCACAAAAAGTTTTTTCCAATTCTTGTTGGTGCCATTTCCTTCAATGTAATCTTTGATTTTAATACCATACTTGCTTATTAGACTATCCTTAGCCATCCCAAATCTGTCCAAGAGATTGCCACTAAACCAATTATCCTCCCAGAAGTTTATCTCCCTGTCATCCCCCACTTTCCATTTGCTGCCCTGCTTGATGAAGTTTCTGCTCTTGACCAAATTATTCCAAAAAATGGAACCACAGGGGAGGTACTCATCATGCAGATAGGAGTAAACAACTTGATGATTTAAATATTTTGCTTTAATTAAATCAATCCAGGGTTGTTTCTCAGACAACATTCTCCAACCCATTTTAGCAAGGAGTGCCTCATTCATTTTCTCAATGTTTTTTATGCCCAGCCCTCCCATAAACTTCGGGGTGCAGACCTTATCCCAGGCCACTAAGTGAAATTTGAACTTCTCTTCCATGCCTTACCATAAAATTTTTTTCTGAATCCTCTCAATTTTATCTCTGAAGGAAGAAGGGATTTTGAAAAGCGACATGATATAGATGGGCAGATTTTGAAGAGTACTTTTAATGAGTAAGCACTTACTAGCACTAGATAAAATGGCACCTTTCCAACCAGCCATTTTTTTTTGAAATCTCTCCAATAAATCATCTCACACCTTGTAAGATACTTTCTTAGTGCCGAGTGGGAGGCCTAAGTAGGTGGCTCGAAGTGCACTTATTTTACAATCCAGAATTTTTACAATTTTGAGCTGTCTTTCCTCAGGAGTATTGAAGAAGAATATGGTGCTTTTTTCATAATTAATCTCTTGCCCAGAAGTAGATTCATAAAGCTGTAATAAAGCCTTAATAGCCTTAGCTTCCACAACTAAATCCATAAGAAGAAGGATGGTGTCATCCGCAAACTACTGATGGGAGACAACTTGGCTGATGGAAGTGGGTTTAGAGCCGTTTAAAAGGCCGTCTTTAACCGCTTTGCCAATTGTTCTGCTAAGGCTGTCAGCCAAGAGAATGAAGAGTAAAGGGGAGATGGGGTCACCTTGTCTAAGACCTCTGCTGCTGGTGAAAAAGCCCACAGGCTCCCCATTAACAACCACAGAGAATCTGGCTGTAGATATACAAGACTTAATAATTCTTCTGAATTTTTCCGTGAACCCAAATTTAGCTAAAACTTTGTCAAGGAAGACCCAAGATACCTTGTCAAAAGCTTTATTCATATCAAGCTTAAGGACCATACTTGCCTTTTTATTATTTTCCATGGAATGTATAGTCTCGTGGACCATAATCACTCCGTCTTTTATAATCCTACCTTTAATAAAGCCACTTTGCTGCCTTGAGATGAGATCATTCATTATGAGCTGAAGTCTAGTAGTGATAATTTTGGTGAAGATTCTATATATGGCATTTACTAGACTGATAGGTCTGAAGTCCTTGAAATCTTTAGCATCCATTTTTTTAGGTGCCAGCACAATGTGAGTGTTATTAAGCTCTTTTAAGAGATTTCCCGTTCTATAGAATTCATTCACTACTTTGAGAAGATCCTCCAAGCAGATTTCCCAGAACTTCTGAAAAAAATTAATAGAGAACCCATCCGGTCCAGGAGCCTTATCCCCCTCAAGAGAAAAAACAGCTTTTTGCAGCTCTTCAAGCGTGGCTGCTTTAGTGATGCTTCTAAATTTTTTGTCCTCGATTTCATTCTGAGGGATGGCCTCCACCATAAAGGAAATAGCTTCAGAGTTGCTGAAATTTCTCTCTTCAAAAAGATTTTTATAGAATTCAAGCGCTTCTTTCTTAATGCTATTGGGATCTTTTATGATATTCCTGTTGTTTTTAGAAGCCTCTAAGATTCTGTTACAGGCTCTGTGCTTCAAAGTGGTCATGTGAAAGAACTTCACTAGTGTTTATTATTATAAACTATGCCTGCAATTAATCACTAAAATAAAACAACAAATTTGGGGGTTTATGTATATCAAAAATTATATTACTCTGAAAGATAGTAGAATTTATGCTTGTAAATTATTCTATTCTCCATATAAACAATGAGTCACTTCTATGAGAAAGAAAATGAAATAATCCTTGAC
>CM034146.1:507100357-507471730 GCA_019776745.2 Taxus chinensis | reverse complement strand
CTTCCTGAAGATCTTCAAATGTTGCCCGCTATAGGGAAGCGGGATCTCGGTTCCATCTAGATATGAGAGATAGAAGCTATTCTCTCCGTTGAGCTGCTTGATCTTGAAGGGCCCTCTCTACAGGGAATCAAACTTTCTGTGCATGCCCTTTGGCTCTCTCCGCTTGTCCCACAAAAGGATGAGATCTCCTACTTGAAAATCCCTCTGCTTGGTGTTCTTATCAAACAGCCTCTTAACTTGATTCTGATGTTCAGTGATCCTGTCGACCACCCTTACTCTTTTTTCTTCAAGTTCTGCCAGATACATGATTCTCTTTTCAAGAGAATTTTGGAAAGTTTCATCTTCGATAGCTCGTGCCAAGCGCAGAGCAGGAAGTTCCACAGAAATGGGGAGTTCAGCATCAGTGCCATATAACACTTGAAAAGGTGACATGCCGAGAGATCTCTTAGGAGTAATATGATCGGCCCACAAAGCGTCGTACAAAGACTTGTGCCACATTCGTTGATTCTCATCTACTAACTTTTGTATGATGGTCACCAATTTCTTGTTACTGGATTCTGCCTGACCATTTCCCTAAGGGTAATAGTTTGAGGCGTGAGCCAAAGTTATCCCATATTTGTAGCAAAAACTAATAACTTCCCGTGAGGAGAAGTTAGAAGCATTATCAACAACGATTTTTCTTGGAACGCCAAACCTGACAATGATATTTTCTTTAATGAAATTACAAACCACCTCAGAAGTGGCATGCTTGACAGGTATGGCTTCCACCCACTTGGTGAAGTAATCCATTTCTGTAAGGACATATGTATGTCCAGCACTTGATTGAGGATTGAGTGTACCAATAAAATCAATTCCCCATTGTCTGAATGGTTCATTGATAATGACCGGCCTTAGGGGAAAGGCAGCCAACTTGGGCTTGCCGACGAATTACTGGCAGGGTTCACACTTTGCCACCCAGGTGGTTGTATCTTGGAAGAGCGTCGGCCAATAGTACCTGGCTCGAATGATCTTGTGTGCTGTCATGGAGGAAGAGAAATGCCCCCCACAGGCTGAATTGTGAAAACTTTCCAGTATTTTTACCTGTTGAGGTTTGTCAACACATCGCAAAAAGATGCCATCTATCCCACATTTATATAAACCGTCATCCCAGATGACATATTTAGCTGCTCTGAGCTTTATAGTGCGCTTCTCCTTTGTAGTTAGGTGCATTGGGCATTCGCCGTAGGTGAGGAAGAAAGCGATGTCGGAGTACCATTCATCACTAGTTGCAACAAATAGAACCAGAGGCAGACAATTGGGTTCTTCCAGCCGGTCCTGTGCTTCATTAGTGTAGTCACCCCTTTCATCGGGGTTTTTTGAATCTTTGTTTTCAGCCATTAGCTGACACAGGCCCTTGCAACTTCCCTTCTGTGACTCCAAAAATAGACTTTTTTGGGTTTAGGGAAATCCCATGTTCTCGGCACCTGGCCAACACTCACTCCAAATGATCACAATGATCATTTCGTTGTTTAGAGAACATGGTTAAGTTATCTAGATAAACCACAATGACTTTCCCCATCATACCTTTGAATACAAATTCCATGGCCCACTGAAAAGTGGCGCCAGCATTAGTTAGGCCAAAAGGCATCCTGCTGTAGGCAAATGTACCCCAGGGAGTAGTGAATGTTGTTTTAAACTGATCTTCAGATGAAACTTCAATCTGATTATAGCCTGAAAAACCATCAAGCATGGACAACATCTCTGATCCAGTTACTGCTCGCAGAACTTGATCCATTATCGGAAGTGGGTAGTTGTCTTTCAAGGAAGCCTGGTTCAAATTGCGAAAGTCTACGCATATGCGTATCTCACCATTTTTCTTGTGCACTGGCACAATATTTGCTACCCAAGTACTGTGATGGATAGGAAAGATGATTCTCGCATCTAGCATTTTCTGAATTTTGGCCTGGATAGTCCCCAAAATCTTAGGATTATAGTGCCTCTGCTTCTGGCAAAAGGCTTTGACATCTTCTTTCAACGGAATGTCATGCTGAACGTCCTTTGGCTTAAAAGACTTTAGATCAGCATAGGACCATGCCAACACGTCCATATATTTTTTTAGTAACTTAAAAAAAATTTGTTTCTCCTCAGGTGTGCAACATTTGCCAATGTTCACAAATTGCAGGTGCTCCATCGAACCTATATTGTTCAGTTTCTGGGGATGAGTCAGGATCATCTCGCCTCTTCTTTTTCACAAAACAGTCATGCCTGTCGAACAACCACTCCAGAGAAACCAGGCCCTTTGGGATTTTGTTTCCTTTGAGTTGACATATGCCATCATTCCCTTTGGATTCATCGCCTTGGCTGGTGATTGATTCACGGCACTCAGAAGTGGATCCTTCGAAATGCAACTCCTTAAAATTTTCCGATTTTTCCAGAAAGGAAATGAGTTGGTTGTCATCGTTGAAAACTTGCCAATGCTGAGAATTGTCTGGCACGCTTGGGCGGAAAACTACCTCAATGGTGTATTTATCTGTTTTCAAACCTGGGTGAGGAAGCATGAGGGATGCTGAAACAGCCAATGAATCAGCCATGTCATTTTGAGCTCTTGGAATGGATTCAATCGAAAAAGCATCGAATTCTTCGATGTTGTCCCACACCGCATTACGGTAGTGTCTGAACCTCTCATTTTTTACTTGATATATCCTCTTGACTTGGTTTACAACCAAGTCTGCATACCTTGCACTTTTAGATTTTTAATTCCTCTTTCTCTTGTGGCTTGCATACCGAGTAACAGAGATTCATACTCAGCGGTATTGTTTGTGTTGAAAAATTGACATTTGAAAGAGAGAGGAATTACCTCCTCTTCGGGAGATATCAGCATGGCCCCAGCGCCACGTCCACTAGTTGCGCAGCTGCCATCAAACTGCAAGGTCCAGATCTCATTAAGATCTTTTTCCTAAACGAGGACACCCATTTTGTCTGTCTCGGTAGACAAGAAATAGTTCCCCATCCCTGATGATTCAAAAAGGATTTGAGCTTTGGGTCTTCAGAGCTAGTAACCAAGTACTTTTTTTTTGTGATTCTGGCTCCAAATTCTGCATTATGCCTTTGACGGGAATTCTAGCTTTAGACCAGTCCATATGAATTTCCCCACCAACTTCGCTGCAAAAACTTCTTCCCAGCAAAATTCCATAGGCTGCTGGAATGTCAGCAATGAGGACTGTCATCTTTACTCTTTTATCTGAGAATGCCGCAAACGTGAATTACGCGTCTTTAATTTGGCCAACCAACGGAACCTGCTTGGTTTCCAAGGAATAACATCTACGGAAAGGCTTGGTAAGAGTGAGGCCCAGAGCATGGGCAACCTTTGCCGGCATGACATTATCAGAAGCCCCGGAATCAATGATGCAGTTACTCAGCTTGTGTCCATTGATTAGGAGGGAGAGATAGAAAGGCTCTATCTTGCCTGACACAGATGTTGAAGCAACATTTATGTGAGATTCAGGGGGAGTGGAAAGGATTCCTTTTAGGGAAACCTGATTAGATACAACAGCTTGACTTTAAATATACTTGGTCAATCTCACAAGCTGTTTGGGATTTGACTGAAGATACTCGGCTTCAGACATTTGGATCTTGGTCTTTTTTGCATGATCTATGATATCAAATGCAGCCAAGGGTTGCATTGGTGAAGGAATGAGTCCCTCACCTTGCGATGATGGAATAGGATTACTGGCCTTGGTAGGAACGTGAGAGGATTGATTTGGAGGAGAGATAGGGGGAAAAGGTTTCCTTGTAAAAGATTTGCCACGGAGTTGAGTAGGAAGAGGATTACCTCTTTTAGCAATGATCGGAGGCACGTTTGACACGGCCTTCTCCTGCTGGACATGGGCAGCAACTTCTGCTTCTTTTCCTTACGAGTGAGTAAAAACAGCGTATGACTGTCCGCTTGCATATCCCTGGGTACCCTATTCTTCATCAGATTCCTCCTCATCAAATTTCATATACCCGATAGTAGAGTCGCCAGTTGGTTCATCGACATCTTGATCATCTTCACCCTGAGATGAAGGTTCTTCATAATACTGCTCTTCTTCTTCGATTTCGGCCAGAGCGTTGACCGGAGGAGCCTCAAGTGCCAACCGCGGAGCGGTTGCGGGTAAGCGCAGTCTTTGTGAAACATTGTTAGGAATGAAATTCCTCCGCGGGATATCCCGGTATGAGGAACTAGGGGAGGCCTGGGCCAATTGCTTCTTCAATGCAAGCAAGTCATTTGCCATCTTTTGAAAGGCTGGATCAGACGAAGTAGTGGGCGAAGGGCCCAAAGATTTAGGCTTGGCTGATTCCTTTTTCAATTCACCAAATATTATCAAATTATCTTCTATGCGAATAGCAGTGGCTTGGGTGAGAATCAAGGTGGCAACTCATTCCTGAAGGAGCAAGAAACTAACTTTTGAGCTCATAACGTTTACAAAGAAACACTTTTGATTCTCCGGTGTTGGAAGCATGGCAACAGGGACACGGTTGATTAGTGCATTGAACCGGGTGATAAAATCGTGCATGGTCTCATTTGCCTCTTTCTTCAGGTGAGTGATCCGTGATAATAATGCAAATGCATCCTCTGAAGGCTTGTATCTATCTTTGAAAGCATCCCGCAAGGTGGCCCAACTGGTAATAGATCCGGCTGGTAAATGCTGAAACCATTCAGCTGCAGGTCCTTGTAGAGTTTCCAGAAAAAGGCGAACCGACACATCCTCGTGAGTTACATCCAGGATACTGCATGACATGATGAATGCAGATATGTGGGAATCCGTACTTTGGTTTCCGCTCCCATCAAATTTGGGAAAGTTCTTTCGGTTTCCGTGAGGGAGTGCGTGAACTGGATGTGGTAAAGCCAAAGGACCCATCACGTTTCTCCATGGTACCGCCATTTGAAAGGCCGGAAAGAGAACACGAGCTGGAAGCACGGTTCCACTGAGTAACAAGGCACTACAAAGGGATGTGGATGCCCCTTGCGAAATATTCTTCCTTCGAGAAGGTGAGATACTCCTGGATGACCGGTCAGTCGAGCTTAGTGCTGAAAAGCGTGCCGGTGTTATGCTGAAATTATGCCTTTGAAGCAGATTGAAAGTAGGATCAGCTTCTCCACGAGCTCTCCTGTTGCACGTAAAAGGTTCACCCGCCAGTGTACCTTCTAGATCTGCAACGTTATGGCGTAGATTCAAACTTTCTTTTTGGCTGTACTTGCTGATTTTCTGGTTTTTCTGACAAAAACCAGCAGCAAATAATTTTCTAAATATTTAAAAACTATCCTCCTCAAAAAACCGATTGCAGTTAATGACAAATAACAACGAGGATAAGATGACAGAGAAGATTAGTAAGCTGATTTTCGGATCTAATTTTTACTTTTTTCAAAGGGTTTCAAACTTTTAGAAAACAGTCAAAAACTCAGATCTACGGCAAAATACTGATTTTTATAAAAACTCAGCGAACTAAAGGTCTCCAACTAGGCCAGATCTATGGATCTCAGAAGAAAATTTTCAATTCGGAGCACTTTTGTAAAAAAAAAAATTAGATTTTTAACAAAAAGTTCAGATTTACAAACAGATAGTGACTCTTCTGATTTTTTCTGATTTTCTATTCTATCACTATCAAAGATCTGATAGATCTGTTCGTTCCCCAGTGGAGTCACCAAAAACTGTTGGTCTAAAAGTTTGTCACCTGGACAGATCTATGGATAGACAAGCCAACAGTGTGCAGGGCATAGCCCCTCTTTGAGTCAGCAAAGCAAAACTGGTTTATTGCTATTCTACCAGTAGGAATCTATGCAAGTCTCACAGATTCTTCCTTCGAGGGTTTGGGATCTCATCCCAATAGGGGTGTTTCCGACTGTGAAAAGAAAGGAAAGGAAGAGGGAATGAAGAAAGAGTAGGTCCGAAGGAAGAAAAGAAATGAATTCCAAAGCAGAAAGGTCAGAAGGTTTATGTTTTGGGGTTGGTAGTAAACAGAGCCAAACCTACTTGCATAAACAAACAAAGCAATACTGATGATGAATAAATGACAAAAAAGTAGATATGAATCTAACAGAATCAACACATACAGATCTAACATAAGAAAGGTCTGATGCATAACACAGTTATCCAGCACAAAGTCTCAATATGTGTATTACTGTTTTCTTCTGTTACAAGAAAGCTCAAAGTCTTTTTTCTTCACTTCTATTTCTCATCTGAAAGATATCCATCCATCCCACAATACTACAAGTATTGGAGTATATATAGAAGAAGAAGAGAAAAGAAGGCCAAAAGGAGCCAACAACTATTTATAAAGATATTTACAAAATATCTAAAAGTCATGTTGACTTTTTACTATTTGATGGATGACATCATCCCATGATGCAACATGGATGACATCATCATTTGTATCAACATACTCCAGATATTTCCAGAAAGGTGAAGAAGAGAAAGAGAAGAAGGAGAAGAAGAAGAAGAAGAAGAAGAAGCAGCAGCTATTCGTCATCATCATCCTGTGGCTAAAAGTGGGTGGACTACTTTTGTTGCTCCTCAGGTGACGAGATATGGAACTGAGAGCGGTATTCCATGAACTTGTTGATTATTGGCCCTAGTTGATCCTGGGAAGGATCCTTGTGCCTATCACTTATCACCTCACAAGTCTCCCGCTCATCTACGAGCTTCTCTGGGAGTTTCGAATAGTCCTTTTCTGCCTCAATGAGGAACCCGATAGAGTCCCTACAGGCCAGCAGGTTGTTGATAGATTCTGTGTCAAATGTGACCTCTGGCCCCGTTCCTTGAGAAGCGATCTCCTTGAAGATCCAGGTGGTTTCATTAGCTTTCCTTAAAGTGAAGGAATGAGTAAGTAACCCTGGTGACATATTAAGAACAATTCGTTCCATTTGGTGCATCGCATCCAGGGCTTCTACCTTGACTTTGTCAATCTTTTCTAGAATAAATTCTAGCTGATCCACCTAGTAGTCCAGAGTGGACATGATTTTGTTGAGGGCCCTTGGATGGCCGAAGACGCCGAACTTGACCAGATCTTCGACTGAACAGTCTAACATTTGTTGGAAGGTCTCATGTTGCAGTCTGGCATGTTCCAACTTTTCTGATATGGGCCCTACTAACGCTTGGAGCTCTTTATTCAGCTTACTGATGTTTAGGTGCAAGTTGGAGAACTCGGTGATCACTTTTTCACTGTCTTTGAGGATTTGGCTCCTCCAAGTGGAAACGGCCATACCTTGCTCACTGATTTTGGCATATTCATTAATTTTCTCCTAGCTGAGAAGCTCAGAAGTCTCGGTGGCAGTTGTAGGAGGTGCATTACCGATATTCTATAAGGCTTGGAGCAGATATTTGTTTTGCTCCTTCAGTTGCCTTTTCTCTTCCTTGATTTCCTAAAGCTTTTTGCAGAGGGCGTCAACTGCAGAAAGAGCCTCCCCCTGAAGACTTTCGGAAGATGTCCCCATTGTGACGTGGGTCACAGTAAAATCTGTCGGAGACAGATCCTTTTTCACTTTGAGGGCATTGGGGTATGCGATTTCCATAACTCTCTCTCCTGCAGCACTTTGAGAGAAGTGCGTGACAGGCTTCTGCTTCTTCGCCCCCTTAGATGGGATTACGGAAAAGTCCATCGGAGCAATGGGAAATTTCCTCTTTTGCTAACTTAGCTGCTGAGAGATCCAAGCTGGACCTATGGTAGAAGGACCGGAAACAGAGGAGGGGGCAGTTGCAGTAGAAGAGGGGAAAAATGTGGAGACACGTGGCGGCGGCATTGAGAGAATAGTCAAAGAAGTGCCCATGGAAGGAAGGGAAACTGCAGCTACAGAAGACATAGGAAGGGAAGGGAGCTTGGATATGAGGGAAGAAATGGAGGAGGATAGATCAGCGAGGGAAGAAAAGATAGAAGAAGAGGCGGGGGAAACAATAGAAGAAGGGGAAGAGGACACGACCAAAGGGATGGTCGCTTGAGTCACTCGAGGAGGGGAAGGAAGAGAAGAAGAAGAAATGGAAGGGACCTCAGTTGTTGTGGCAATTCCGACATCCTGAGTGGATGGGCCTATTGGAACTTCCTCTTATGCTTCTTTCTCTGGCGAATCTAGAGTTATTACCTGCTCAGGTGCCACGGAAGGAGGACTCTCAGGGGCTTCTTCCTAAATGGTGTTGGATTCACCTTCTACGCCTTTGCCCTTGCCTGTAGGCTGCTTTTTGGATCGTGGAGGTGCGTTGCCCAATGGGGATGTTGTGAAATCAATCCCGAGGTAGATTAGGCCATTCATCCGGCACCAATGTTTTGTCCTACGCAAAGTCTACTTGACCCTATCCTCAATTGTCTGAGGGGCCTTAGTTCTGTCAATGGCTGGAAAGGGCCAATTGTCCCCATCTGTGTCAGTATATACCTTGTCTACTTCATCTTCCGTAGTTTAGAAGCCTTTGGGGATAATGGCTATCCCATATTGGATGATTTCTGCCAATGCTAGGCGAGAATGATCCTTCCTTCTGAGCTCCACCTCATGGAGGACGTCAATATAAATATCCTCAATCTGAGGAACATGGATTGGATCAAGTTTCTCCCTTGGTAGACAGCTCCTTGGGTCGAAGGTAGGCCTGGCTGGGAAGTCATGTTTCAAATTGAGTAATTCCAGCTCTGCGAACATTTCCTTCACCTTGTGGTGGGTAGAGCATGTATATCATCCTATTGTGAGGGGGAAAGGAGTTCCACCCTTCTTTCTTTTAAGGCATTTCTCGTGATATGTGATTAGCTGCCTTGATAGTTCCAGCAAAATCAGCTTAGGTCCGGCGTACCTTGGTAGCCTGGTTGGCTCTCCCAAAAAGTTGGCAACCCTTCGATAGGTGAATGTAGGAAACTGGGTGAACAAGGCTCCCCATTTCTCCATGGTTGCCACTATGCTTTTGGTTGTGTGACCATAAGTCATATTCAGCCTCAACAGGCAGATGATGTGGTAGAAGAATGCATCGTTGATTTTGGTGAATTGGGAGATGCTATTCTCCAGCCTCAATTCTGGATAATACTCGTATATTTTGACCTGAGGCCAAACTCCACTCCGTGTCAGGCCTGGATAGTCCCTCTCTGATGCTGCAGCGTAGACCACGTAGGAGTTCATATGAAATGTCCCTGTTGTGCTGAATTGCTGTAGCTGCTCAGAGATTGTGCTGCTTATAATCTCTCCCCAGCAAAAGCATTGATCAAGCATATTCTTGTTCATGGTCTCTAAGTACCGCAACATCCATTTATGGAAATAATGGGCATCAGAAAGCCCGAAGACCCTGCTCAGGAATGTAATGGTGTCGCTGAGCTCTTTTGAGAAGTCACTGCGGTGGATGATTTGGGGCCACCGGGTTACTACCTTTTTGTTCTTCAGATAGACTTCGTTCATTAGTTGCATACATTGATCCTCATTGTCATCCCAGGCCTTAATGCACTCTGCTTGGCTGACAGCCACAAAGTGCCAGTGGTGAGGGATTCCGAGTATTATCTCAAAATGACGGGCAGTGAGGTTAATGACTACCTCGCCCTTGTTGTTTTCGACACACCTTGTGTCCTTGTTGTAACACTGGGCAACCACCATCATAAATTCATTGTTGACGGCGCTGAGGGGGATTCCTCCAACAAAGTGCAGGGCACTGCCGATCAATTTGTCCATCCATGGACTCCTTGTGATTTTCTGAGTCCTGGCCCAGAATTCCTCCATATCAATATGTCCCAATTTTGAGTCTCTGACGTCCATGCTACACTTGGCCTGGGACTCGGGCATTCTGACCCTCTGATATTTTTATTTCATTTCTTCCTTTGTAAGCTTAGCTTTTCCTTTGGATTTGATGGGTCTCTTGCTGGATGTAGACATATGTTATTTCGAACTCAGTTGCTGATCTGCATGAAGAAGAAGTGAAACCCAACGTAGAAAGGTTGTATCAGTCATTTGATTTCCCATTGAAGTGCCAATAGAAGGAGGAGTTAGTTATTATTGGGCTCAGGGCACAGGGTGCATGAAAATTGCAGCTTACAGGGCTAAATAGGTAAGTCGCACAGGAAAGGCATGTTGCAAAGGTTAAACTGGTGCCAAAGGCGCATGGCGCATAGATACTGCAGAGTGCATTTTATAAAAGGCGCATGAAAACATTGTGTTACATAGAGATAGGATGTGCCCTTTGGCGCATAGACTTTTCATGTTACACTGGGATTTGGTGCACCCTTTGGCGCATGTAAGGTTTGTGTAACAGGAACTTTTTGTGCGGCATGGTGTAGCGCACGAAGGGTTAACACAACATGATGTTGCTGTAAGGAGGGATGCGCCTGCGCCTTCAAAGCCTTGTACTTAGCGCGGATAAAGCCTGTGTTGCACTGATTCTGGGTGCGCCATTGGTGCATAGAAACATGATGTAGCAAGGAAGGTTGATGCACCAAAGAGGGCGCAAGGTTAGCGCTTGTAGCATATGAAAGAGGCACGCCTTGGGGGCGTAGAAGTTCACGATGCAGCAGGCAAGATGGGTGTGCCATTGGCGCGGGTTTTTATCATGTTACAGGGGTGACAGATGTGCCTAAGGGGCATAACTGTTTCTGATGTTGCAAGATGCGCCGATATGCCATAGGAGAAAACAATCCTTTTCTCCATCTCTCTTCTGTAAGTTTAGCAAGGTATTTGGGCAGTGAAACAACTCAAAGATGAGGGAAACAAAACTATGCTTTTCAGACAAGTCCCCCTACCAGTAGATCTGGACAGAGGGGGAGGGATAATAGCGAAAGGACGAGGCTTAGATCAACATTAGATATTCAATACTCCAAACGCAAACTAAAACCAGACCACAAACACACCACGAACCAAAAACGCAAAATGCACGAGAGGGAGAAGAACCTCTTACCTAGATAAATAGTGAAAATCTTGAAAATGGGTCCACAATGCGTTGAAAACGACGAGGCAGAGGCTAGCAGGCTCAGAGAATAAAAATCACGTGATATGCATCTGATGATAATGACATTTGGGCACGCAAATTTTATATATATATATAGGTGAGCTAGTCATAAATGCGCCACCCACTTTGTAAAGGGCGCATGAAAGTTACTGTCGACATGGAAAAGCATGCGCCCTTTGGCGTACGAAAGCATTTTCCAGCATGAAATTAAGCACGCCTTTGGTGCACCGAAAGGGATGTCGACATGAGATTATGTGCACCCTTTGGCGCACCAAAACATGGCGCAACAAAAGTTATGTTAGTATGAAGGCGCATGCGCCTTGGCGCATGCGCCTTGGCGCATGCAGGGAAGACTCAACATACAAGGCGCACCAAAAGGTGTGTTGACACTGAAAAATATGCGCCAAAGGCTTTAAAGGGGGCACACCAAAAGTTGGTGTTACATAGTAATTCCATGCGCCTAGCCAAAAAAGACCAAAAAGACTAAGTTTGGAAACCATATTTTCCCGGAAAGGGATTTTACAACGTTCCGAACGCAAGGGATCCCTAGCAAGGGATCAAAACAAAATTTTCGGTATGGTTATCGGTAAAATTGCCCTTGTCAATTTTACGGGATAATAGGATCATTCCTCCCCATTGAGAAACTTTTGGACCCCAAAAATTCAACTTAATTGGTGAATAGGTTAGGGTATTTTTTCCTCACCTTTCCAGTTTCCATCCATTTAGCCTTGTTTGGATGCATGCCTTTAAACTCAACAAAAAGATACTGAATATCACAACTTCACGAAGTTCTTACTTTCCTGTCTGAAATGATGTCTTCCTATAACTCATCAAGATACTCAGGAGAAAAATCATCAATGGAAGGCATTAAGTTAGCATCATCATGATCAACAATCATAGGTGGTTCATACAATCTTAAATTCTCAACATTTACAACTGAGTAGATTTGCATATATGAAGGTAAATCCAACCGGAAAGTGTTATTACCAATTTTTTCCAATATTTGGAACAAACCATACTGTATAGGTTTCAATTTTTTACCTTCACCTGTCAGTCTTTCCTTTTTGATGTGAAGCCAAACTGAATCACCAACTTTGAACTTGTGATCGGGTCTATGTTTATCATGCCTAGATTTGTACTTAGCCCGAATTTTCTCCAATTGTTCATGGACATACTAATGAACCTGTTGTATTCTCTACACAAATATTTTAGCCTTGTTAGAATCACTTGAAAGAATAGTTAAAATTCTCTTAGTTTGGAGATATAAGTACAACTCCAGCCCCATTTCCCATAATGGAGCAAGCTCCATCAAACATCATGGTCCAGTGGGCACCAATTTTTCAAAAAAATTACTCTCATTGATACTATCCTCCTCAAAATCTATATAACCAACAAAATAGTTAACATACACATTAGAAAACAACACTTAATAAGAAGCATTGTTGGGATCTTCAATACAATGAAATATATTCTTCTCCCCATACAACTTGACAAGATTTCCCTCCACTAGTATAGTGGCATATGACATGTCCATTTGCACACTTCCTCCCACACTAGCATCCCACTGCCTTGACAATAACATACCCCATTTTTCTAGGAAGTCAATAATGACCACATTCATATTTAAAAACTTACCAAGGTAAGCTGCCAATTGCACCATTGAACCTTTGACATACCCAATTAATGGTAATTCTCTTGAATTCATAGAAGTGCATTTTTCAAAGGCTATTATTCCTTTGATATTTAGTTAATTAATAACTTTAAGAAGCATCACATTACATGAAGCTCCTAAATCGAACATGCAGTTGTGAACAATTCTTTCCTTAATGATCAAAGTAGTGTAAAAGGGATCAACATCAAGTTGAGACTCAAAAAGGGATGTTCCTAAATATACTTGAAGGGATTCCCCAAAATTTTCCAATTCTCCAATTACAGAGGGGGGGTCATAAATGTTAACATATTTTCCTAGGACCACTTCTCCCTCTTTGAATCCCAAGTACTCAAATGTTCATCCTTTGTGCTCAGGGATCTTAAGTGAATCAACAATAATTACAGTAACCTTAATCTAACTCAAACTTTGAGCCACATCACATGGAATATACTTGGTTAATGTTGTATTGATAGGTAGGTTGATTTCCTTTTCCTGTGGTATGAGGTTCTTTATGGCTTGGGTAGGAGTTGAGGTGTTGTATTTTTTGGTAGTAACTAGGCCTTTGTTTGGTACATCTTTCTTAAGGGGATATTTTGGGATATGGGTGAGGATATGAGTCTTTGGTTTGGGTTGTAGCCCTCCCCCTTTAATAACTATGTTCGTTATATTTTACTCCTTTTCTAGGGTAACCACTGCATTCATTAAAAGTTACATGTACTCCTCAGAAGGAATCCCTCCATCATATTTTTGAATCATTAATGTCCTTTAGTATTCAAAATCATGATTGGGAAACTAAAAATCCTAAACCATATCAATATCCAAATTAGGAGTGGAAGGGACAAAAATTATCCATTGTATGCACTCCTAAAATTCTTCCACAATCCTTGTGCTCAGTAATTCAGTGAAAATAGATCCTTGTTGTGAGATACTATTGCACTCCATCATACAAACATCACCATAAGTATCACTATCATCAACTTACTCACTTCCCTTAGTAGGATCACATACAAGATGTGGGAGGAAATACTTATCACACCAATCAATCACATGATCTTATTCAATAAAAGATACTCTAGTAGTTAATGGATCTGAGACAAATTTATTTTCTCTTGGTGGTTGTTTCTTATTTCTTAATCCCATGGTCCATTTTCCTCTTGCATCTAATTTATAATCACCTATAGGATGATTACCAAATATTTTTTGACCTTGAGGTTGATGTTGGGTCTAAGAATTCTGACCTATCCCCTTTTCTACCCTAGTAAGTTTGTAAGAAATTTATTTCACTGCCCTTGATAGGGTCTTAACCACTTCTTCCAGATCTACTCCCTTGCTTTCCTGAGGATTTTTAGGATTGATTAACTTGACACCCTCCCTTTTAGGAGGTTTTCCCACTACCTTAATATTATTTTGAATTTTTATTATCATGGAAAAATATTATCTCAAATTTCTAAGGTTTTTGTCCCTCAAATAATATGTAGATTTCTTATCAAAGGCATCATAATATTTTATCAGACATGATTCATCACTTGGACTTAAAATCATAGGAAATTTGGTTAGGGTTTTGTTGAATATGGTATTAAAATCTTGGACAGGTTCATTGGGATTTTTCTTTATATTTTCAAATTCAGATAGGAGAAACCTAGGGCCAGTCTTGTCCCCATATTGTGATTTGAATGCATTTTTCATTTCAGTATATGAATCAATTGAATTATCTCATATGGATTTATACCAATCACGAGCATCCTCTTCTAAAGTATGAATGAACAATTTCACATACACATCCTCATGTTTAATCTCAAAATCCTCTCTAATATTAACAAAAAGTCTAAGGTGCTGGTCACCAGTAATAACATTATTTCCTTGAAACTTAGGAAACCTATTCTTGACATCTTATGGAACTAAATTAGGATAACCCACCATACCCATGAATTCTATGGGTCCATAGACATTTACAACAAAGGGTGGTCTAGGTGGAGGTTGAGCCATATTATTTTGAGGAGGCATCCTAATAAGAGGAATAAAATGGTATGGGACAAAAGGTCTTTAGGGAAATGGGGTATGATCTTCAAAGTATTAGTCCTTTAATGACTCAGTTTCACAAAACACCCTATTATGTATAAGTAACAAAGGAGGAAGATGAGGAATACCCTGATTTGAGAATGAAGGACCCTCTCGAGTTGGAGTGTACAAATGTTTGCAAGGACTACTTGATCTAGAAATGTCTAGAGAACTAGAATAATCTTCTATCATTGACCACTCTCAACAAATGGAACTACTTTTTCTTCATATCTTTGATCTCCAAGGGTTTTCTAGACATGTTTCTTCATTAGATTTGTCCTTCCTAACTCTGGAAAAAAATTCTACTAAGATATGTCTTAAAGAAAGGCCTTCTTCCTTCCAGATTTACAATTTTTACTAAAATATCACAATATTTTTTAACTTCAAGGTACTAGTATTTACCAGATTCTTTGAATAATGTGGAGTCACTACTAAGGTCTTGTACCTTAGATGTATAAATCACTATAAAAAAATTGAGAACAGAAACTTAATGATCAATTTCAACAAATCATGGAAAATCTTAGTATCCTTTATCAATATTTACCCCTAGACAAGTCAAATTTATTGGAAAGTTTTCTTAAACTATGAAAATACCAAGCAAATAACTTCTAATTAAGCCCATTTTTTGTAGATCTCAAAAAAGGATGATGTCTAGATCATCTATTTGCATTTAAAAATATTAATTACGTTACCAGGGGTCTACATATCTTTGTATTTACAAACATATTCCCTTGAAATTATGCCATAAGGGTGTTGGTACCCAAATCAGTCCCACCTTATGAGTCAAACAAAATTAACGAGATGAGTTAGATGCTTAAAGAAAGACATACTAGGATTTAAGTTGTTTTGTAGCTGGGGATGGATCTGGAAATCTCTTTGTCACTTTTACTTGGGAAATTTTGGATAACACCTCACTAAGGGTATGACCTACCCTGATACTTTAGGTTTCTCCTACAACCAAGGTGAGAGGACCCATTTTTTAACCTATATTTCTGAAAGGAATGGGTAGAATGGCTCTGTTTAGGATTTATTTCTTAGGGATTTCAAAAGGCATCCTCAAGAAGACATGGTCAATGCAGACATTATCTTACTCTCATGAGTTGTCACACTATAAAATGAAAATGTATTATAAAAGAAAATGCAGATGTCTTATAAAGAGAGCTTAGGTTACTAAAGACAATAAAAGTTCCAACTTGTTTTTGTATATTTTGTTTATAAAGGATGGAAAAAGTGACAAATTTCCTTAGCATTTATGCGTAAACAATGCAATCATGGATAATTTATATGGATCAAATGGTTATGAATTATGATTTTGATGTATTGATGGGAGATTAAGAAGGATAAATTTGATTATATAAAATCCTTAGATGAACCTTAACAAATGTTGGATCTAATTTCTCTAGATGTAAATTACAGATCACACACTTCAAAGAACTCCTTCAACCAGAAGATTTACATTCATGGAAGTCGAAGAAAAAAAGATTTCATAAAAAGTTTGAGAATCTAAACAAAAAATCTCATGATAAATTCTCAATAAAATTCTGACAAATTCTAATCAAATACATTCTACATACCCTCAAGAACTTATAAATATTTGAAAATTAGACACCAACTGTATGCCAAGGAAAGTTGCAAAATCTATGGAATGAGGCTAAAGAGCATAAAAAATTTACTAACTAATCCATACACCATGAGATAAGAAATGAGCAAGGGTTTTCTACGTTACATGCATTAGTTTGAAGTAAACAAAAAAACTAAAAAAATGAAGCTAGCCTCTATTCTTTGAAAGCTTGAAATAATGAACCTAAGAGGATCTAAGCAATCAGTTTTGTTGTTTTACTCCATGAGGGTGAATGAATCTCACTAAATGGATACATGGCCAAGTTTAGCTATTCCATTACTAACCTAACATGGGTGCAAGATGAAGCTATTTTAATGGTGGATGACCTAAGATCAAATGCCTTATTAGCTTGGCTAATGTAAATGATCTCTTCAGCTTTCTTAGGCTTGTTTTGGCTTTAGCTTATGTAAATTTGTGTGTAAAGTTGTAGATTTGAATGGGTAGGCTTAGCCTTGTATTTATAGTTTTTGGTTTGGAAGAATTTGGAATTTGGGTGCATGTGGGACTAAAGCTCAAAAAGTACTTTAGGATTAGATTAGGATAAACATGCTTTAGGATTACTTAAGGTTGGTTTAGGATAGTTAACTAGGGTTTAGGCTAGTTAAACTTGATTAGCAAGTGATTAGAGGCCCATAGAGAGTTGAGAGGGGTCTAGATAACCAATTATGACTGATAGATAGCCTACAAAGCCAATAGAAGGGGTCTAGAGAGAACTAGGGAGGTTCTGAATGGTCTAAAGTAGGAATGTTTAGCTAATAAGAGAGATTTTAGCCAAATAAGTTGATTATAGGAGGAATACAACCAAGAAGGTGTCGTGAATGGGCATTCGAGAATGGAGTGAAGAAAGGGGAGTTAATGAAGTGTCGTCAATCAGTTGAATTGGAGGAAATGCTAGGTGTAAGCATATTTTAGGTGTCTACATTTTCCCCTATTTGAGGTGGTGTAAGTGACGTCACTTCAAGGAAAGTAGAAAAACAAAAACAAGTAGAAAATGATTAGAATGGAGGATGCCCCCTCGATTGTCGATGGGGTGATAGAAGAATTAGATCGACGATCGAAAAGATGATAGAAAGAGAACAAAAGAAAGAATAGTGTGAAGAAGAAGACATGAAAGGGGATATAGAAGAAAAATGAGAATGAGGAAGGGGGAATGAGCTAACATCCATCCAGTTACTTTCAAACAACTTTATTTTTCATCATATTGCAAGTGATCTTCATCATCGGTCCTTATTGAAAAGAATGAACAAAAGTGTAGTATGATATGAAAAGCCATATACAAACAAATTCCCATTGTTGAAAACTCCAAATCCATCTAACATACAAAATGCAATGCAATACGATAAAGTAAAAGATGCCTAACTCCATGCAACATACAAAATGCAATGCAATACGAGAAAGTAAACAAGCTAAACTAACAGAGAAAAAAGGTGCAATGTTTTTGTTATCAAGCTCCAGTTCTGACCTATGCAAATTAACAACAAGGGTTATGATGGTGCCCCAAGAAAGGATACATGTGAGGGGAGTAAAGGAGGACACTTCGGTCCTATGAAAAAGTAATGTGCACTATGACACAGTACCAGGAAACTCGTTGTGCCCTAGGGTATAGACAAAGTAAGAAGCTTATATTTTGTTGATGGAGGTATATCAAGATGATCCATGAGTCACACACATGAACAGGTGAGAACCAAAGAGTGATGTTTTGTAGGATGATTTATATTGTTTATAAGTTTTGTGAAACATAATTGAATTTTTTTATTTTTCTAACATATTTGAAGTTTTTGATATTTTGAATTTTTTTTGAAACTATGTATAGGATGATGAGGAAGCATGGATGACCCTAGCAATAGATGGGATGTACAAGGGCATAAGTCCATGTGCATATGAGAAAGGTGAAGATGTAAAAATGCCCTAATGATTAGGTGGGAGTATTCAAAGGCAAACTCTTCACATGTAGAAGTGGGACCTAAGGCCATGATGGATAGGTTTAACATGATGATGAACATAAAAAAATGAAGTGATGGGAAGAAGAAAGGATGCCCCCAACATAAGTTGGCCTAAAAGCACATGATAGAAAGGAAGGAGAAGATTGTTTTTGTGAAAGGGGACAAAGGTGTCTGAAAACATGGAAAAAAATTAATGTTATACACATGGATGTTCTGGATGAAGTAGAAGAATGATGTGAATGATATGAATGTAGCTTAGAAGCCTCACGATGAAGAATTGATTAGCCAAAGGCACAAATCGTGAGACAAGATAAGAACTAGAGTAAGAGTCTGAACAAGGTCCAAAAAAAGACACTTGGTAACATACTAAACCTGCTTACTCATAGAGATCCAGTGTGTGCACATGGAATTTATTACCTCTTGAAGGGAATATTTAATAGAAAACAAGTGAAGACACCCTAGCCAATGTGTAGGAATGGTTTATTTTTATAGGTGATAGGTGATTTGTGAATGAAGGGTGGAAGGATAGCTGTACATTATTCTGTTGCCAGCTAGATGTCTATAGCCTCAATGGAGATGTATTTGATTCTAATCACAACATTGCTCTACTACTAGTCAGGATTCCATATCCCTAATAGAGATTATTGGAAATACCCCAAGAGAGAGTTATATATCAATTTGTTTTTACTTTATAGCTTTTAGCTTTTGATTTTTTGATCGATTTTGATTCTTTTTCTTTCTAAAAACTTATTTCAGCTCTCTTGTTTGAGAAGGGGTTAAGAACCACTGATGGCTTGATGGAAGGAGGTGGAAGTGATTATGATGAAGACATTGGATAGTGTCAACAAATATTTCCAGAATTTCTTCACAATAAGTTTATTAGATGTTGAATGTGATAGGATCTCTAAGAGGTTATTCATTCTTTAATTTACCAAGGTGATGAAAAACCAGGGTCAAACAGATACCATAGAGATAAATGTCACAAAAATGTGTGTAAAAAGGCTAACCAAAATATCACCACAGGGATGAAAATGGTAGGAATACTTGTAGAATAATGATAAGAAAGGGAAGAAAGAAACATCCATTTGTATGCAGTACTTGATTGCAATGTTTGATCTTTGTACCTTTGAATTATTTTTGATTTCTCATTTTTTTGGTTTTTTGAATTATTTTTTATAATGTTTAGCTTTTTGATATTTTTTGGAAAGTTGGGAAAAAAAATTTTACTCCATGTGACAAGATCCAATAACGATGTTTGTGACTTCCTTGATAAGGGAGACTAGGTGTGTTTGTTTATCAAGCGTCATATTTTCTCCGATCTCGATGATCGAGGTGAAATCGTACTCAAAAAATGACTATGATTTATCCTAAAACATGGATTTCGTATGTGAAAGATTTAATTCCCCATCCAGAGGTTTATTCACTTTGCGCCATACTTGATGGTTACATTAATGTGTGTTCTTAAATCGCACTTGATTTTGAATCCTAAGACCGTTGGAGTTGTTGGGAGCTTCGGAGCTCTTAGAAGTTTTGACTTGAGCTTGCTAATGACCCTTTTTAGTTCTCTTATAATCTATAACATGACTTGTTTTATCCTAAGAAGTGGGAGAAAGTGAATGTTTATGATTGAGGATAGGAATGAGAGAAATGATGGTGGACTTGCCCCAGTCATTGGTAGAAGGATGATGTGATGGATGAATAGGATATGGTCCAAGAATTAAAGAGGATGGGCTATGAGGAGGTGAGCCACTAATATAAGATGATGAAGGGCTACCAGGATATGGCCCTAAGATGAAAGAAATTGGGCTATGAGGACATGGCCCAAGAATAGAAGATGATGACAAAGGGCTGCTAGGGCATGGCCCAAGTATAGATGAGAAGGGACTACCAGGAGGTGTCCCATAGATAGAGAGGGATGAAGAGC
This sequence comes from Taxus chinensis, assembly GCA_019776745.2. Lineage (NCBI taxonomy): Eukaryota > Viridiplantae > Streptophyta > Pinopsida > Cupressales > Taxaceae > Taxus > Taxus chinensis. The sequence continues at coordinate 507,451,617 of CM034146.1, read as the reverse complement.
TACTAGGATGTGGCCCAAGAATAGACAAGGAGGGACTACTCAGAGGTGTCCCATAGCTAGAAGATGATAAAGGGATACTAGGACGTGGCCCAAGAATAGAAAGTAATAAGCTACTAAGAGGTGACCCACATGTAGAGAATGGAGGACTACTTGGGGGTGGCACAAGTATAGAAGAAGACAATGGGCTACTCAGTAGTGACCCAAGGTGAGATTTTGATTGAGTAATGGTGATAGATAATGAATGATTTGGTAATGAGAAGATAGGCCACAGATCAATACTAGACCCTGACATCTCATCATGCTTAGAAGAAGGTGAAGATGGAATAGAAGAAGAATCAAGTTCCATGACCCTAGGATTTTCCTCTATGTTCTGATAAAAAGAATCAACCTATTTTTCCCAATATGTGAGCATATTGAGTTCTAGAAAGAATCCTTGTTTGCAATCCTCTAGAGGGATATCATCGTGTAGTATAATTGTTTCTTCATTTTGAGAGAAATCAATCCGTAGAGTTTGTTTTTCTTTAGTCATAGAAGGTTGAATAAAAGAAATGGGTCTGATAAGGAGGGAAGATTGATTAACAGAAGAAGATGACTCAAGAGATTAAGTAGGATTGGACGAAAGGGTCTCATGAATGGACGATTTGGATTCGGACCTAGATTGCTTTTTTAGAAGATGATGTAATGTAGGAGAGAAAATAGAATCACATAGCCATCCATTAAGTTACAACATATGCATCAAGTTAGATGATTGACTAGAGGGAATCTGAGTCATAGAACTCTTCGATGGAAGAAGAGGTCATTGAGATGACTAATGAAGGAGGTCCTATGAAGAAAGGGAGGACCATGACTCAAGAACCAAATTAGATGTTTGATCGATAGAACTTGGAGTCACGCGAGTCTTCAAAGGAGGAAGAAATTGTTGAGGTGAGTTGGAATAAAGGTCCTATGAAGGAAGGGAGGACTATGATTCAAGATTTGATCTAGGGGTATCCAAACAATAGTTGGGATCTGAATCTTCAGAAGAAGAGTGGGAGTCTGATTGGTAGTTCGGATTTGAATTAGAAGAAGAAGAGTGGGGGGGGACTTGAATAATAATTTGGATCAGAAGCATCCAAACCATACCATCGACTATGAGTTGAAGATGGAGAACAAGGTACCTGAGTGGGCCCTCTAGCACAAAGAACCAAATGTGGTTTCGTTGTAATGGGAATATTTTGATTTGAATTACTAAACCTAGGTTCCATATTGTTGTAAATGTGAGAAATTGCATGATAGTTAGTCATTTTTGGCATTGTTTTTAATTACAAATTTCTAGATCTAAATAGTGTGATGGAAAAAATTCAAAGGGAAGGAAATTCCATGTCGATTCAAGGAAGCATAATGGCAACCAACTAGACATTACTTAAGTATGGAGATGCATGTGTGATTTTCCAAAGAGGGTCTAAGGAAATTAGACATTATGATGATGCAATGTTGAAGAGATCAAAAAGGATTTGTCCTAGAAAACAAGATTTCCCAATGAATAATCACAAGGAACAATCATGCAAGTGTGAAACAAAAAACCAATCAACAAGGAAATACACCCTATGTAAATGCACGTGCAAAGTGGTAGTTCGATGGAAAAATGATCAACACAATGTCAATACTTACATCAAGTTTGAAATGAACAAGGTGTAAACTTTAACAAAGGGAGATCAAATGATGAATCAATCCAAACTATGATGATGATCTTGAAATCAAGATCAAGTGGCCATCAAATATATAAGGACACATCCACGCACTTTAGACATTTAACAACTCAGCTGTAAACAGGGATGAGCATAAATAGACAAAAAAGTGGTAAACACTATCTATGATAACACTCCCGAAAGATGCCTTCTATTTCCCCAAATGGGCAACAAGAATGAAAGGTGTAGATCAAAAGATGAAAAATAAACTAAGCGCCGCTTGGGTAGAGCTTTGCCTCGTCCAAAGACGTGAAAGAATCTAAGATAAGTGAAATGTCATCTAATTTCCATGGTGAAAGGCACTTAGATCCAACTTAAGTGGATTCTTTACCTTGTATGAAAAACAAGGTTCTAAATCTAAACAAGTTATCACTTCATGATGGCTAAGACACGACAAGGACTAGTAAAGTGGGCTCCTTGACAAAATGGCTTCCCTAACAAGTTATCTCAACTAGGTGTTAAAAGGTTGTCTAAGAGCGAGATGTAATTTACCCAAAAAGTCACAATGAGTAGTTTGGTAGTATATTAGCTATGTCCCCCTTCAAGTATAGTGGAAAATGAATGCATCCATCGTGTCCTTTTACTAAGGTCGTGATACAGAAAACTTGCAACTCTAACTCACAAGGCGTACTAGTCAAGTGGGTAAGTGGAGAGCTTCCTATTTCATCCACGAGGTTAGACAGTGGTGGACTACTTTAGGATTCCTGGAACCACCCCCATTGTTGTAGCTTAAGGCATTATGCCAAAGGGTTTATGTTCTAGTTAAGCAGAGAGGGACATACCCTTTTCCGAAACCTGCTATACAATGTTTTGAATACGGTGTGTTTTTTATCTTGTTTAGCTTAATGTGGTCTTAAGTAACACACTATTTGACAACCTGTAAGAACACATGTATTATAAGTTTGTGTTTGTTTTTTAGTTTTTATGTCTTTCTTTCTTTGGCATGTGATTTTGGTCCTACATACCAAGATTAGTAATTTTCCAAAATGTCATATAAAGGAGATAAGATGTTGTTTTTGATTTCCCAGATTGTCCTAAGACATAAGGAAAGAGCATACGCAACAAGGTATCTGACTTGAATTTGTAATAAATGGAAAAATCCTAAGTATAAAGTGAAAATGAGTTCCTTTTAACCAACTTTTAAAACTAAATAAACCATTTTACAAGTATAAAGAAAGATGATGAAACGTTTCTATTTCCCAAGATCACCTAGAAAGGCGCGAGGGAAGAGCATACATGTTTCAAACTTTCATAAATAAAGATGAAAACATTTTTAAACAAGTTAGTATAAAAGAAATTAATGCCAAGGAAAATTGTAAACCACTGTTAGAATCCTGTAAGAGTTAGAAAACCAAGAAAATCGAAAAATTCTAGAAATCCAATTTTTGCACTTGTTTAATAGTTTTTAGTAATTTGCATTTTTGGAGGTCTCTGGAGCACTTTGGGATTTTTGTGATAGAATATAATATACCAAAGGTATCTAAATTTTTGAATTTCCCTCGTAAATTAAACTCCGTTATATTTCCAATGCCTATTCAAACTCTGAAAATGGGTTAACAAGTCAAAAGATATGATCAAAATAAGTAGCACTAAAAATAAAATGTATGCATCCGGCCTACACAGAGACACTTGCACACCTAGAATGACACATACATGCCCCAGCCAATGGATAAACACCTAAGTAGATAGGTATATGGGAAAGGAAAAAAATGCAAAGTCAACAGAGTTGAACAGGACACCTGTGCACCCAGAGTGACACATACGTGCCCCAGCCAATAGATATGCGCCCTAGCAAAAAATAGAATTTTAAATTTTTACACAGTCAACCCTATTTACACATACACTTCCAGAGATATGGATATGAACATCATATGATGGAGATGCATGTGCATCCCTGTAGAGGTGAAATTTTGCAATTTTTTACACAGTCTAGCACCTAACGCATACACGGCCAGAGAGGCGGATACGTGTCCCAGATGATGGAGACACATGCACATCCTTGTAGAGGTAAAATTTGCAAATGATTAGGTCCTCCTTATAGGTACATGCATGATTCGATGGGTATGTTGGGGTTTCGATGTGTACATGCCCTTTGTTAAACACCTATACGCACCCTGTGAAAAACCTGTAAAAAACATGGATTTTCAAAATTTCAAGAGAAAACAGGTTAGTTGTTAGTCAAAGCAACATATTTCTATATCAAACCCACAAAATACATGCAAAGGAAGGTCATTTAGGTAGTTTTAGAAACAAAAATGAGGAATTAACAAGTTTTTTGACCCAAAAACTTGAAAATAAATTTTGAAAAACCTAAAATACCTCCATTAATGAAGGGTGGACATAAGGTCCCACCGTGCGTGCAAAATGTATGCAAAGGAAAGTTGAAAAATCTATGGAATGAGGCTAAAGAGCCTCAAAGATTTTCTAACTCATCCATGGACCATGAGATAAGAAATGAGAAAGGGTTTTCTACTTTGCATGCATTAGTTTGAAGTAAACAAACAAACTAAACAAATGAAACTCACCTCTATTCTTTGAAAGCTTGAAATAATGAACCTAAGAGGATTCAAGCAATCATTTTTTTTGTTTTACTCCATGAGAATGAATGAATCTCACTAAATGGCTACATGGCCAAGTTTAGCTATTCCATTACTAGCCTAACATGGGTGCAAGATGAAGCTATTTTAATGGTGGATGACCTAAGATCAAATGCCTTATTAGCTTGGCTAATGTAAATGATCTCTTCAGCTTTCTTAGGCTTGTTTTGGCTTTAGCTTATGTAAATTTGTGAGTAAATTTGTAGGTTTGAATGGGTAGGCTTAGCCTTGTATTTATAGTTTTTGGTTTGGAAGAATTTGGAATTTGGGTGCATGTGGGACTAAAGCTCAAAAATAACTTTAGGATTAAATTAGGATAAACATGCTTTAGGCTTAGTTAAGCTTGGTTTAGGCTATTTAACTAGGGTTTAGGTTAGTTAAAATTGATTATCACGTGATTAAAGACCCATTGAGAGTTGAGAGGGGTCTAGATAACCAATTATGATTGATAGATAGCCTACAAAGCCAATAGAAGGGGTCTAGAGAGAGCTAGGGAGGTTCTGAATGGTCGAAAGGAGGAATGTTTAGCTAATAAGAGAGATTTTAGCTAAATAAGTTGATTGTAGGAGGAATATGACCAAGAAGGTGTCATGAATGGGCATTCAAGAATGGAGTGAAGAAGGGGGAATTAATGAAGTGTCATCAATCGGTTGAATTGGAGGAAATGTTAGGTGTAAGCATATTTTAGGTGTCTATAAGTACAACTTGAATTTAAAACCATTTTCTACAGTATGAAGGAAAGCTCCATCAATAATGTAGTTGTAGTTGTCAAACTACCACTATTTAAAACAAGATTTTATGTAATTCAAAGAAATTAATCACAATAAATTACAACAAGAATGTAGATAATTGATTCATAGTAATACATCTTGAAAAAAAATAACATTGCTCATGATAATGTACAAAAATTAATTCAAGAAACTCTAACACCTCAAAAAGGGGACACAACACATATGACTTCAATGCTTACCAATGATTGTACAGAGTAATCATCTTGCCGAGAAGGTTTGGGAATAGACAAATAAAAATCTCAGGTATCAGTTCGGCTTGAGGTAGTAAAAATTGGTTTTCTCCTTATCTCTCTAATATATTAGAAAATTTCAACCCCCCTTTATGCGAGAACATTCCTCTCACATATATAAAGCTTCAATCACTCACTCGTTTTATATTTTCCCCCCAAAAGCATGAATCTTCAAAAGTATATTGTCCTTTACAACAAACAGTCTAGTCCATTATTATTCCCTTGAAAATATTCTATTTTATGTTTCCGAGTGGAAAAATCATGAGTAATTCATGTTTTTTATTCTCCCAAGATTACTAGGTCACCATGTCATTTCATTGTCATTTGTTTAATCATTTCCCCCTTTTATTGGCTAAAGAAGTACTATCGATAATTTTTTAGTGCCTCCATATGGCTTGATTTGATGTACAAATCCTTTTACCTTTTGAGAACCGGTCGTGAACAACACATACCTATGTTCATATCTTTTTGGGATGAATGTTCTCATGTGAATTGTGCTACATCAATCAAAACATATTCTATTGCATAATAACAGCCTCCTCCAAACTTATTTACTTCATGTGGGCTGAGCAGGATATCTTTCTTCATTTAATGGTAGTGATTTCACTCGACTCAAATTTTCTGAACCATTTTTACTATAAATTAAACTCTATTTCTTCATCAATATGTGTCTTTTTTCTACTCTTAAACATGAGGACTTATTGTGAAAATATTTTTTGGTGCAATGGTAAGGGTATTTATAGCTATTAGTTTGAAATAGATATCATCATAAGATTTAAATCAAATTTTCAATCTAATTGGTCTAGATGAAGAATTTGATAGGGATTTGTTTGAAATTGTAGACCCAAGGGATGAAATAGTGCCCTTCACATATTGATAGGTTTATATTTATCTCTTTCTGAGATTGATTAAGATCAATCCTATTTTCTCAACTTTTCAGTCAATGTATTATCATCTCTTCTGGTGGGAAAACTAAAAAAATCTATAAGAATTGAAGAAATTTTGGATTGAGAGGAGGTGTAAAATGACAAGGATGGCTGAATACAAGTGTCTCTTTCTATACAATGAATGATTTGTTCTGAAATAGGTTCCTCAGGAGTTTTACGTACTTTATTACAAGATTTCGATTTATACGATGGTTGTCATTTCTCACAAAGTGGAATAATTGGAGCAATGGATCACTTCTCTGGAAAAAGGTTGAACAAGTGACCCTTACAACTTTAAAAATATGTAATACAAATGTTTTTAGTAAGAGGAAGAAATGGGGAATCAATCTCTCAACCCCCAATTCCCATTTTTGATGAGGAAGAATCAGAGCCTTCATCTCCTCAGTGTTCCAAGTAATCACTTTCTACTACCAATGAAGGTAAGGGAAAGTCTGATCTCTAACCTTTCATTCATTTAGTACAGTGTGCTCCTTTGATGGAGCAAAATTTATGAGGGCCTTTGTCTATTCCTCTCTTAATAGACCATCCACCTTTCACAAGGAGATGTAAGGGTGATACTAGTTCTAAATCTCCTATTCCACCATGTCCAAGGGTCACAGTGTGTTCTCTTCTAGCCACTCAAAATGCTCCTTTTTATCCAATTCATGTCCATTCTAATTATTTCAAAGCAAAAGGGAAAAATCCATTTCCTACAGGTGGTTTTGAAATTTTGGAATCGATATCTTCTTATCATAGGAAGATAGATCTGAGGAATATAATAGATGGCCCCAAGATGAATATTCAATAATTTATGGAGATGGGGATGTCTTGAAATTTATCTAGGTCAGTTTTATTTTCTCAAACATCCCAGGGCTCAGAGGAGTTTATATCAAGGAATAACATTCTATTAAATTGAATTCCCCCATTTGGAGAATATTTCAGAGTAGAAGTACATGATGACTGAAACTTTTTCTTTTCTTAGTTTCCCCTTTTTGATGCAATACTTGAAAATGTATGTATCTTTCATGAGAAAGGGCCCTTATAGACCCCCCTCATTTACTTTTCAACAAATACAACACATTTCAAATTGTTACAGTAAAATCAGATGTTTCATAACAAGTTTACAATTTAATCAAAATAAAATTGAAATTCAATGTATTTCAATACAACATATTAGGAGTTTAACCACTCAAAGTATCTTGTAAAATGGTATTGAAACTAATATTATCAAATGGAAAGAAAATACAATACCAAGAAGACTTAGACTTAGCATCTTCAGCAGTTAGCATGGCAACATCATCTTCTTCATTGTCCTCTTGAAGTTGTCTTTCCACGTAAGCATCATACCTCTAGAATAGTTGTTGTAATTCTTCCTTGTCTGGGCCCTTGTGATTTTGGAAGATTATAGTTTCACTGTTAATTTTCATCACACATTTTCCCATCCTGTATTTGATCTCTCTTGATTTAACTATTAATTCCTCAATTGGTTTTTCCACAGTTATCAATATTTTAATGATCTCATATGAATAATTCAGATCATGAATATTCTTTTCAAAATATTGTATCAAGAAATCCACCTCAAGATTACAATAAGTTTTTCTATTCTTCTCAAATAGCAAGTTTTCCACTCTTATATTCAAAGTGTACATGCCTCTTTCAATCCATTTCTATTCTTCCTCCATACTTTCCCTGACATCATTTAGTACACCCATTCTGATTTTTAGCCAATCTTCCAAGATGAATTGAGTTCCCATTTTATCAGGTGAAAATATTCCTTCCTTTATAATTATTTCCCCAATGAGTTAATTGATGATGTCTAATTTAGGAAGAATTCCTTAAATATAGAATAATTCATTATTGCATCCTTCAATCATGTCTTTGATAACACTGAGATGTGAAGTGAATTATTCATACTTTTTCTTTATCTTTCAAAGAATTTATTTCCTTTTTTAGATAATTTATTTACCCAACTGTCACGAGCTTTCACCTTTTTTGTGGCCTTTTTTATATTTCTTATTACCTTTGGAGTATCAGTAAGATCTCCTTGATCTTATTATGATGAAACTACAAATTACTGCAAACATGAAGTTAAAATTTTCACCTATTCTTTTAGCTCTTTTTAACTTATTTTATCCTCATCTATGCTTTCAAATAGTCCCTTTACCACTGATACAACATCATATTTAAGGTTTCTTCTTATTGGCCTTCCCAATTAGATCTTCTAAAGGTTGTAATCACTGATTGTTAACTTATCCTTTGGGATTTTAGGATGACGAGTAGAAATTTCCAAGGTTTTAGACCCAATTTTATCAATGTGATCTTGTCACGATCTTACCTTTCTTAGAATTTTTCACAGGTTTTTGGAATTCAATATTAAAGAGACCCAAAGCCTTTGTTGGGACAATCTTTTTTCCTTTTTCCTTGGTCTTTTCCTTTTCCTAGATAATTCCCCCTAACCATCTTGTCATGGTGTCATCATCATCTTCTAACTCTAAAGGAGAAAAACCTATGGTGTGAAGGAATGACACCATTGTTGTTGATACATATTGAACTATGAGTGTTCCTGCAATATGTCTTTGCACACTTGTTTCTAGGATTGCACTTTCTACTATTATGATTTGTTTCTTACTCTCCTCTTTGGTCTGAGTTTGTTGAACCTTTTCTTATTTATTATTAGGTGTAAACTATCCACCTAGGTATTTATGTTTCTTTTTCCCAGTAAGTGCACATGTATCCTCTTTCACACTCTTAAGGGGAGTGGCATTCATACTTGCATCTTTTGGTAATTTCTCAAGCTTAGCCAATTCCACATTTAATTTTCCTTCAAGATCCCTTGGTGGGGTGGTACCATTCTTAACTATTTCCTTTGGGATATCATTTTCATCAATTGGAGTTTCTCCTTGCTCCTTATCCTTCATAGGGGATCTTAGATAGAAATATTCAGTTGGGATTCTATCTCAATCCTTCCTTTCTTTGTGTCATCTTTTTCTTGTACCTTAATTGTTTGGGTTTGTTTACTTGACCCTTGAATTACACCTTTCTTTCCCACCAGTGTATTAGACATATCAACATTTTCAACTTGTACACCTGGGGTGGTAGTGACTTTTATATTTTTTAATCTATGACACTAACAATTGAGACCCTTTCACATTCTAATATTCCTTCTTCACTTGTGAATTGAGGTCCCACAATAAGAGTAACTCCAAGCACTAAAACTTCTTACATATCCATCTGAACATCCTTTTTCTTCACTATTTAAGGAACTCTATCCAAAAGTTGAGTTTCTTAAGATTGGGTCTACATCTCTACATATAGAATCTTCTCAGTATCAGTCATATGGACTTCTTCAGATGACATTTTCATATTTTCATCTTTATCTTCATCAACCTCAAAGTAGGGGCTTCTCCTAAGATCTTTTAAATCAATACCAATTGTTTCAAATTGTCTTAACGGTTTCTCTAGTGATAATTCCTTTTCAACATCACTTTTCTCATCATGTTGCTCCACACTTAGCTCTTTTTGCTAATGGCTTTCCCCCTTAATATCTGACCCACTTACCACCCTAGCTTCCCTGATAATCTCTTTCGTCATTCCTATAGGAAAAGTAAATGGTGTAGGAAATATCACTATTGTTCAGGGATCTACTTTAGTACATTCATAAACCAATGATAGTGTGGTTTGAATAATTAGTGGAATAACATCCTTCTGATCTAGTGGTAAAATTACCTAATGAGACAAAGAAACAACTACTCCTTTTTGTTCCTCAGTTAGAATAGGAGGTTCAATCACCTCATGATCTCTATTCTTGTGCTTTTTTGATGCATAGCTACCATCTTCTCTCAGAAAAAATTGTTCATATACCAGTTTAAATTTCTTCTTAGTCATTTAAAAATGTTTGATATTTGACACCTCTCTTCCTTTGGAACTAAATGATTTTGATTGGATATTGACACTTGTCATAGATTCTCTCGTGAATTTTTTAGTACCATGTTGTCCTAGAAATAATTCTAAGGGATTTTTTTGTGTAAACAGACCTTTCCCCTTGTTTACATTAGTATTTCTTTAGTAATGGGGGCATCTTGCATGTATTTCAAAATTATCTCCTCATCTTTTTTAATTAAAATATTTCTTGAGGTCCCTGTATTTCTAGTAGTTGTGGTCTAGGAATCAATTGTCTCTGTGGTGGGCTTGTTACTTGGAAGTTGTGGAGGTGCACCATTAATTGGAGACATAGTTTCATCCCCCTCTACTAAGAAGGGATATCTTCTTTCAAAGCATCTAGCATTTTGAATTCATTTAATACTTTAGTATTTTGGAAATACAAATCAATTCCTTTTATTACTATCCAAGTCAACACACATATCATAACATTGACAATCCTTCAGTGGGGATCTTCTTCCTTTCCTTCCTTCTAATTAATGGGGAAAACTACCTTCGAATCTATATTGTTTTCAAAATTTACTAGGCTCACAATGTTTCCATCATCCTCAATTCCTTGAGGAATAACAACAATTTTATAATCAATGATTTACCTCAAGGTAATTTTTGAAAAATATCTTTTTTCTAACCTCTTCATCATCTCTGCAATTCATCCAAAAATCTTAAAACCGAGGTTCATGCTCGTTAGAGGTTACAATCCATTTGTTGTCAAAATTTGGCCTTGGAACAAACATATCCATCTCAAATTTCTTCTTCTCTTCACCCATCATTTTTTTTTTGTGATGTATGAACATGTGTATCTTCCAATGGTAATGGGGAAATTGATGTTAGTCTTATGTTTTTTGGAAATTCTCCCATGCATAGGCACAACTTACCTAGCAAGCTCCATTAAAACCCGTTTATTATCAGAATATCTCAATAGCTTGCATAGTTTCAACTCAAACCCACTTATTCTCAAGTAAGTGAAATATTTGCTCTGAATAAATAGGTATCCATAATTTAGAATCAAATCTCAAGCTATAGCTAATAGTTTTTATTTTTCTAATTCAGGGTCAAATAAAATGACTAGCGGGAGATGAACCTATCATGTACTGCCCTCACATTCCCTTTCCAATTATTAATCCTTAGATGTGGGAATACATCATAAAATTTATGTATTTCAAATTTCCCTATTTTTATGAGTCTCAGGAATGATCTGAAATATGCATCATTATATATGAAGTATTTATTATTTGAAAATCTAAGAGATTTTGTATCCCCTTCCCTGAATTTAATAGTCAGGGTTAACATCTGAGAATGAATTGAAGCTGAGATGAGAATCCCCCAAATAAATTTTCCCTTATTCTCTAGAATTACCCTAATAATAGGGCACATCCATTATTTTAGCTTATGGATCCCTCAAGCCCACCTATTATACTCAATAATATAATTAAATCATCCACTTCTTTAATAAACATGGACCGAACAAGGTTCTTGGGGATCATTTTTATGGATGTCTTCTTTTCAATTAACCATTGGAAATTTAATACCTTAACATATTCATCCTTCCTATTTCAATAATTCTCTCCTATAGATTCCACAATGTCCATAATAGGTTTGTCAATCTTAGGAAGTCCCAACATTTTATTGAGTATCTCAAGAGTGAAATTAACCTAACATTTTACACTTCCATCCAACTATAAACACACCACCACAGTAGTTCAAGAGCATGGATAACATGTGGAATGGAAACATCTAGAGAAATGTGGCTCACATTAATATCTTTCATCAATTTACTTCTATTCTCACTACGAAGCCTTAGTAGAAAATATTCTACATCTGCAACAAGTAAATTTGTATCTTTAATGTTGTCTAAGTTACTTGTTATAGCAGAGGATACAAAAAATATTGATTCACAAGTCTTCATGTTTGTTTTCAATGTATCTTCCCCAAATTAATACAAAATTTGTGAAGAAATCAACCCAACTACAGGAAAATAAGGAAACTTACTAGTTTCTTGAGCTTGATCCATGCAACTCTCCTTCCCTTAATTGTCTTCTGAATTCCATGATCAATTTTCACCGTATCTAACCAATTTTCTATCCTTTGTAATGAAATCTTCTCTACATCTTTAATTCCAAACTCTCGAGCTTAATATCAACACTTCTAAGTCAATTTTCCTTTACTCATTCATTAATTCTCATAATTAGGGCACCGAGATATTAATATGCAACATAAAAACTTGAAGTGTTTGAATGTTTCAAACAATTTTGAATTGATCCATGCAAAGAAACACATTAATGACAGTAGTCATAAATGCATTACATCCCAGTCATCCATCTTACCTTTTTCATTTGAATGTGGACCACCCACGTAAATCATTTTGATGCCTCGTGAGCTCAGGGAGTCTTTTTGCACTTTTGCATTATCTTTCAAACACATACAAGTTTACATGTTTGACCCGAGAACCCATTCTTTGACTTTTACTAAGATCATACCACATGTTTAAATCTTAAAGAAAATGGAGTGGCGGGACTCTTTTGCATATTAATCCAATTTCTTTCATATGTGCAAGGTTGCATTTAACCCAAACATCTACCTGTTGACTTTACTTGTGAAATGGACACGTTTCCTCTATTGGGATTTTGGGGCATATTTATATTTTGCATTATAGTATTCCTTTCGTACAAATATGCACTAATGGTCCACTTTCCCACTCCAACCATTTTCATACAAGTCACCCTTTTTGGGAGAAAGGTCAACTTTACCTTTTGTAATATTGACCCAAATATTTGATAGAATATTCTTCATGCTTCGGGGGCGGACATGTAAATTATATTTATAATATTTAAAAATATTCTTATTTGAAAGATAAGTCTACCACAGCATGACCAATGGCATTGTGCCACGTATAATCAAAATTAAGAGAAATTTTTGCAATTTGTAATTTGCATTTAGAACAATAAGGAAGACATTCGAAGGGGATAGGACATGGTCTCACACAATTTTTTCAGTATTCTTCATAGGAAATCCTTAAAGATGATGCGTTTTAACAATCCTCGACCAAAAATGAGGATTCTCATGACACAGAGACATGTTTTAACATGTGTTTAGAATGACATTACTCTTCGACGTACGTGTTTTGAACTCAAACAATTAGGCACAAAATTTTTTAAAGGAATTTTCCAAGACATAAGTGTGAGATCAAATCGAGGACTTACACAATAAAAATACAAGAGTAAGAGGTTGGATCAAGATTCTTTCTTTTAATGTTAGTGTAGACACCAAAATAAGGTTGTGCCACCCTTATAGCCATGTTAATTAAATAAACCATACCTTACATATTCATATCCTATAGTGCACATGATTAATAGAATTAATTAGTTTAATTAATTTGATTAATGTCCTCACTTGACCACCTCATCTAGACACCTCATCATGGACCTATTCTTAGCATGTTCATTCTAACTAGGACTCAATCTCTACTTACTATAACTAGTTGACACTTAGTCTAACCCTAACAATATATGAATATTATTTCTATAACAACATGCCCACTTATTTACGTGGAAAATACCATTAGACCCAAACCAACATGAAGAACTAGTAAAAAGATAGCCAAGATCTGCTATTTTAGAAAACATAGGATTTCCTTCCTAAACCAATGTCGATTAACCTAAACCATCATCGATTACCATATATTCACTTTGATAACCTTGTTCTAAAGGTTAGAAGAATTATTTGAGTTTGGAGAGAGATATATCTACATGCAAGCATAAAAAAAATCCCTCTTACACATCTAAACATCCTGAATTGGCACTAAGAATTATATGAAGACATTGGCATTCACAGTAGAATTTTGGGAAGCATTTTCATGGCATTGACCACCAGTTTCACAGATCAACCATGAACCTCATTTGACCACTAGGTCTATAAATACAAGTAAGTGCATTTGAATCTACATCATTCAATACTTATCTAGATCAGTTTCTTTGTCTCTGTTTGTAAGTCCTAGTCTCCTTTGTAGCCCATCATTTTCCACCTTCTTGTTAATTCATCCACCTAACCACCTACAACCTTCTAGCTCTCCATACCTAACTCCAGACCTCTCTGAGAATATTCATCTTCTTTGAAAACCTAACCATCATTCTCCCACTCTGTTTGTAATCACAGAGAATATCAAAAACCAAATTTTATCGAGTTTCTACGAGTCCACCTCTACCAATGCCAATTAACCTAAATCATCATTAGTTTCCTCTCAACCATCATCGATCATACTGGACTGACGTCAGTCTCTGTATCTCGTAATTCTTCCTGTAACAACAACCTTATAACCTTTACCCAAATAACCCAAAACCACCCAAAACCTAATCCTGGCCTATTCTAGTCACCTTGGCTACCTGCCCAACCTCCAAATCTTATCATGAACTTACCTGTTAGATTATATTTTCTTATTGTATTTGAATGAGATAACTAAATCATATCAACTACAGTAGGATGTTATTTGTTTACGTTACTTCTTGTATTAAATTATATTAAAAAGTGGATTGACAACCATCTAGGAAGTATCACACTTCCTGGATCTAGCATACGCTAGGCATTCCTTATTCTTGTGGTCTTGTTTTTAATTCACAGGTAGTTCCTCCTAGAAAAAGGAAGTTCTCACAATCAACATTGTATCAGGAAATCAGAACGTGTGCACTCTACCTTCCACCTTCATTTCATAGGTATTCCTCCTCACCCTTATCTATTTTGCTCATACATACGCAACTTATTGGTGAATTTTTTTTGCATGCATGGTGGGGCCCTCATTTATGGGTTTATTTCTATTCATATAGGTTGCATCTTGTTTGTTTCCTTTCTAAATTTTTATTCACTAAATCTTCTTCTCTGGTAATTTTCTCGTTCTTTATAATTTCTCTAAATGAAACATTTCTTTTGGTGCATTTAAAAAGAATCATTCTTCTTTCTTCATGCATTAGTTAAAATCATCCTCTCTCCTATTCATCACTTGTTACATCGAATATAACTATGAATTTGCGTTCTAAAATTTGTTGCATTTCATCCTTGTATGTTGCATTATTAGCTCACATTTAAAACTGATGGCAACCTATACGTTGAAATTCATGCCCAGCTGATGATTTACATAATTGAATCATAGAAAGCACTTTATCTTCTCTCTCTCTTTTCCAAACTACACAAATACAAATTTCACACATCCTCTGAAATAATACCTTACCTAGAAGAAGCTATCAACGATCACACGATCAGAGGATTGACAATGGACACCCATCTGGTTTCTATGTCTAGTCATTATCTCAGAGAAAAGACCGCCCCTACCAAAATATAACCTAAAACCTCCCCTTTAGATTTCCTCTTCATAGGACACCTTCCCAACCAAAAAAAATTGTGCTAAATTCATAAGTCAGTCTCAAATAGCATAAACTAAAGTAACATAAAATTCACTCATAGGATTACGTGTTTTTCTTAGATTTATTCCTGAATTACATTTTGATTTGTGAGGATTACATTTCTTCATTTTCTTCTTCCTTTCACACTCTACCATCATAGTTAGAGAATTTTGATTGTTTTTGAGTGTTTCAGGGCCTCATATTATCATTCTTTGATTCATAGATTGATTCTTCATCTGATTTAATTTACAAAATCCATTTTTCTTCACTTTTTGAGATTTCATAGTAACTGGTTTCAGTCCAAAAACCGTCATCGGTTCCCATCTGACTGTCATCGGTTTACCTAATTGGTGTCAGTTACCATCTCTTTTGGTTATTAATGCCTGAAACAACTTTAACCACCTTTTTTTTTCCTATTTGTAGTCCTCAGGACACCATCATATTCCTAACATTCAGATATCACTTTCAAGTATAGTTTCTCCATTTCATTTTCATCATTTCTTCTTCATTTACTCAAACTGGTGTTTTCTGACAATAATTGGTATTGATTACTGTAACCATCATTGGTCCCCTATAACCATCATCGGTCACCTTAACTGGTGTCAGTTTCCTTGTTTTGATTTTAATTGATACATTGACTAAGTCCACTTACCAGTATCTGTTATTTTCCATTCCTTTTTTTTTTTTTTCATTTACAAAATAAAGTTAACATGATATGCATTAATTCACATGGTGTTGACTAGAAACCAAGACAACACCCTTATATTTCATGTTAGTCTTCATCCACTCCCACATAGCCCATCACCACCTTCCATCCTGTTGCATATGGATCCAACTCATCCTATCACCATTTCTACCAAAGACGAGAAGTTTTCAAGACTCCTCGACAAGAATACCATGACCTTACAATACTATCTTACCCACTCATCTACCTAGGACTCCTCAGGACAAATAGTATATGACATGCCCATATCTATTCCTCTTGCCATCGCCCCCACTTCCGCGTCAGCTACCACTAGATCAACATTGCCTTCATCCACCCTACCCCATGTGGTATCTCAACTGGGCCTCACATCCGTTATAATTATTGCACCAATGACGTATATTGCACACGTGGTGTCAATAATTCCTTCACCAATCACCTTGATCATGGCCCCATCTACCCCCTTTTCCTTATATATACCAGTTTCATCACAACCACCCTTAGTGTCAATAACCCACACTCCATTTCAAAACTCATCCTTTACATCCCTTAATCTCTACCACCAATTACCACAAGAGTCATTAAGACTACCCCACCTATTTACATTTATTACCAACAATCCCCAATCTTGTTTATCACTTATTTAGGGTATCTTCCACCTATATCTATCCCCCCTTTGCATTTTGCATATTCAGAACCCCCATGTACCAAGATGCCATCCACATCATACACCCATCATCAACCTCCCTTTACTGCAGGAAGTGCCCATTCCTCACAACCCACCACTGACCTCATTAGGATGACAATGGAAAATATGTAGACATTAGAAGCATCAGTTTATGTCTCTCATAACTCCTTAACTTATGATGAAATCTGTAATGAGCCTATTCATCCATCTATTCCTATTCGCCCATACCCCGTGCATTGGTAAATGCCCAAGTTCAATTGTTTCAATAGTAAATAATACCCACAATAGCACTTATGGTCATTCAAACATGGGTGCTACCTAATTTCCCATGATGATGCTTTACTCCTAAAAACATTCCCCATGTCCCTAATAGGACTTGCCTTAGATTAGTACAATAGTTTACCTAGACATTTCATCTACTCCTTTAACCAAGTGGCTCAAGCATTCTTGGACCACTTCTTAATCAATGTAGTAAAAAAAGTCACCATGATTGACCTATAATTAACATGACAATATGATGACGAATCTATCATAGATTTCATTGCTCGTTGGCAAAGTCTTATCAACCAATTACCATTCCAGTTACCTCAAGATGAACTTATAGAGTTGCTCACTATATATTTTTCTAGACACAACTCACTAAATCTGTAGGTATAAACCTTTCATAACTTTGAAAAAGCATTTACCATGGCATGAAAGTGAGAAATTTGTGCCATTGAAGAAAAGAAAATCCAATTGTGAAATAAAAATACCACGTTTAAATCAAATGATTATTCTTTGTCTTCAAAACCCCAAAATAATTATTCAAAATCCAAAGGATCTGCCAATGCGATACTTATCAAATCTGGTCCATCTCATCCATCTAATCAAATGAAACCTTCCTCCGATATTTCCCCTATTCAAACTTTTCAGTTACGGTAGGAATAATGAAAGTACTTCAATTGGAGAGCCCTATTCTTTAGTCTTGTAAAAGCTTCTTAAATCCAGAGCCATCACACTACCCCCCATAAAAAATCATATTGGTTTTGATCCCACTCGTCCTATGCCCTAATGGTATAAGTAACATGACTATTGTAATTATCATCACGTCAAAGGCCATAGTGAAGGTAATTACATAAATTTTAAGATTATTGTCCAGGAAATGTTAGATAATAAAGATCTAGTCATGGACAACCCTAACATGCTAGAAAATAAATACTTGTACATTTTTAAGAATTCATTCCCTAACCATACACCATCATCTAATAAAAATAGTGAACCTTCAACCAATGATAGTAATGTCTATGAAGTCCATGTTGTTTTCGATATTGTACCGGTCTTTCCTTAATTTCCACCTATTTTGTTTATCAAGGAAATTATGGCATGATCTCCTCTACCCATAGAGGAGCATACCTCTTCCACTCACCCTCAGAGGATTCCCCTTCATCTCCCCCTTCACTCATAGGGGAGTCCATGATTTCTGTTAATTCCATTTCACCATCTACCTCATAACCTACCGAACAATTAATAGTATTAATTCTCCCACCCACAGTAGAATCATCGCCACCTTCTCCTCCACCAATAGAGAAGTCTACCTTACCCCACCTACCATATCTCCTACCCATGGGATATCCTTTAGACATGCCACTACCTTTTGGGGACAATTATTCATCACCATTCCACGATGTCGTTGACCTGGTCTTGGCTCTTTTACCCATTGATTCTAAGGCTAACCAATTCTTTGTCTCATACACATATGTTACAAGGATTTCCACCAAACCAACTACATCTCCTCTTACAAAAGTCCCATTTTCACGACTAGATGATCACCTAGATTATGTTGATCATTCCACACTTTGGGGATGCATCCGGTTCCTCTTTTCAACTCAAATGCAAATTTTGATTATAGATACCTCCACAATCTATCCAAAGGTATTTCTAGCCATCAGATCGACCCTAACCATGCCTATCAAAATGATTTATTTCTTGTCACCTTTACCTATATCCGAACCTTTTTCCATGACTAAAACCATTCCTATGCCTAAGAACCTACCCACACCTACATCTTCGTCCATATCTAGACCCATCACTACCTTGGGTTTCATGCCAATGTCAAGCCTTACCCATCCACCAGTCAAATTGGATTTAACCACATCTTCCCAAACCCGTACCAAAATTGTTCCTCTTCCTAAAAGGAAGGCCCAACCTTCTAGGCCACATAAACGAGTCTCATCTACCACACCTTTTTCACCTTCACCCTTTCTGTCCATCCTAGGACCTCACCCATCAACCTTGGCCAAAAAAATTCCTACCCAAGGAAAATCAAAAGCTAAGCAACCTACTAATTCATAACGAGCATTTGTTAAATCTTATTTACCTACACAACAAACACCCTCACCCTCATCCGTACATTTATTACCACCTATACCCCCACCAATTAATTTAATACCAACTTTTCCTATATAAATTCAACCCATACCTTCCACTTGTCCTCTACTAACCACTTCCACGGCAACTCTATTGTCCCCATGGGTAACCCGTCCTCTTCCACCACATGCTTTCCCTTCTGCATTACGTACTCCTATATCACCTTTACCTAAGAAGGTGCAATCCAAATACAAGAACCCACTACCCTCTAACAAGGTAGTTAAACCAATAAAACCTTCCATTGCTAGTTCTTCTACCACAACTTTAACCAAGAAGATACCATAAAAACCTAAGATAGTACCACCTACCAAACTAGTGGTCTAATCCATTCCCCCTCTTGTAATGCCTCCACCACAATTATCCACACCTTTACCCAAACCCACACTCACTTCCCATGATGATTCATTGGCAAGGTCCTACGCCAACATTCTGGTTAACCTCTTAGAGACCTCAATAATCACATTATCGCCACTTTGACCTTATAAATCCCTCAAACCCAAACCAAAAGGGTTTGATGAAGCTAAAATTTGTGCCTACCATCATGTGCCAAGACATGATGTAGAATGTTGTAAGGCTCTCAAAACCATCCTCCTCCAATTATGTCCTTGTGAATAAATTTTTTACGATGATGATCTTCTTAATGAGGACTTTGTTCAACCTTCACCTGTCACCACATGCTATCATCCCTTACTTCTTCAACAAACTCCATCTCCACCCCCACAAACCTTTTATCCACCTCAAAAATTTGAGATCAACATGATCTAAATCAAAGAGTTGTCCAAACCACCACCTAAATGCCAGTGTTCCCTAATCATTTCTCAAGGTTCTTACCCCAATTAGGTTTTTTCCCATCATGTCATTATATTACTCATGACATACCTTATCCATCTACCTCCTTCCCTCAGATTAACATGGTCCAAGTTGCCACTCACACCAAAAAGGACAAAGGAAAATAAAAATCAACTAGACCATTAACCAATCCCATGCCCAAAATCACCATTCGAGGAACCACATATCCTATTTCTGATGGGGTCACCCATAGTAGAATGATAAAACAGTTACACAAATCCCCTCTAAAAATATCTTTGTACGATCTCTTCCAAACCTCTAAATCTCATCGACAAGCCCTTATGGAGGTTTTACAATCCATCAAGGTTTTACCTAACAACCCCACACCAACGGCCTCCATTATCACCCCTTACCACATGACCTCACTTACCAAATCATCTCCTTCTTCTATCCCCACGTCCACTCATCAAGCATCCGTCCTCAGTTTCTTTGATGAGGGGATTGTACCTCTCCAATCAGATGACCCTAATCCCACCCTTTTCATCTCCTTCTATATCGATAATATACGTGTACGATGTATTATGATTGATGGTGGTGCTAGCAACAAAATAATATCCTCTCACATGTATAATAAAATGTGCATCCCTTCAAATTGCATGCATAAAAAACTGTTTATACTATGTTCCTTCAATGATGCCATAACTTCCACCCTTGGCACCATTATTCTTCATGTTCATGTGGGCCCTCAAAGTATCTCAAAATTGTTTTACATCTTAGAGGGGGAGTTCCTGTATAGCCTAGTGCTTTTCCAACCTTAGATTTGCATCATCGTTTGTGTTCCTTCAAATTTACACCGATGTGTAAAATTGAAACATGAAGGGCATAACTAGACCATCCCAGATGACTCGTCACCATTCAAAACCTATAAGATGTTATAATGACCTAATGATGTCTTTTTACCAGCTAAGGCATCTACCACTACCCCCACTTATCCTTCACGCATAGCCCCATCCACCAATGTTTCCTCCACCTCCCACACCTAACTCACCTATTCTTATTACTTCCACACCCTCTATAGCTAGCCCATATACTTGCCAACTAACCGATACCCCTCTTGCCCAATCACCTAGTAGTTCATTTATCCCCACTACCCATATATATACTACCAATCCCTTAGAAGGTGTTTTTCAATGCCCCACTCTAGGGGAGTATGACCTATACAATATCAAAACATTTCTCACTCCGTAAGAGTATGGAAACTTATGCTAACATCCTCTTTATGAATATTGCATAAGAGAGGTTTTCCCTTATGGTCCTCCCCACCTTCACACCAACTTAACATATGGGGGACTTGCTACTGCCACCTATGCACTTGAACCTCCATCCCAAACATGACCATTTTCATCTAACCTCCAATATCTCACTAACTACCACTTCACCCACACTTTCCTTCATTGTTGCACATGGAAAGGCTTTGGCTTCAGTTTTTACGAACAAGGTCATCATACTATTATCCCATGTACCACCCATAAACAAAAAGATCACAGTGGCATTGGATTTTCCACACCATCTTCTAAGAAGGCCTGCATCCACCTTATTGAGGACAAAAAACCTTCTCCACCCCATTCACCAACGTCACCACCTTCACCCATGGAGTCCATATATCTCGAATCTATTCCTCCTAAATGTTTTATTTCATGAACACAATTTCCCTAAGAGTTCAAACTTATTAATGCGATGGTGAGGCTAACTTTTATGTTCCCTTCATGTATCCTGACATGATCGATGATGATACACATTTCATTAATTTTGTTCAATGTTAGGATGATAATTCTATCCTCACTTGCCTTGGTGCGGAAGATTCTTATATTCATTGGTCGTTTCCTTCTGAGATGAAAACCATGTTAAATGAATCGACCATTGAAATCAACATTAACACTCAAGATAACCCGTACATTATAAAGATATGTCAATCTTTAGATGTCACTGAACATGAAGCTTTTACTTCTTTTCTCTGTGATCATAACAACACTTTTACTTGGTCCTATGATAATATTCCCGGTATTGACCCAAACATTATGGTCCACAATATTGTAACCATTACTAAATCTAAATGTATAAAACAGAAGCTATAGAAAATGCATCCTCACATTGCCCTTTTTGTCAAAGAGGAACTCCAGTGCCTTCTCTCAGTTTCCTTCATCCTACCTATTGACTATCCCCAATGGGTTTCTAATATTGTTCTTTTCATAAAAGTGATAGTGGGACTTTGCATTTGCATGGATTTTCGTGACCTCATCTTATATTTCCTGAAATATTACTTTCCTCTACTAGGAATTGACCGGCTATTTGATCTCACCACTGGTCATGAGATGTTATCACTCATGGACAGTTTCTCGGGTTATAACCAAATATTACTCACTCCGGAAGATCAACACAAAATTGCCTTCATCACTCCTTAGGGGACCTTTTGCTATCGAGTCATGCCTTTTGGCCTTAAAAACATTGGTGCTACATATCAACAGGCTATGACTTATGTCTTCCATGAGATAATGCATCATATATTGGAAGATTACGTATATTACCTTCTTGCCAAATCCAAATATAAGGAAAAACACCTTATAGTCCTTAAGCTCGTCTTTGACTACATCATCAAGTATTGTGTTCACCTTCAACCTAAGAAGTGTGTCTTCATGGTGCTCTTAGGTAAGCTCCTTGGTTTCGTCATTTCTTTGTGTGGCATAGATTTTGATCCTGCTAAAGTAAAGGCTATTCTCAAAATTCCTATACCTACTAATCTCTGTTGAATTCAAAGTTTGCAAGGTAAGTTGCAATCTATTTGTCAGTTTATTTCACAAATTTCTAACCACTTCCAACCATTTTCATCATCTCCTAAAAAAGGACATGTCTCCTTCAAATGGGATGATGAATGCCACAAATCATTTGATTCCTTAAAACAATACCTTCTCCAACCACTGTGTCTCATTCCTCCTAAAGATGACCAACCCTTTTACCTATACATTTCTACTACTGATCATTCCTTAGGTGACATGCTCACTCATCACGAAGAGAAACACATGGAGCAAGCATTTTACTACATAAGTCATACCCTTTTAGACTATGAAAATAGGTATACCCATGCTAAAAAACTCTTCTTAGCCTTAGCATTTTGTTGCCACTAAACATTTTCATTACCTACTCAACCACAAAACCTTTTTCATCACTAGCACTGACCCCTTACATTACATGTATTCCAAACCCTATCATGATTAATGTGCTACACATTGGCTCATGCTTGTTGTAGATGTCGACCTCAAATTCATCCATAAAAAATCTATCAAAGGTTAAACCATCACTGACCAACTTGCAGATGCACCCCTTTCTTGAGATCAACCCTCTAACTTTGATTTTCTAGATGAATCCATTGCTACCCTCTCTTTGGATGATACCATTTATCAAATGACCTTATTCTTCAATGGTTCCAAATGTAAGCGTGGATTTGGTGGAAGTGTTATCCTCATTCCTCTTGATGTTGAACCCATGCCTTTATCTTTCAAACTAGATTTTGATTATACTAACAACATCATCAAATATGAAGCACTCGTATGAGGCCTTCAAACCATGTCATCACCCTAGATGTCAAATCAATTAATATCTTTGGTGATTCCCAACTGGTTGTAAACCAAGTCAATGGTATATACTAGTGTCGTAATGAAATACTCCAAAAATATAAACACCATGTCGACATACTTCTAACTACCTTTGACCATTATGAACTTCAAACCACCCCATGTTCTACTAATAAATTTGTGGATACCATGGTCTGTCCTGGCTTCTCAGATACCCACTTTTCCTGTCCGAATCCAAAATATTTTTCACAATACAAAGGTTGCAATCACCTTCTTATTTATCTCGAGATGTCAAATCCTTCAGAACCATTGCACCTGACCCACATGACCTTTGGTATAAGAAATTTATAGACTACCTTTCCCTTTCCATTCTACCTCCTAATCTTACTCGTAATGGAGAAAAATGCTTTTTCTTAAAGGTGTCTCTCGACTATGTTATCATGGGTGGTCTTCTTTATAAATGTGAATTTGATGGTATTCTCTTACGATGCCTTACAAAATCTGAAATTCTTTACACATTTAAGGAGGTTCATGATGGAATTTTTGGAGTTCAGTTTAGTGTCTTAGCTGTCATTAAATGCATTCTTCATCTAGGATATTATTGGTCAACCATAAATCGTGACTATTGTGACTACATCAAACGTTGTGTGAAATTCCAACAACATGCTAATCTTCATCACACACCTAGTCATGCCTTACAGGTCGCATGAGACCTTTGGCCTTTCTCTCAATGGGGTTTAGATCTTGTTGGAGAGATCAATCCTCATTCTTCACAATGCCATCAATGGATTATAACTGCTAACTGAATACTACGCTAAATGGGTAGAAGCTAACCCCCTCATTTCTACAAATGCTGAGAAAATTTGTGAATTCATCAAACATCACATTATTTGTCACTTTAGTGTCCTTCACTGCCTCATCACTGATAACAGAAAAGCAATTCAAAAACAAAACCCTATGAAAGCTTTACGATGCTTTTGGCATTCAACTTAGTTTCTCTTCACCTTACTACCCACAAAAAAATGGCCAAGCAGAATCAACCAATAAAACCTTGAAAAAAATTCTTATGAAGGTAGTTGATGATACTGGGAAGGATTCACATACACACATTCCTTTCACCTTGTGGGCTTACCATACTAGTATTTGCACTTTTACTGCTGCCACACCTTTCTCTCTAGTCTATGGTATCAAGGTTGTCTTTCCTCTCAAAGTCCAGATTCCATCTCTCTGCATCTCACTCCAAGACATGCTCAACGATGATGACTTTCACCAGGACTGTTTAGCACAACTTCAATTGTTATATGAACGTCATCTCAATTCTCTTTGATCATCTCCAAATCTACACAAAAATATATCAAATGTGCCTATGAAAAATGTTTCCATGAGAAAACCTTCTAGGTCAGTGACCTCATCCTGAAGAAAAATCAACATGTAACCAAAGAAGAGAAAAGTAAAAAGGGAAAATTTTCTCCTAATTGGCTTGGACCCTATATTGTTACTCATACCTATGGATCAGGTGCTTATCGTTTGTCTTCACTTAAAGGTAAACCCCAAACTTGAACCCCTCAATTCCTTGCATCTTTGACCATTCTATTGTTGAATCAAATTCCTATATCACTTTCTTTCTATTTAAACGCTTCATCCCTTGAGCACCATTCACCTTCCATATTACCTATTGTTGTGGTCAATGACTAAACAAAAATCATGTGATTACCCACCACCTTTCAGCCTTATATTCAATATGAGTACCTTGGCTTTACTCATGGCATGATTTTCATGGATACTTTTCATCTTCTTCAAGATAGAAATCCCATGGTCATTCATTATTTGAAACCATCTCTTTCATAGTTAACCTCTGTGTGCTATAGTTTTTTCTTCTAAACAGGAGCCTAAGCTTCCTTTATATTCTTGTCTATGACTTAAAAAATGTCCAAAAGCAAAATGGGATTCAAACTCCTTGAGTCAAAATTATAGCAAAGAGATGACTCCCTCAAACAAGAAATTTATTCTTTCTATCTCACTACTATAAATAGACTACTCCCTCAAAGGAAAACTATACAAAGCTTTCCATACTGCACATAGTCTATCGTAAAAAGGGATTATCCTTGCAAAAAAAAAAAAAAAAAACTCAAAAGCTTCCCGCATTGATCAGATTCATGAAGACCTCAAGAAGATAATATACTCATCCCATGTAAACTTCCCGCATCGATCAATCTATCAAACATAAGAAAAAAGTGAAAAATGATAACTTTTTTATCATGAAATTGCCTATTTTGATCATGGGTTTCTTTCTAGGTAAACATGCCATCTTACACTAAGTTACGCTAAAACCACCCATTTTCACCTCATTTCCTTTTCACCCTAAACTTATATCTTCTCAAGGGACTTGCCACAAAAATTACATTTCATGATCATAGCATAGTCAATCATGCAAGATCTTTAGGGTCTTATGTTCATAAGCCAATCTTTGGTATGGTAGCCTCGTTATACCTCTTATCAATTAGGTAGCTCTTTTTTGTCACCTCTTACAATTCTACCTTCTTCATCGCCTATTGATTCTCCTATACAGGACCATACCATCAACAACTACATTTTAAATATTTCCACTTTCACATAAGACTTAACCATAATGACTATACTCAACCATCATGCCTATGACTATAGACTCAACCATGCCTATGACCTAGACTTAATCATGCCTAAAACCTACCAACCCATTCCTCTACCTCATCATATTCTTCCCTAGCTTATGGGTAAAATACATTGGCCTGAGGCCCATTTTCATTGAGGCTATGTAGGTAGCACTTCGAGGGCATGGGGCCCTTAGAGGTTAGCTTAGCCACTCTTTTCCCTAACCCATTTTTTCCCACCTGTTTTCTATTAAAATTCCCTTTAATTAGTTTCCATTTTTCATAACATTTAGAAATTTATCATTCATACATATCTACCATTTTATCACACCATCAAAACATCTAATCAATCATTCCACATTTCTATAATATCAATTTTTTTGGAAATTTACACCATAACATACATATAAATCATCATTTATTTCCCATGTTACCAATAACTTGGAAATTAAATCAAAACTAAAAACATGATCAACCATGCCTAACTGACCTAACTCAACCATGCCTAACCGACCTAACTCAACCATGCCTAACTAACCTAACTCAACCATGCCTAACTGAACTAACTCAACCATGCCTAAACCGACCTGACTCCACCATGCCTAATCACCTAGTTTCCATCCATACAAAAATAACAATAAAATTTTCAAAACACAAGTACATCATCCATACCATAAATATCATCATCTATATCACTCAGAAATTATATGTATCACATGCAAATATACACTAGATACAAATATAATACAATTATCTCAAAAATCTCAAGTACAACCTCAAAATATTTAGCACACATGCCAGTATAATAATAAACTCATTAAAAACTCTCATGTACAACCTCA
Source organism: Taxus chinensis (assembly GCA_019776745.2). Taxonomy (NCBI): domain Eukaryota; kingdom Viridiplantae; phylum Streptophyta; class Pinopsida; order Cupressales; family Taxaceae; genus Taxus; species Taxus chinensis. Next base: position 507,424,330 of record CM034146.1, on the reverse strand, counting down.
CTATAATCGGCACGCATAGGCCAGTATATATATCAAAATCTCAATAAATAAATAAATAACCATACCAGGTGACTAATCAATCACACCACGTGAGACCCTCCATGGCCAGATCTCATCTATCTCCTCCTCTCTACTCCTCTGGCAACCCTGCACTCCCAACATCTCTCCACCCTCACCTAGATCTCGATCTCTATTCACCTGGTCTACAGCTAGGATCTGGCCTCCATGAACTTGTGGTCTCACCGTGAATCTGTCTCGGGGCTCGTTGGCCCCCCTATTCTCTTTGCAGCTATGTGTGCAAGAGCTCATCCTCTAAGTCACTACCCATTGTGCCCTATAATCAATGCATAGGATGGGACATCTATCCTTGCAGTTATCAGCTGAGTCCCGGTAATATATGGCCTTATTCAGGGCATCCCTAAATCTCTGCCATCGGCACTATCTATGGTGGTGTTATAGGTATCACAGTAACATGCAAGCTCTCTCCTACTAATGATGGCCTTGGCCCCTGTACCTATGAACCCTTCCCTTCTCCCTGTACCATGGGATCCTATCCTGCTAATGTTACCTGTAATATGGGACCTTGTCTCATAGTCTTGTGGAGGTTCCTGCGCTATGACCTGAGCCTATAGGGCCACAATCTGATCATGTGTAGTCACTCAATTGACTCTGAAAACCTACTATCATGTGCCTATAAAGTGGCTACCTATCCCCCATCACCATAACCAGCCATGTGCGGGTACTTGTCCATATGTAACCCAAGCCTATAGAGATATCACTTTTGCCTGTAAAGTGGCAACCTATGGCTCTAATCCTTTGAGATGCCCCTGGAATGCTCCGATGTTGTGTCAAAAAGGTAGACACATACCCCTATAATGTGTCCCTCTGAATTGTAATAGTGGCTAAGTTCAGGCTACCCTAGCCTTGGTGGGGTTTCCCGTAGCTGTGCCACCCACCACTGCCTGTATTTTTCAATTGACCCCAACATGTCATCAATCCACTTGTCCACCGCTTGCTCCTCCTACCATGTCGGCATAGTCAGTTGTGGTAGAGGCATAAGCCTCTCCACGTCATCTCTCTTGTACTATGGGAATGGTAGAGGCATGTATTTATGGTAGCCCAAACTGTCATCTCAACCCTATCAACATGTATCATCTCGTGCTCACTGAGCACGATCACCCCTCTATCCACCTTAGTAGTTGTAGCTCCTTTAACTCCATTGTCATGTGTCTGTAAGAAAGGGAAGCTAACATATGGTCTCCTAATAATTTCAATGCTTGATGACCCCTCTAGCACACACCTATAATATGCCACATCATGTGTGAGCCCTAGATGCCCCTGTGTTATCCCCCAACAAGTACCCAATGCCTGTAACTAACTCATACCAAGCCCGTATCGAATGTATCAGGTCAGGAGCAAGCTAGCTAGATGCACACATATGATGTGCTCATATGACCAATAGCAATGAAGAAGGAAAGAACAACACAAACTAAACCTCTGCATAGCATCCCATAGGCCTATATACTCTCTTGTACTAACTACACCAAGAATATTGGTGCCCAAGAAAAATAGGTCCTGTCCTCCATCATGTCCTGGAGAACTCCCATCAGTGCTCGTGGGAATATCCCACCCTCCGCATCTAGCAATGCAAAACAACAAACCACCTCCATAATTAGGATAACCAACCCCATCTCCTAAGGATGGGTTGCGTACATGTCTCCATAGGTCACAATCACACTATGGTATCTCAGCTCTATCATCACCTCTCCAAAAAGAGACACTATCAGATCCTCTGAGGCCTCTGAGGTAATAGAATAGACATCACCAACTATCAAGTAGCCGTAAGATCTTGTATACGTACTCTAGGGTGACACTAATCTCACCCATTGGAAATTGATAATTATTGGTCACTGAATCCCATTTATCAATGAGTGTGACCATCAAACTAGGATCTCAAGCTACATGCTGGGTACAGTCGGATTCCAATTAGTCCTACATCTTTCACGTTCCTCTAGTGCTCTGCAGTAATGCTCAAACTGTATCTACTACAAAAAAGGTGGTACTCTATCTCGCATTTGTAACTGCTCTCTCGCCTGCACCAATCAAACATAACATTGTTTAGCCTTGATCATACCCAACATACATTTTACCAAATGTACCTATTACATGACATAGCTATTTTTAAAACAAATGCAAAGATAGGATAAAATTCTATCTCATCTCGGTGTCGTCCTCCGCAGTGGCACGTCTGACCACTATGCCAATATTCCACCTGAACCCTCTCCCACCTACTTGCCATCACAAAATAAAATCCTCACCTCACAACCAATAAAACCACTCCAATCGATCTCATGTACCAAATTCCAATCGTTGCACTAGTCACTCACTAATTAGCTCAAACACCTTTGTACCGTCGCTTTCTACTCTTTCTCCACCACTATTTCATTTTCCCAAATAACAACATGTTAAAATGAATAGGTAAAATATGGATTTTTATTTTTATTAACACTAACCGGGACATGAGTGACGTCGGTCATACCAGACTAATGTCAATTACTTTATAACTAGAATTGGTTGCCTGCTATTACCTTTTTCAACCCATTTTGACCTCAACTCGTCATTGCCAAATACCCTTTGTCCTTATCCACACTTATTTCAACCTACCTACAAGCCCAAACTACCCCTACATTTCCTTAGTTACGTCTAGGGATTTGTTATTTTTACCTATTCCTTGGCCTTACCCGTGCCATGACCTATTTTCCTAGAGCTGACCTACTTGGAGTGACCATTGACCTTGTGTACTCGCTATACCTTGCGATGTTGTTACCTATGTTGTTTTAGCATAACAACTGTACTTTGCCTATTTTCATGCCGTTTATCCCGACCAAACCTTTGGTGTACTGGAATATAGCGAAACGTTCCTTACACCTGACCTACATTGTGTTTTAGGACCATATCATATGCCTTGGATACCTGAATAACTTCACCCTTGTTTGGATAAACCTATTGACCTTGGACGATGTAGAGTTTGCAAGCTCTTCAACTTGGTACCCATTGTTGCAATTTATATGTGTGCATACATTTTATTGCCATTACCCAATTTGACCCTGACCTCTTACTTATTACTCGAGTCGACCATCACCCTTTCCCATAGTACTCATACCCTTCCCCACCTACCTTCACTTTCACACAACTACACAAATATCAAACCACTCACCGATTCCATAGAACACATCATTAGTTTCCTAGTTTGAGGGGGATCACCTCTCACCCACACATGGGGAAATCAATCCTTATTTTTGTCAACATCGCATACCAATATAAGCTATGTGACAAAAAAGGGAAAAATGTAGACACCAAAATTAGGTCATACCACCCTTATAGCCCCATTAATTAAATAAATCATACCTTACATATTCATATCCCATAGTGGTACATGATTAATTTAATTTAATTTAATTATTTTCCTCACTTGACCACCTCACCTAGCCACATCACCTAGAAAAAATCATCATGGACCTATTCTTAGCATGTTCATTCTAACTAGGACTCAATCTCTACTTACCATAACTAATTGAGACTTAGTCTAGCACTAACACTAGATGTCTATTCTTTCTCTATCAGCATGCCCACTTACTGACACAGGAAATACTATTTTAGACCCAAACTAATGGAAGAAGAACTGGTAAAATGATAGCCAAGATATGTTATTTTGGAAAACATGGGATTTCTTGCCGTAATCGGTGCCGGTTAACCCTAAACTGACGTAGTTAACCTAAACCATCGTTGGTTACCATATATTCACTTTGGTAACCTTGTTCTAGAGGTTGGAAGAATTATTCAAGTTTAGAGAGAGATATATATGCATGCAAGAACGAAGAAAATACCTTTTGTACATCCAGACATCCTGAATCAACACCAAGACTGATTCGAAGACATTGGCATTCACAGTAGCGTTCCAGGAAGCATTACCATGACACTGAACACCTATTTCATAGATCAATCATCACCCTCATCTAACCATCGGGTCTAAAAATACAAGTAAGTGCATCTGGATCTGCATCATTCCATACTTATCTAGATCAGTTTCTTTGTCTTTTTTGTAAGTCATAGTCTCCTTTGCATCCCATCATTTCCCACCTTCCTATCAATTCATCCACTTAACCACCTATAACCTCCCATCTCTCCATATATGACTCCAGACATATCTAAGAATTTTCATCTTCTTTGGAAACCTAGCCATCATTCTCCCACTCTCTATGTAATCACAGAGAATCTCCAAAACCAAATTTTATGGAGTTTCTACCAGTCTACCTCTACCAATGTTGGTTAACCTAAACTATCGTCGGTTTCCTTTCAATTGTCATTGGTCATACCCGACCGACATTGATCTTTGTATCTAGTAACTCTTTCTATAAAAGCAACAACAACCTTATAACCTTCACCCAAATAACCTAAAACCACCCAAAACCTAATCCTAACCTATTCTAGTTACCTTGGCTACCTGCCCAACCTCCAGATATGATAATGACCTTACCTGTTAGATTAGATTTTCTTATTTTATTTGAATGAGATACCTAAATCATTTCAACTATAGTAGGATGTTATTTGTTTACATTACTTCTTTCATTAAGTTGTATTAAATAGTGGATTGACAACCATCTAGGAAGTATCACACTTCCTAGATCTAACACGCACTAGGTAGTCCATTGACATATATTACTTAATATTATTCTTGTGGTCTTGTTTTTCATTCATAGGTAGTTCCTCCTAGAAATAAGGAATTTGTTGCAATCAGCACTAGATCAGGAAATTAGAACATGCACACTTTATCTTCCATCTTCATTTCACGGGTATTCCTCCTCACCCTTACCTTATCTATTTTTCTCATACGTACACAACTTATTAGTGAAACGGTTAGCAATAAATAGAGAATTAGGGATACCAAATATTATTAGTTAAGATATATATGGTTTTTGTTTTTTTCCATACTTCCAGGGGTGTAGTTTGATGAAAATATTTTGTAGGCACTCTATTAAGGATATAGACTACAATATTCATGACTTCTACCCATTGAAAATTAGACACACTAGATTCATAAATTATTTTCCTATCCATCTCTAATAAATTCCTATTCTTCCTTTCTGTAATGCCATTTTCCTGAGGGGAATAGGGAGTAGTCAATTCCCTTTAAATCCCACATGACACAAAAAACTCATAAACAAATTTGCTAACATATTCACCTCCATTATCAATCTGAATTCTTATAATTTTTATATTAGAAGCATTATCAACTAAATCTTTAAATTATTGAAATTTAGATAAGACATCAGACATCTTCTTAATAAAATAAGACCAATTCATTTGAGATAACTCATTAATAAATAACAAAATACAAAGCACCACTATGATAAGGTACTTCGAGTGGACCTCTCACATCATTTTGAATCATTTCTAATAAGTGAGAAGAATTTGGATCATGAGTTTTGTGGAACGGTTCAGCATGTTTCTTACCACGCAAGAAACTTTCACATGTATCATGATCAAATTTTAATTTAGGGATACCAAAAATAAGATTAAGTCTAGACATTTCATGTAGTCTTTTTAAATTTAGATGACCAAGTCTTTCATGCCAAAGATGAATATCCTTTCTAGAATAAGAAGAAAACCAATACTCAGACACAAAACCATCAAAGATGTACAAGCCATTTTTTGAAGTAGCAGAAGTAATAATATTACTGAACTTATCTTTGACATATCATTTATCTTGCAAATTTTTTTTTTCAATTGTCTTTTGTTAGGTGATAGAAAGAAAAAAATATTATTTTGGAGCTAAGGAACAAACAAAACATTCCTAATTACTCCATTTTCTAATTTAACATTTACACAAGATTTAGATCTAATGCTGTAATTATATCCTAGATATATTTTTTCTTCACATTTAACTATATCTGACAGAATACTAGGTGTACAAGGCATGTTCCTAGAATCACCACTATCAATAATCCACTCATTGTCATTTGAAGTTGAAAGGGTGGTATACAGGGAAATAGATTGCTCAACTACATTTACATGAATTTATTTATGATTCTGATCTTTCTTCTTATCGATAAACTTACTAGTTTTAGTATTATTAACAAATTTGTTGGATTTTACATAGCAGTCAAACTCTTTGTGACCAAACTTACCACATTTGTTACATGTTCCATTAAATTTTACTTTAAAGTTATGACTATTTTTTGAAGAATTAGATTGAAATTTGGGTTTGATATTAGGTTTTTGACTAGGATTACTATTTTTCTTATAATGAAAAGACTTATGATTATGAGAGAAAAAATATTGAGAAACAGACTCTTTTGAATCAAAATTCTCCCTTACACACTCTTCTTGAATTAATAAAAAAGATAGAGTGTCCAAATCAGGTAGATCATTTTCATTTTTATACTTTGAATTATGAATGGAGATATAATTTGTAAATGTTTCATGAATGTTTAGTTGGATTATGAAGTACAAAAGCTTATCTTGAAATAATTCATATTTGTAGCCTTCTAATTAAGATTTAAAGTTCTTAATTTTAGCTAAATAATTCACTATTTTCTCATCCCCTTTCATAGGAGTTGTAAATAATTCCATAATTAGCTTAATTATCTTTGACAGGTGATTTCCTTTATGCACAATCTCTAATTGTTTCCATGCATCGGAAGGTAAGTCCATATGACCTATATACATCAAAAATTCATGTTTTATGCTTTGGAAAAGGATGGACAGAGCTTCCTGTGATTTTTAAGAAAAGGTGCTAAGGTTTTCTAGGGGTTACTTATCTAGTAGTGGATCATGTCTCCACACGAGTCACAAGATCCCATAGCTTTCTATCCATAAACAAGATTTTAATCTTGCTCTCCAAATACTATAGTTAGTTCCATTTAATGACTAAGAATTATCCATCCAAAAACTAGTAGAAGTAGCCATTTTTAATGCTTAGAAATTAATTAAGATAAATATAGCTAGAAACAAATTAGCTCTTTACAAAAGAGCCACATAGAGACTAAAAACAACCTATAGGTTTTTTGTTTAGTTTAATATTCACAAATAGATTAGTAAAAATCAGAAAAATAGGCCATAGAGAAAAATATCTAAGCTTTAATTAATTTATACTCCATGAGAAAAAAGAATTAAGAAAACCTGCAGATTGAAGAATTCGAAAACACATGCAATGAAGACTTAGAAAACCCGTAGAATGAAGAAACTATCGAATCCACGACAAAAAAATTGAAAATTCATGATATAATGAAATAGATACCTGTGGTAGAAAGAAAATTCACAACCTGTGGTACAAATAAATTTAAAATATGTGATACAAGCAACTTTTTTAATAAATCTATGGTACAAAAAAAATAAGTTGTAGAAAGATAAATAGACGTGTCATTTTTTAATTAGTTCACACTTCATAGTGCATCTAATAATTCAGAAGATAATTAATTAAAAAATAGACCACATAATCATATACACGTGTTTTTAATTAATTAATTATCTATTTCACACTCTAAAAAACTTGAAATGAAATATTAAAGCAAAATCTTAGTCAAACTATGCCACTTTTCAAAGATCTAACAGATAATATACACTTAGTGTCTTTCCGCCAAACTTTAACTAGATTTCCTTGGGTGAACTTAAAGACCCTGATATAAGTTAAACTTAGAAATAAAGTTTGGGTCTGAAAAAAATAGGTGTCAAAATCTTAGTGGATAAGTCAAAGAAAAGAATGAAACCCCTAAAGACAGATTCTGGTACTTGTGAAGAATGACATAATAGAAAATTGATAAATGTTTCTATTGTATATATCTTCCCCAGGTAAATATAGACAAGCAGAAGATTCTAGAGATCAAAGAAGCTCAAATCCCTAGCACACAGAAGTGGCACATAGAAATGAGTGTCGACAATGAAATGTATGCGCCCTTGACACACAGAAGTGGCACATAGAAATGAGTGTCAAAAATGAAATGTATGCACCCTTGGCGCATAGGAGTGGCACACAAAAATGAGTGTCGACAATGAAATGTATGCGCCCTTGGGGCACAGAAGTGGTGCATAGAAATGAGTGTTGACAATGAAATGTATGTGCCCTTGGCGCACAGAAATGGCGCATGACACAGAGTGTCAATAGGGTAAATGGTGCGCCCTTGGCACACGAAAGAGGATGACGACACACACATGAATGCGCCCTTGGCACACCTTCAAGAGGCGCAACATTTTGAGCACTGACAGGAAGCAGACCCTGGCGCAGATATTCAAATGGCCATAACTTTTGACTAGGAGCTCAGATTCATGCAAGGTTGGACTTTTTGGAAAGCTTATGAGGTCCTCTATCCAAATACGACTAGATATATTTAATTGGGTGAGAAAAAATTCTTAAAAATGCAAAATATAGTTCGCCAGTTTTGGGTTCGCTGGGTTCTCACCTACCATCATTATGAGATGAGTTAAGTGCATTCTGGAGGTGGTTGGGGTAGATTTCGAATTCCTCTCTCTTTTCTCTCTCATTCTTCCTATAAATTGTAAGGAGGGGGTTCTTTCTAAAGGTTGGACATTTCTGTTTTGCCCCTCCCTTCTTCTCTTTGGCAGGTGAACTTGTGGAGTTAAAACCTCCCATTTGAAACTGTAATGCAACCTTGTTTATTTGGCATTTTGCAGTGTGTTGTATCAATCTTTGGAGAAAATTAATGCATGTATATGGATGATTCTCAACCCTCTATGTATTCATTTGCATCCCCTTGATCTTCCACTGTGGATCTAGCTATTTGTGCATGATCTTGCATTGCATTTTAATGGTCTGTGTTTATTTGGCAAGACAAGTGTTCTTCATTCCTCAGTGCATCACCTTTGTAGTTTAGGTTTTATTTTTTGCATTTTCTTACCCTTGTCTCCTTGGCAAGTTAGATTAGGTTTTTAGTAAACCCTCTGCATCTTCTACGTGTGCATCTAAATAGAGGAATAAGAATCGTCCTTCATCCGGAGAGATTTTCTGATTTCGCAAGGTCCCACACTTGGGAAAAGCTCCATGTTATACAATCGCACTGAGAGTCTCAACCCATCGTGTTGTAGACATTCAGGGGTGCTGCGATTCGACCTCAACAGTTTCCAAATGTAATTGGGTTGCACTTCGTAGTGCAACCAAAATAAATTAAGGCAGAAATGGACACATGTGGAGCCTTTTAAATGGATCACTTTTTGCAATATTGACAAACATTGATAAATGTGAAAAGGTGGCTAATTATTAATGGATAAATATTTCCATAAATGAAAATACTAATAAATGTGAAATTTGAAGATAATTGGGGTAATTTTATTTGCTCAAACTTTTCATATGTCAGAAGAAAGCTATCAAAATAATAACACTCCAAAATATAGAGCTACTTAGAGCAATCCTATTGCCTTAGATTTTGAAAAGTTAGAAAAAGTTAACAAAGGACTGACAATGTGAAATATGGAGCAATTCTATTGGTCTATATTTTGCAAAACCAAAAACAAGATAATAAAAGCATGACAACGTGAAATATGTGTAAAGCCCTTATTAGCTCTTGTTTTACAATTGAAAATCAGATAAATAATAAAAATGACACCATGAAGCAAGATGGAGCCTTCAAATTGGCTTAGGATTCACAAAAATGAAGCGATATAATAAAATAATGAAAATGTGAAGTTAGATGGAGAAAAATGATTGACTCGAGCTTTATAAAACAGAAAAGAACTATTAAAAAGTTAAAATGCAAAGGTAGATCGTAAAAGATAAAACTAGCAAAAAATAAATAATTTTATAGCCAGAAAAGACTTAGAAGCATCAAACAATCTGGATCTAAGTACATATTTCAAATCCATAGACCAAAAAATGTTTTAACATCTATAAATGGTGATAAAACTTACAGGAATGTTGCAGACAATGGATTTAAAATATAAACGATTAAAACAAGATGTAGAAGTAAAGATATAATCATATAAAAGCTTAAACATGGTATAAATATCCATTTATCAAATATTTCAAATAATATTTAGGTGGGAATTGGAAATGTAAACCTAGTTATCTTGAAGACAAGTGCGGAAATTTTAGGGATTCGTAAACCCATGAATATAATTCAATCTTCTTTGCTCTAGCTAATTAAAATATTTCAAATCGATCCTACACACATATAAATGTCAGATCTGATACCATGTTAGGATTTATAAGGAATGAGTAATAGACTAATTATAAATACATAATATAAGTTTCCAAATATTATAGATTGCAGTATGTAGAATACAGAATGTAATAACAAGAGCTAAAGTAAATAACACAAAATAAAAGAGATAGAAGACACCAGATTTAAATGGGTAAACCCAAAGGAAAAAACCCCACTGTAATAAAACATTGTCTGTATTAAGAATCTCAAATACAATTTTTACCTAGCACTTCCACTTCACTCGTCGTTCTTTCTTTTCCTTAGCTCTATAAATTATAGAGTGATTTATTTCTATAAAATGTAGTTATCATGTCAATTACCAACCAACTGATCTTTCATATCAATACCTAAAAGGAACAATAAGAATATTGTTCTAAGTTGTGAAGATCTCAAATGATAATAGCACACCACATTTGATTTACAAAACAAAAGAGATAAAATATTATATATGGAAATCCATCATAATCCATTATTCTCAATACTTTAGAATTGAATTACATTGACTTACATTTCTCAATAATAAGGATGTACATATAGGAGGAGGGGAGTGTAACTACTATCTAGATTAGTGGTGAAGAACTCCCACTAACTAATATTGGTAGTTAAGTTAACTCCACAAGACTAGCAAGATAACTCCACACAGCTGGAAAGATAACTCAACAAAACTAGTAAGCTAACTCCACATAACTAGTACACCTAAGCAAGATAACCCAAAAATTGTAAGGCTAACACAAGTGTAAGAATTATTTTAATAAAAAAAAAGGATAAATAATAACCTACACTAACACCTCCCGTAAGCATAGCTTAGGTGGGTGGAAAAAATGGTGTCTTGGAAAAAATACTTGATGAGGTACCCATGTACAATAATTGGTAAAAAGGGACACTACAAAGTACCCAAAGTTAGTAATAACAAAGTAGAGAGAAAAATCCCACTACAAAATATTCTAAGAAACTCGGCTCCAAAAAATCATATAATGTTATAGAATTTCGTTGTACACTGTCGTCTAAATCCATTGTTTTATTACAAAACTTAAAAATAAATAACACTGGACTTCATCAAAATATATCCATATAAGGAAAATATCAATGGAGTGATGTTGAAAGTGCAAAAAAACACTTAACATAATTGATCAACTGCATGCTTCTACTGCTCTCTTTTGTTATTCTTATTGTTTCTTGGCTGTCGGGTTACTGTTTTGTTGTTGTTGTTTTACTGTTAAGTCTCGCTTGTGTAGCTGTTTCTGGGCTACATTGAATTTCATTGTACTACTTGGACTTGGTTAGTCCTGCTATGCTTCTCACTCTTATTCCGGCTTAAAGGCCTTATTTTGTATTCAAGGGTATAGTCCCTTTCAAAAAACTATTTGCCAATATTAAAAAAAAAAACTGCTACAAATAGGTGTACCATGATCCAATAATAATAACCAAGGTAATAAGGCAAGGACACGAGATCCAAATAAATAGGAGTGTCATGATCCAAAAATATCCAAGGTAACAAGCCAAGGACACAAACCTTGAAAAATAAATATCAACACATAACAAGGCAAGGGCATGAAACCTGAAGAAGTTGTATCCACACCACACCCTCCCATACTGTTGAATGGGTAAAGTAATTTTATAAATCTATATGATTTATCAAAAAAAATACTCGAACACTGAAAAACTAACATTGGGCTTCAATAGAATATCTCCCTCACAAGAAAGAATATCAACATGCTAAAAAAGTGTCAAAAATAAAAATCTAAAATATATAAACAAACAACATAGATATAAATTTTGACACTTTATAATTGAGTGCATGTTACAAACATGACATTTCAAACTTTTAGTTTATTTCTCAAAATAAATAGTTCCCATGGAACAAGCACGAAAAAAAATCTCTTTTGAAAAAAATGCACTCAAATATGAGTTACCGATCAAAAGATACAAGATTTTGAATTTTATGCTCTAATATTTTTTTAAAAATATATAAAATGTCTTTTTTCTTCACTTTCTTCAATTACTTTTTTTGGAAAAATCATTCCAATTTAAGATCTGAAAAAGGAAAGAATTAAAAAACCCATTACTGAACGTGAAAAACCCAAAAAAATATAGAAACTATTTTTCTATATTTTCTATCTTACCAGCACTAATTTCCAAGATCCCTAGAAGTAGCATAGATTTACAAATTTCTTAAAACTTTGGCACATAGTAAAGTTGCAAAGCCAAAGAAAAAAACCCATTACCAAATGTAAAAACCCAGAAAGCTTTTTTCTATACATTTTTCTTCCTTGGGCTTGGAATTTTAAAGAGATCCATAAATCTTGAAATCCTCTCCACATAGGTACTCTACAAAGTGGAAGAAAAAACCCATTCCCAAACGTAAAAAACCCAGAAAATATTTTCCTTGATTTTCTACTTCCTCGACAGAAATTTCTTCCCTTGGCACAAATTTATATGATTTTCACATCCTTGTCTAATAGAAAATCTATAAAATGTAAGGAAAAATCTCATTACCGAACACAGAAAAATGAAAGAAAAAAATCCATTACCAAACGTAGAAAACCCAAAAATTGTTTTTATGGAATTGCTAATTCCCTGGTAAATATTTCTTCCCCAGCACAAATTTCTATAATTTGTAGATCCTCACCAAATAGAACCTACAAATTTGAAGAAAAAATCTAGTACCAAACACAAAAAAACCTAGACACCATTTTTCTAGACATTTTACTTCCCGGGAAAAGATTTCTTCCCCTAGGGCAGATTTCTAAGCCAATCTGTACATATCAATGTCCGCCTCTAAAAAATAAAATAAAATAAAAAATAAACTATCTTCTTCAATAACCAAGTTTATAGTTGTTTATGGGGTTTTCCACCTATCAAATCCAACAAATCCCTCCATTTTGCATAGAAATGGATGTTACAACAAAGTGCTAACAAATTCAAAAATATATGAAAACAAATAAACTTTTCCTTACAAAAAAGCTTACAGATGGATGTCTACAACATCTATCACTCTGATACCATGAAAGGAATGATAATAATATTGTTCCAAGTTGCAAAGATCTCAAATGATAATAGCAAACCACATTGGATTTGTAAAATAGAAGAGCTAAAATATCATATATAGAAATCCATCATGATCCATTATTCTCAATACATTAGAAATTAATTACATCAATTTACATCGCTCAATAATAAAGATGTACATATAGGAGGAGGAAAGTGCAACTACTTCCTAAATTAGTGGTGAAGAGCTCCCACTAATTGATACTAGTAGTTAAGTTTACTCCACAAGACTAGCAATCTAACTCCACACAACTAGAAATCTAACTCAACACAACTAGTAAGCTAACTCCACATAACTTATACACCTAAGAAAGATAACCCAACAAGTTTAGGGCTAACATAAGTGTAATAATTATCCTAATAAAGAAATAAAAGGATAAATAATAACCTACACCAACAAATGTATTCATTGGTTTATTAGAAATTCCAAGAGGGATTGTCGTGAATCAATAGCTTTGCTAGTTAGTCACTATGTTCCATACTTAAATGTTGAAGACCATAATAATAAAGTTAAATACATAAACTTAAGATAATGTTGGGGCATACAAAATTAGTATCCATAAGTCAGTAGCTTTGATAGTTAATCACTTTTTTCCACACTTAAATGTGGAAGACCATCATAATAAAGTTTAATACATAAAATTTAAGATAATGTGGGGCATACAACTGTGGTAGATATCCTACTTGACATTACTACCCCAACATATATTTCAGTAGTTTTTATTGTATATGGAGGGAAATACTAAGAATGAAATCCCTTTTTATAAATTCATGCATATAATCCTAAACACTTTGTCCCTTTGTTTGCCTTAAACTTTTCCAATCCATCATGACTTGTTGCATACAACCCAAGGGTTAAATAGTTATCTTAGATAAAAAAAATCATTCTAAGAAGAGATTGTTTTACCTTATTTATCATCCACTTCCTGAAGCTTACTCTCCCACTAGATGAGTGCTACGCCACCCATTATAAGAGTTGAAAAATGAATTTTTTCTTCATCATTAAGCTTTTTTGAACCCTGCAATATACTTCAATCTTCTTGATCCAATTATCTAGCCTTTCTACATTAATCTCTGCATTGTACATTAAAAATTCAAAATTAATATCCATTTATAATGAAGGAAGAAAATAATATTTTCATTTTTCACCTTTAGGAGAATCAGAATCAAATGAAGAAGAAGACTCTTATTTCATTTGACCTTTCTTGACTTCTCTCTCCATCTTTCTTGTCCTATCCTGGTACAATTCCTCCACCATTTATTTCATTTGAAGGAAGGATTGAAAAAATTCTTCTTCTCTATCCTTGGCCATATCTATGCTTTGTGACCATCTTGAACAAATTTCTGGATCAAGATCTGTTAATTCTCCTTCACCTTTTCTAAAGTGGGACCTTGTCAACATTCAACACAAACATGAAATCTAAAGTAACTATTAAACTAATCATAGACCATCTCTGGTACCAAATGATCTATAATCATAAGCAATTTAAAACACACACAATAACAATTGCTTTAAAACGACAATTTTTCAAGTGAATTTTAGCATTATGAATTTTCCATTATTTTCTTTATTTTTAAAAATCTTCTAGTTGATTATGGAATAAGAAAAACTAGAAGTAAAATGCAAGTACAACGACACAATCTATTGATAATTGAGTTTGGTATAAAGCCTACATCTTAGGGTACATTTTAATGGGATGGATCTATTAAAACCACTTTTTAAACACTTAAAATATTATATAAAGTGATTGAGACCTTCAAAGACCTGTCATAATACAAAAAAAAACCTCGGCTTCCTTTGGACATTTTCCTCCAAAATTATTCTAACTCCCAAAAAATACCTAAAATATTACACATTCTACCCACCTTAACTCTACAAATATTAAATTACCCAATGTATAGTTTTTCTAAACCATATGGCTCAATGTCCCACTATAATATTTAGCACCCCTATGGTTAGGGGGTCAAACCCTCCTAAATAACTCCACTGCTTCATTGCATATCCTTGGAAATAAATCCCACATCTATTGCATGGTGTGAGGGTGGTAAGTTTAAAATTCAGTGGTCGGTGAGTTTTGTTAGTCTTTGGACTACTTTTACTACGGCCACATGTGTCAACTAGTTGAACATCATGCTAGGTTGGTCTCATCATTAGAATGACAAGCTATGTTTGGAGGATGTGGAGTGTGGTGACTTACACAGTTGAGAAATAGGTGAGTGAGGTGGCTCAAGAGTAAAGTATTCAGTATAATGAGCTAAGCCAATGGGTCATGTGGTAGGGTGAGTTGGCAGTTAATCAAGAAAACTAATGGTTAAGCACATAAGTTGGGTGGCAGGTCGGATTGGTCTGTCGACCTTAGGGTAGCTCAGTCAGTCGAGCTAGGGGTAGCTTGAATTGTTGATTCAGGATGTCACCTAAGCAATTCAATTATAATGGATAATATTTATAATTCAATGTATAATATATCCCACATGCACCATTGGTTTTTTTTTATTATTGGAAAATAGTTTTCTGAAAGGGACTATACCCTTGAGAAAAAAAAAGGGCCTAGAATCCAGAATAGGAATGGGAATCATAACAAAAAGGATCAAGATCCAAATGTGACAATGAAAACCATAGTAGCCAATAGCAGCTACCCTATTGAAACAAAAACAACACAAGCACTGCAGAAAAGCAGCAAAAAGACAACAAAAAATAGCAATAATTACAAATAAGTGTAGTAAAAGCACCCACAATTACTTCTTGGCTGCTTTGTCAATGTTGGATTTGATATTCTACCAAGAGGTGAACATAGCCAATGTCATCATATGGGCAAAATCAGTAACATCCAGCTGTTCAATGGTCCTTTTTCTTTCCTTATCAGTGCCCCAAAGGGTTTCTGGAACTCCACTGAGATTAGAGACGCTGCGGACATGATGTTCAATAAAATCTTCAATTACATTAAAAATGGCCATATTATAATCATGACGAGTCTTGGCCTTCCCTAAATGGGAGTCTAAGGAGTTCAGCTTCTTGTATATATCTTTAACCTGGCTATTATCCATAGCCACCTCCTCCTCCATCTTTCTCTTTCCTTTTTTCTTAGCCAAGTTTTTAACCTCTTCCTTCAACAGCTTCATATCAGCTTCTAAGGCTTCCAGCCTTTTTGTGGAGCTCTCAACATGTGCTTCCTGAGAATTAGCATTGCTAATATGTAGGGGGTTATGGGAAATTTCAATCTCTTGAGGATCCTTCCCCACAGTAGGGGTATCAAGTTTCATCCTTCTAGAGGATCTGGTAACTAGTCTGGACGAAGTGCAGGCGTAGGGGTTGGGAGCACAGGTGAGGGGAATGGAAGATGGAGCTGAGAATCCTGAAAAAGGGGTGACAGCAGCAGTGGCAGGGACAGAAGGTGGAGAGAAGGGGCTATCGATAACGGCACCGGGTAGAGGAGGAACAGAGCTAGGGGAGGAAGGGAAACTGGGAGAAAGAAGAAGACACAGTTTATGCAGTAAAAAGATGAGTCCCTGGTGCAAAGGAACAACACGAGCATGCTTTTGAAACTCCAAAATGGAGTGCTCAAGAGAGTTTAGTAGATAGTGGGGGAAACATATCGTGCGACTCCTATGAAAGTGGTTGAGGAAAACAAGATGTTTAGTGGGCATAGTGACGAACCTCCCCTCTAAAGAAATGAAATGCACCATCATATGGGTAACCTTGTCAAAGGGTGAAGGGATCGAACTAACTTTCAGGCCCGTAGTGACAAGGACCAACTTCTCAGTTCCCTCAACAAATTTCCTCTCCTCAGCTTCTCTGTCCACCCTTTTTTTGAAAAAACGGTACCCCTCCATGCCCAGGCCAGTTGCTTCAGCAATTAACTTTTCGTTGATAGGAATCTTCTGTCCACCATAACCCACAGTGTGATCCTTACAATCCTTTGCAAAATGCACTGAAATACTTTGGTCGTGGCCCTGAATCTTCTCCATAAAGTTGGTGATGTCACCCTGGCTGAGAAGATTCCAAAGTTCTACATTCTCCTTCTAATCCGGATTTGCGTTGGGCTCGATTTGGCAAGGGGGTCCCCCCATTCTCACCGTGTTTAATTTCTTGCCAATAGAAATTTTAGAATCCTTTAGAGTGATAATAATAGTCCGCCTTTCACTATTATTATCTGCGTAGTGAGAATGCTGATTAGAATAGCCATTGATTTTCCCACGAATACCTAAGTGACTACTATTATGACCCTGTGAAAGTCCGCATGTGAGAGCTATAGTCCTTTTGCTATCCCACTCTAGATCATCATTATCTTTATTAGTTATAGATAAGAATATCCAATATAGTGATATGGAGAAACAAAGGAAAATGCACCCCTCCAAAAAGAGTGTTTTGACCCTATCTGAGGGTCCGCAACTAACAAATAATGAGCCCCACCCATCTAAAAATGAGTGTGGAAGACCAAAGGTACAATTTTTTGTTCTTCCATACCAAATAACCACTTGTTATTTCATTGATCCACTTGGAAGATTTACACATTTTCATGTCATCAAGAATACGTGTGCAGTCCAATATATTTTCTAGTTGGCCAAAATTTCAGCATGTAATAACTTCTACATACAACCTTTATTTTAAGTGTACAAGTTACCACCAAAGAGATCTTTGTCTTCTCTATGTAATGTAACTAATTTTAATAGATTCAGAGAAATTCATAGGCTAGTGTTTTTCAATGAGGAACCTTTGGATCAATGACCTCTTTAGTTTCTTCTACCTAAGTTTCAGCAATTGTAGGGGATGCTTCTTTAGGAATAAAAACACTTTTTGTAACAACCTCATCCTCTTTTTAACCCAAATATTTAAAAACTTTCTTTTTATCCTCAAGGATCCTTAATAATTCGATAAGGGGAACTATGATCTTTATCTGTATTATAATATGGGCCATGTCACACACATTGTACTTGGGAAGCAGTGCATTAGAGGGAACTGTGACTACTTTATTAGATGGTATAAATTCATTCATAATAGGGAAATGAGATGAATAACTAGGCCCGGGTTGGTCTATAGGGTTCTTATTTTGCATATTCCTTCGAGGACTATCCATGTGGATGTTGGAAAGAATATTGATCTTAATCTTAGTAATAGGGGTATGTCCCTTTATTTTCCTATTCCTCAAATTGTATTCCTTTTCCCGAGAAACTACGACATTGATGAATAAATCCTTATCCTCTTTTGAAAGAAATTCCCCATCATATTTTTTATCATTAAATCTCTTAAATACCTAGAAATATCAATATCAGCACTAAATTCAATACAGAGGGAACTAACCTTCTCAACACATGACCAAAAATTAACCACATTCTGAGCACAAAGAAGGTCATTAAAATATGCTCCAGGTTCGTAATCCCTTTGAAATTCCAATACAAACCCATATCCATAATTTGCCTCATCCTTACTATATTACATAAGTAATTCACAAGTCACATGGGGTAGTAAAATTTTTTGATAACATTCAATGGTGTGCTCCTCTTCCGCAGTAGCTACTCTTGTCACCAAGGGGTCATGGATTGCCTTATTACCTCTAAAAATATGTTATTTATCATTGTGACCCATAGGCCTCTTTTCTCTATCCTCACCCCTCATATCTCCTTTAGCATGATTTTTACACCTATTGTGCCCAATATTTTTATGTTGAGCTTGAGGCCCTTTCTAAACCCTAGCCAACATGTAATAAGTCTCTTTAAAATCCCCATTATAGTTTTTAAAAAATATTTAAGGTTAACAAACTTATTGGCTTAAAATTGTTTTGGGTTAACAAACTTCACACTCTCCATCTTAGATGTTTTATTAATAAACTTGATATTATTTTTGATTTGGATAGCCATAGTGAAATCCTACCTAATAGTTTCAATATTATTATCCCTTAGATAATAGTATGCCTTATTTTCAAATGCATAAACATATTTAATAAGGAAATAATCATCATTACGTCTAATATTATTGGGAAATCTTGTCAAAGCCTTATTGAACTTGGTGTTGAAATAATGCACAGGATCATTAGGGATCTTCTTGATATTTTTAAATTTAGACAATAGAAACCTTGGATCTATTCTATCACCATACTAATCTCTAAATGCACTATTCATTTCTTCCCATGAGTTAATTTATCCGTCAAGAAGAGCTCTAAACCATTCAAGAGAATCTTCTTCTAGAGTGTGCACAAATAATATTACATAGAATCCTCAAGATCAATCTCATAATAATCCATCATATTTTGAAACTACCTCAAATGGTGATCACCACTGATGACATTGTTACCTTAAAACTTAGGTAGTCTCATTCTAACCTCATTTGGAACCTCATTAGGATATCCATCTATACCGGTAAATTTGATGGGTCTATAAGTGTTATCTCTGAAAGGATTCCTAGGAGAGGGATTTTCCATGTTATTTTCTAGGTGTTCTTCAAATGGAGGGTAGTAAAACTAATGTTGGATATGGGTATCTAGACCATAGGAGTGTGATTAGTTTGATAAGGACCCCTCAGAGAGATAGATTCAAAACCAAATCCTCTCTTCTCCATGGTAAAAAAAATAATGGGCTCAATGTAGATTTGTGCTACTTTGGGATATGAACCTTACCAAAATAGGGATTGTAAATAGAAATCAAGGCTATGTGCTTCATAATTTTTAGATGTGTTATAATAGTCTTAAAATAATAGGAAACCAAGTTTACAAGATTGAACACACATATCCTTTGAACTTTAACCTCTTACATGATTCTAGATATGCTTTCTCCTTTGTTGTAAACCTTATAACTCTGAGAGAAGATTCTTTGTAGGGTCAGATATGAAAGAATATATTATTCCTTCCATTTTTCAAAATGGAGAGTTAATCAATAAATTAATTTAAATGAGACCGTTCTAACCCAAATTTATCTCAAGGAGTTGCCACTAGAATTTTGAATTCTAGAAATACTTAAAATTTAATTTGAAATAAATATTGTAAACAGCCTCACAAGCAGTCAAGATACAAATACTTTACCAAACCCTAGATCAATATCTTCAACAAATGCAAACACTGCAATGCATACCGGTGAACATGTGAATTCTAGTTTATATTTGTAAGCATGACAAGAGTTGTTGAAAATACAGATAGGACTAGCTCTCACTTATGCAATAGTAAATCACATGTAAGTATCCTTTTAAAAAACACTGATAACAGTCTCAAGATAAAAATGAGATGATTAAGAGTCCCTAATTATGGTTCCACTTTGGTGTTAGCTCCCATAATTACACCCTAGGGACTGAGAAGTGATGTAGAGTTAGGAAAATCTTTAGAAAATGGTGGATGTGAAAGTGATGTCATTTACAGCCAATGATTTACCCAACATTCAAATATGATTTGATCTTGAAAGATGATCATGAAACACCTAAATAAGGGGATCGATTAACCCTACTGCTTCTGGTTCTTCTTGGAATAGGGTGAGAGGAACTAAGGGTGACCTAAATGAGGGAATGATTTTTGTAATTCAGCTTCATTTAATATAGTAGTATATAAATTTAATCCAAGTGTAACCATGGATACAATACTCACTCGCAAGAGTTGTTACTTAGGTATTGCATGCACCTAAAACATCAAACATGGGTTATTAAAGATAGATAAAAAATGATTTCTAGAAATCATAACTATATAATAGGATAAAAAAGGGGGGTTGTGATGATGCTTGGATATTAATCTTCACAAATAAGAACAAATACATTCATGATGAGAAATGGTAATACAGTTTTGTAGGAAAACACATGTGCAATATGTAGGTCTGATAAGCTTGTAGAAATGGGATGGTAAATTACTTTAGTTAGGACATGAAGATGGAGGATGGTCGATTTTATGAATATGGTATGCCAGTATTACCATGAATATCTTATATTTTCCACAATCTAAATAAAAAATAAAAAATTCAACATAGTCTTTAAAGGAACATTTCCATTCATTGATACATAATTCCCACAAATGTTACTCATAATCCTCATGATTCCTAACACAAATAATTGGGCCAAAGTCATGATTAAGTGCTCATTACCTTTTCTTAATACACCCATAATACCCTTAAGGGATAACAAAAACCCCTCCAAATTAATGATTCTATAAGGATGTTACAAATGGACCAAAATGTTGTAAAGCATACCCTATGATACAATAATCACATAGTAAACAAAGAAATGCAATAACTAGAAGTTATTTTTTTTGTACTCCACAAATGAAAAAAACACGAGATTGTGACAAATATTATATTTCCTTGATAATATGTTTAGATATATAGCAGGAAGTATGATTATACCAAAACAAATAATTCCATTCATATGAGTTTTAGTAAGTGGGCATAAGAAAATAACCTCAAAACCTGTAAAATGAATATACAATGCATCCACTTTACCATATTCTCAGAAAAATGGAAGATTACAAAATGCTCTATAGAAGAGGACCTAGAGCTAAAGTAAAAACTTATCAATAAAATTTTCCAACTATCAAGCCCAAAAATGAAGACATGAACTCATTCTTATACAATTATTTTATGATGAATATACCCCACTTCCCCCTAAATTACCCTGCAATAGTAAGAAAATGTGCATCAAAAAGCCAAATATCTTCCAAAATTTGAGGAAGAATCTCTCTAGCTGAAAATATTCTTCTTTTTGTTTTAAGCTAGATGGATGGTGTGAAATGGTGATGCTAGAGGAGGAGTAGGCGAATATTATTTTATCTTTCAACAAACTGTTTTCCTCTAGCAAAAATACATTCTATTGAGATAACCATATTGCTTGAATGGTTCAAGAATGATTTATTTCATGATTATCATTTTCCTAAGTTTGTTTCAAAGCTTTCCTCCTTACTCCTTCAATATTTATGGCTTATATTTGTGGGTTTTTCCTATATTATTCATCATTCTTTCTGGGAAAGTATCAAACCTTCCAAATTATTTTAAGAACATATTCTTCATTGAGTCCCGAGTGATAATGGAAAATTATCTCCTACTTGGTACCTACTATATCAAATTTAATATAAACATTTTCCCATTTTTTGAACCTTTTTGATGGCTTTATAATGGACTTCTCAATATAGAAAAATCGTTGGGAAACAGATACATCAAAATCCTTTTGTGATTCTAGGTTTCCAATGGCATAGTTCTTGAAAATCTCAATTACATTGTCAATATTTTATTCCCGAAGTTTCACCACACTACTTGTCCCAAAAAAATTATCTAAAAGAGCATCAATTATGTAAACAAATTTATCTTCCTTCTCCTCTTCCTCTTTTAGAGTGCTAACAAAAATCTCTAAGGTCTATATCATTAACTTGATAGCATCATAATATTCATGTTGAGTTCCAATAAATTTAGCAAGAAATATCCCCTCCTTGAAAATTATATCATCCTTCAATCTTATGACGGCTTCCAATTTGGTAAACATATTATTCCACATTTCATGCTTAGCTTCACACTTGTCCATTATTATCTTGACTAATTCTATTTTATCAGTATGGTGTTTCACACACTCTCTAATTGCATCTTCCCCTCTAGTAACCAAGTCATTCTCCCACTATATGGTGAATTCTCCCCTATCACCTAAATCATTTTTTCTTCTGATATCGTAATAGGTGATTTCAGGAACTTAAATCTATCCTGCCTAGAAATTCTTAGTCAACTTCTTGACTAAGTTGGACAAGGATTCATTCCTGGATATTAATTTCTTCATTTTTTCTTTGTATATATATATATATATAAACTCTCTCCATTGTAACAAAGAATTCATGCTTAATTTCCTTAGTGGAGGGATTTCCCAATAGAATCTTTTCTACCTCGTAATCAGATGAAGATGCTTTGTCCCTGAATACATTGGATTTGGGAGTTGTTATATCCACAAATCTTTCTCCTTTTTTCCTTAATACTTCCCTTGACACGACTCTTTCTCTTTTGGGTGGCCTAGAAGGGTTTCGAGGAATTTAGTAGGATTTTCATGGCTACCAAAAATTATCACAAAACCCCTTATCTCTCCTAAAAACTAAGACTCTAGCTCTATCTCTCCACTTACTCATTCAAATTAAGCCATGGTCCTTGCTTGAAGATAGAAAAAAAAATCAAATTTTATTTGGAAACCAACACCATATTTCCTTTATTTTGTCAAACATGCCCCTTGATTTACATCTCCTTATGGATTCTTAAACACTTGGAAATCCAAAGGTTATGAATGCAATGTGAAGTTTAATGCTGAATTCCCATACTTATTCTCCTCAAAACTTTGGATTAATGTCAGAGATCATGTTCATGGGATTTTTTTTCATAATTTGTAGCTTTTTATATAACTGTTGCAAACTTTGTTTTCCTATGAGAACATGCCATTTGGGCCCCTCTTTACAAGTGTGTCCACCTTTATGTTTCTAATTTATATACATATCATGTATTTATGTCCTAGGTCAACCCTTTACGGGCCTCAGAGTAAACTTATAATGGGAATACATGCAAACATGAAAAAAATGCATGTTACATTTCTCTCTCCACTCATAGTTGCACGCCATGTGTCTTGTTGACAAAGCATATTGTTTTGGGTCTCGGAGTTAATATATAACTTTACACACATAGACAAAGATGCATGATGTAATTTTTATTTTTCCACCCTCACCCCGACCATCTACGATGTGTCTTCTTGTGACTGATCCTCAGGGTCAAGGATATAATTTATATTTTATACAAATGCAAGAATACAAAGGGTGTAAAGTATAATATGCATTTATTTTTAGGCTTACGATATTCTTAAAATATTTTTTTTCAAGGCCTTGGGGAGGGGATTTAATTTTACATCTACATAAAATTTGTTAAGTTTGAAAACTAAGTAAGTACCCCTCACATCAATTTGGAAGTAGCACCTTCCATTTTCTTCATCATATTCAGGTCAGGGATGATCCAAGAAAGGAAAAACACCACAAAGAAGATAAAAAACATGGATAAACATAAGGAATAAAATGAAAATACCATTAAATCTAACAAAAATCATGAATAACTCATATTTGAACAAGGAAATAACCAAGATTAGGAAGAAAACCATTTAAAAGATGCCTAGATTTGACATGACAATTATGAGAACCATCCGGTTGTATCCAATACCATGTCTTTTTCAAATTCTTATAATCATGATATGTTAGATCAATGTTTAACATAATTGAGAATTAAAATATCATAAGAACAAGCCTACCATAATTTTTGGTCAAGAGATAAGATTTTTGTAGTTATTGTGAATGAAGAAAGGTATAAGGCATTGGTTATTAGTAATAAATTTTAAAATATTATTTATAATTTTATAAAATTTATTAATAATTTTCTATTTTTTAAATTCATTCAACGTAATAAAATTTTAATAATGAGGCGACATTGCTTGATGTTAATTAAGAAAGTGCAAGAAAAACTATAATTTTAGATATTCATTTTTTAGTGTCCACCTATTTTTCATTTCCATTTTGGATTGTGCTGACTCATTGTATCATTATTTTATGTTGACATAATTTTTTTTACTATGTTACTATCATTTTGGTGCTTATATTGTTATATGATATGGATATATATTAGCATTAGGATTCCAACTCATTTTTGGACAAGTTATTTGTGGGGCAATTCATGCTTATATTTATTGATCTTTTTATGGGTATCAATATGAAGTCACAGTTTGATTGGATTATTATCTCGTGTTTGTATATTTGATCCATCTTGGATGCATTATCAAAATATATTATTACTAAATTGAATGATTGATCATAATATGATGTACTTGACTTAACTAGTTATTGATCTTGGAAGGATTATCATCATGATGCATATATGTCATCATATCATTTAGTTATTTGTATTGGATAGGTATGATGTTTGAATTAATTGTGTAGGTGGGAGGTTTTATCCATATGAGAAATTTGGGATTCAAGAGGGACATTTATAATCAGTACAATGGTCCTTAAGGGGAAAAATTTACTTCCTTGGTTATTATTGCATTTGGTTCACCTTGTTCTAGGATTTTTTTATATTTGAATTTACACTCCTGTGTGCTTATATTATCATATTCCTTTACTCATATGGTGGTGATCACTCCTTTTATGTCTTCTCAAATTCTAAATTGTAAACCCTTTCTTTTTAGTGGTTGATATTATTTTGTAGTGCTTACCTCTTATCTTTGGTGAATTTGGTTTTTTTGGTTGTTTGTTTTTGCTAATGATGGATTTGGGGTACCTAATATTTGATTAGGTGATCCTAACTACCCCTCATAAGTACCAAATATCTATGAAACTCATATTTAGGAATGTTGTGTCATTTAGGAGGAATAAAATGCAAGTAAATGACTTAAATTCCATTAAAAATGGACCCTAGGAATTACCCCTATGGTTAGGTGGGATATTTTCAAGGAAAATGGAGCTCATTTGTCCATTTTTCCTCCTTTAAACCAATTTCTAATGATGGTTCTTTATTTGGGGTTTTGTTTGGAATTTGGGGATTTTAATGAATGCTTGGATTTTAATTATTTTCTTCTTTTTAGATTTAGGGTGCAATTTTGGAAATTTTTGGTTGGATAAATCTTTGGTGGAGGGTAACACATGTCACCCTCCCATGAGCTTGTTTTTTTGGCTCTCTCTCTATTTTATCCCTCATGTGGAAGGGATTGGGGTTATTTTTTCTCATTTTTGTGGTGGTTTTTTGAGAGCCTAGAAGGAAGACGAATCAATTTTTTGGACAAACTTGGAATTTGGATTTTTCTATGGGTTGTGAGGTAGGATCTTACTCCTATTTTTCTTATATTTTTAATTATGAAATTTTGTTATTTTTATGGTTAAAGTGTGATGTTGGAAAACAATGTAATTTTTTGTGTTTAGTTTTATGTATTTACTCCAACCACTCTTAAGGGGAGTGGATTTGGGAGTG
Source organism: Taxus chinensis (assembly GCA_019776745.2). Lineage (NCBI taxonomy): Eukaryota > Viridiplantae > Streptophyta > Pinopsida > Cupressales > Taxaceae > Taxus > Taxus chinensis. The sequence goes on along the minus strand of CM034146.1, from coordinate 507,398,141 downwards.
TGTTGGGAAGAGGGGGGAATTACTTTCATTCTGGCCCTCATTGCTTAATGGACATGCTTTATGGGTTCATGCTTCCCCTGCATTTGGTTTGTAGTAGAATTTAATTTCCAATTGGCTCAAAAATAAACTACTATCTTCACTCAAAGAAACTTAAAAGTTTAAAAACCATTAAATGATAGGGGCATGGAGATTTAAGGGGTGGAAATGGAGAGATAAGGGGAGATAAATGGAGAGATAAGAAGATTTGGAAGATTATGTTTTGGAAATTCTTGGTTATTATGCTTAGAAAAATATTTATATATTCATCCCCTCTTTCCATGGAAATAATCTTGGAACTTCTCAAAGTATCGTGTTTAATTCTAAATATGTATTTTGTTAAATTTGAAATATTATTTAACTCACTAGTTGAAATTTACAGTGTTGTTTTGCTATGGTACATATTTATTTGTGAAAACGATATTCTATCTTATTCAATAAATGAAAACTATTGTGGATATCTTCCCATAATCCTTAGGATATTTCCTTTAAAAATGGAAGTGAAACACTTAAAATAGGAAGAAATAAATATTTATTTTGTACAAAAAAAACTGACATGTGCAATATCTCTTATCCTTGTCAATTCTGAAATTGTTTCTTATTTTCATGTTGTTGGAGAATAAATTAGAAAAATATTGATCACTTATATTTTATATTCTCTACCTCTCTAATTTTAGTGTTGTGTGAATAAATATTGGAATTGAAATTGTTTCGCCTTTGAAAAGGGATTCATCATAATCATGTTTGTGTTTAAAAATCTTGATAAAATAAACAAAGTTTATCTTTGAAATTAAAGTTAGTATAATTTTGTTTTTGATATACCATCTTGTTGTTTTAAATTTTAAGTTGTAAATAAATTTGATATGATCATGAGATTAGAGAACTACCTTTACCTTTGTGTGTTTTTGTGTGTGTGTGTGTTTGTGCATGGGTGTGGGTGTGTGTGTGCGCACACATTTGTGCATGGGTGTGGGTGTGTATGTGTGTGTGTGTTCATTGCGTGTGTGTGTGACACACGTGCGCATGTGTGTGTGTGGGTGTGTGTGTGTGTGTGTGTGTGTGTGTGTGTGTGTGTGTGTGTGTGTGTGTGTGTGTGTGTGTGTGTGTGTGTGTGTGTGTGTGTGTGTGTGTGTGTGTGTGTGTGTGTGTGTGTGTGTGTGTGTGTGTGTGTGTGTGTGTGTGTGTAGTCATAAAACCAAATTTTAACCTTATAACTTTTATGAATGAAAATCATATATAAATTATTTCATGAAAATTAAATAAACTAGTTGTTAGAAAAGACAATAAACCAAAAATATATTTTTGAGTAATTCTAGTGTATCCACACACACACACAAATATTTATGTGAAAATTTTATAAGTATTTATGTTTGGTTTTAACAAAAAATTGTTTTGAAAGTATTTTATTTAGGGTTTGGGGAAGGGTGGGATGGACATCCCAACCTATCCCCCTTCCACCACTCATTGGAGTGTGCTTGTGGCATATGCCACAGTCATTCACCAACCTTTTCCCTAAATACCATGGCTAAGCCACGTCCTTTCACTTTTGCGATTCCAACTATGAAAAAATCCATAGTCTCATCCCCCACACCCATGCCTTGGACATGATTGCACAAGACCAGCTACATGGCCTTTACATTTTGGTTGCCTAGTTCGGGCTTAATACCTATAGAAAAATATATACATCTATATCTACACACACACACACATAGACTTGCATATTTTTTTTTATATACAAAAATATGGTTTCTCATTTGAATAAATAATAATAATAATATAAATATCCTTACAAGAGAGCTAACATTTGTAGGTTATTTTCATGAGAAAAATAAACCCATGACAACTCGGTTGAAGAATTTCTCCTCTCTCAAACTAATTCCTATTTTATCAAGGGGTCAATATAGAAATAAAAATGGATCTATGATCAACAAAATAACTTGTAAATAAACCATAACAAATTTTCATTGAAAGTGAAAAAAATGAAGGGACATCCATGTTGTTAGTTCTTGAGCTCCATGAGAGCTCTCTCCTTCTTCCTCATACCTTAAAAACAAAATTTCAACCAAATAAGTTTGGAAAACAAATAAGTATATTTATGTAATATCCCATAAGAAAATTAGGCCATTCTAAGATGCCCTAAGATCCTACGGTTGAGGGTCCTTTAATTTAAGCAAGCTCATTTATTCCATAGTTGGGGCTTTAAGTGGTTTATAAATTTTCCCATGTAATTTTATTAGTTAGAGTGTATTTATATCCTAACATAGGTATTTATTATTAATAGGGTGTGAGTCCATTTGGGGGGCCAAATTGGATGCATGCCCAACTCTTCTCATCATTGGAGCACCTTTTGTCCTTATTTGATTTTCAAAAAAATCAAATACAAGATTTAAATAAATTGGATTAATTATTCTTGATGCAATTTTTATCTTCGTAAAATAAAATATTCTAATTATCCCATGTAATTTTCCTAGTTCCATCTTCATAGTTAAATATTCATAACCATGGCATAGTCACATTTTGATCTATCACACCATATTTTTTTAATTTTAAAAAATCATTGTTTTATCATTATTATAATATTAATGTTGGTTTTATTTTATAATTTTGGACTCACACCAGATGGGGCACAACATCTAGTATCAGATATTGGTTCCAACACTAGAATTTATAAGGATTAAACCCTATCTAGTTGGTATCTTAAGTTAGGTAAAACCCACAAATGAATAATCATTTTCATAAAGATATAATGTACCTTTCTCCACCACGTGAAGGATGACATGGAAAGGTACTAGGAGAGATATGACATTAGCTCGAGGTCATGAGTAGTCACCCACATATATTCCTAGAGATGATTTTAGATGCATATTTTTGATGAACTTCAGCAGATGATGGGAGTCCTACATGATCACCTACCAAAACATCCAGATCTAATTGAGGGGGTTATTCATTATGATAGTGAGGCATATCCAGATGAAGGATCACATTCTTCCACAATCATTTGTGCCTCACTGTTATGTGATAGGTCACATATCCCCTTAGTTCATGTTCAAAGAGTAGTAGAGACACACCCACATAGTCATGTGATAGGTGGTGCTATCATATATATCCTCCATCTCCATCCACCCACATATGGAGGGATGATTGATGGTTTTGGGGCTGACTCATGGTGCCATAGTATTGACATCTGCTTTTGGCTATACCCATATGAGATCAAGGTAAAGTTCCACCTTGCCATACACCTTCTTTGAGATGAAACATGTGTTTGGAGGAGGAATGAGGAGTGAAATCTCTATTCAACACGTGAGAAAAATACTTGTGAGTTGTTTGAGGAACATTTTTAGGATCATTACATGTCTCGTAACTTCATACAAAACAAGATTGATGAGTTCCATGATCTTCAATAGGTACCAAGAAATGTAGCACATTATGAGTACCAAATTTTTGATCCTTTGTAATATTTAGATTACCTCTATGATGAGAAGTTATAGGTTAGTATGTTCATTAGGTTCCTCCATTTAGATTTGGCTAAGGAAGTCAGAATTTCATCTCCTCTAACCTTGGAGAAGGAAATGGATAAGTCTTACTGAGCATAGGATAATAGGATCAAGGATCATGAGTCTTGAGATATAAATAATAGTAAGCTACAAGAGGTATTTCAAACTCATAAGGATCATGGGTCATGAGTCTCTGCTCCACCTAAGAGAGGAGGTTTTAGACTTGTGTAGTCATCTCTAAGACCCCCTTCACACCCATAACAACACTTCCAACACTAGGCTCCATAGCAGCAGAGGTCTAAGCTAGCTTGGAATAGTCAAAGAGGTAGGGATTGAGGTAGTTAGGGAAGAGATCAGAGACCTAGTAGTCAGCATAATTTTCTAGATCAATCATAGTAATTCATGTTATCCAAATTCACCCCCAGGGTTGATTTGATAACATACATCAGAATTCTCAAGTCCCAGGAAAATGGATGGATTCAGGGTAAAAATCATGTTTCTAGGGTCCCCTCAGAATTTTTTCTAACTCTCCTATCCAGGTTGAAAAGAGAAAGTTCTGAGAAAAGGTGAAAAGGCTGCAAAAAACAAGCTTGGGCAAGAAAAAATTGTGAAAATTGGCTAAGTCCTAGTCCTCGCAGTAGTCGGGACATGAGGGACGTCTGGGCACGAATCAGCTGAAAGGCCACCAAGCAGTCTGCAGGGCATAGGAACATCCGGAACGTCAGGAGCGTGGGACGTGGAAAGCCGGTTCAGCCGAAGGAGAAGAAAATCGACTAACTGCTCTGGGACATCTGGGACATAAATATGTGAAGGGCACGAACCACCTGGTTCAGACGAAAAGGAGAACTTTCACACTAAGCAGTTGGGACATCTGGGCCACGAGGACGCGAAGGACATGAAAAAGCAAAGTGGGCGAGAGTAAAGGAAGCCCATTTTGGGTGGTTTGGAAGAATTTTTCCCATACAGTCTGGGACAGTTGGAACAAATGGACGCGAAGGACACGAACCGGCTGGTTCGGCCGAAATGGGGAACTTCAGCACCGGGACAGTTGGGACAAAGGGACGCGTGGGACGCGGATAGCCGAAGGAGCTGAAATCCAATCAAGCAACGGCACATGTCATCAGCCAAATGAGGGACAAGGAAGCCCATTTCGGGTGGATCAAGAGTTTTTGTCCCAAACAGTTTGGGACATTTGGGACATGAAGACGTGAAGGGCGTGAAAAGCTGGCAGACCCGCGGACCAATCAAATCACGACACGTGTCACAAGGGAGAAAGTCCAAAAAGTCAAAGGGCGAGGTTTCAAGCACTGACCTGAGCCAATAAAAAGAAGACATGTATCCAATGAAGTAGGGAAGGAGAGAGAATTATGCATCCAATTAGCGCTTGACATGTGTCATCCAGGTGGTAAAGCGCGGGAAAGATTTTCAAAACATGTTTTCACCTGTTTTGTGCCCTAAATCTTCAGATCGACATATCTTTCGATCCAGAGCTTGGATTTGCACGTTCTTTATATCAACGGAAAGCTTATGAAATTATCTATGTGATTCTAGGGTTAACCTTGAATTTTGGTGCATTCTAGAGAGAGAAAATTGAGAAACGGCTCTGACACATATTCATGGCCAGAAGTGACATTTCAACGACCAGATTTAATGCAGAATGGGTCGCATTCTCCTGTAATTCGGTCAAAGTGATAGGGTATGGGTTTGTAAGGTCCCCTATGCCATTTTAATGCATTTGCAGTCGAGGAGGGATGGGTTCTCATGTTTTTGTATGTTTTTTGTCCCCTGGGCTCGACCGTTGCATTAAAAAAGCTAGATTTGGCTCATTTCAGAAGGGGGGGAACATTTTTTGACATAGAAACTTCTTCTTTCACCTCCAGCAAGGGATTGATGCAAGGATCAGACCTCTCCAAAGAGTTTAATAGTTTTCTTTTACCTCTTTGAGGGTGTAATGTGTTTTTTTGACCCTGAAATGATAATGCAAGCTCTGTGAATGGGTTCCAATCCTCTGTTTGTATTATTTGCTTCATTTGAGATACTAAATTATACCTTATCAGTTTGTGTATGTTTTATGTTGTGAAGTTTGGTCTGTGTCTATTTTCATGACAAATATGTTTCACCACTCCTTTTGGTGCATCACCATCTTTAATTAGTTTCAATTTCTTGCACTTCTACCCCTGTCTCCTTGCAAGTTAGAGTAGGATTAGGATCTGAACCTCTGTAGTTGTGCAAGTATTAGATCTAAATCAGAGAAGTTTGAGGAACCAGCCTCTAATCTGGAGATTCCTCTCTCAATTTCACAAGTCCCCACACTTGGAGAGAGGTTTCCATGTTGTGCAATGACCATGATGTACAATCACACTGGATGCTAAAGTGATCAACCTAGAAGCCTGATCTACATCCAGGGGTGCTGTGAGTCTGCAACAACAGTTTTGGCATGCCCGGTGGGACTTAGAGGTCTCATTTTTATTGTATCATGGTTGATGTGCATCTGCTGCATTTTTCTTGCTTAAAAAGAGCTATTATTTGCATATCTGGTGACTCCAAGGGGAAGAATCAACTGGTTCCAAGTGCAGGCCTAAAAACTCATGAAAAGAATCACCACAAGGTCAAGAGTTGGAGAAGAAGAAGTGCTGTTTGAATACCTACAATTATCTCCAAGAAGGAGGCAAAGAGGAAGAAGGATTCAAAGGTCTCCATCTCCACCAAACAGAACTCTCTCAACTCCTCCACCTGGTAGGCCTTTCATTCAGTCAACAAGGGTTTTAAGATGAATTAGAATGGCTCAGAACAATCCCTACGTCAACTTCATAGGCAGCAACCCACTTGCTCTCAATGCACAACATTTAGTTCCTATTGCAGCCTTGAAGAACATTCCCTACTTCACCGGAGAAAATCAGACTACTCCAGGTGATCATGTTAAAGATATTGCTAACCTTTGTGCAATTCATGAAATCAATGAAATGCAAGTGGCTGTCAAGTTACTGGCATCTTCCTTCAAGGGTAAAGCATTACAATGGTTTAGGAGCCTTGGAGCTGGTTCTATCACAAACTGGAATCAGCTGTGTATTGCACTTCACGAGTAATTTGGAGAGAAGGGAGACAACTTGTCTCTTTTGGAGAAGATGACAACTATCAAGAGAGCTCCCAATGAGCAGCTGACCGATTTCAACTTCAGATTTCAAAAGACTTGGGAGAGGATTCTTGTGGCAGTCAGGACAACAGTAGAAGGTGCTTTTCTCTACTATCTCAAAGCTCTAAATTCTGATATTTCTATGTTGATTCAGTCTATGGGAGGCATAACTATCCCTATGGCGTATAGTATTGCCATTAGGGCTGAAAATTGTTTGATCCAAGGTGGCAAACTCACCCCTAGACCTCCCATGCCACTGTTTCCAAGTTTAGAGAGCCCAAACACCAATCAAGCACCTAATTTGCCTCCTTTTCCCACTCCTATAAATCATAGTTCGAATGAAGCTTCCACTTTGTCCCCAAGTGCCCCAAATGAGCTTCAAGAAGTCATGAAACAGTTGCAAAACCTAGGTAATGAGCTAGTTACTCTTAAGAGGAAACAAGCCCAAGGTTTTAGACCTTCTTATCAACCCCAAGCTCAGCCTAATAGGCAGCCATACCAACCACAAAGACCACCTAATCCAGCTGCAAATATGAATCAAACAAGGCCTCCTGCCAATAGACCATTCCAGTCCTATAATCCAAATGCCATATCTGCCTCTAAGGCATTAGTGCCAACACAGAACAACATTGCTCAGGAATATGATTGGTGTTTTCCATGCAATAAGCCTCATAACCAATCCATGTGCTTCAATTTTGCTCTCAATCAAGCATTGATGGTGACAACTACTGGTGTGGAGGGTGAGGGCAGTCAAGGAAACAACCAACAACAAGAAACATTCCAATAGCAATCAGCCCCAAATGACACCACATTGGTAAACTGGCAAGCAGAGGATTTATGTGGCATGAATCAGGTAGTTTCTCAAGGTGTTGCAGCCAACACAAGGTCAAAGAGGAGAAATTTGGGTGAAGAACAGCCATTAGCCCCAACCAATCTACAACCTTCCATGGCTCCGCAAATGATTGGCAAGCAAAGTCCAGTTTAAAATGCACAAGGGCAGCCAAGAACAGCCCCTAGGCCAACTCAAATACTAGCTATTGCTGCCCACGTGCAAGGAGTAAATGTGCAAACCAAGGGACAAAAAAAGGATACTTCATCCCCGTTCAGTATCATTGAACAGATGAAGAAGACTAACGTCAATATATAAATGTGGGAATCCCTATCCATCCCAGGACAAAGAGATCTGCTGCAAGCTGCCATGAAGGATTGGCCAACTTCGAATCAGTAAGTTTAGATGCAAGACAAAGTGCTTACAAATGCCACCCAGCTTGAAGGAAGTCATGGAGGACAGCAAGGTAAGATGTTGAAGCCCCCTCCTTTCTATGTTTCGTTGATCATTGGAAATCAGCTAGTACACAATTGCATGATTGATTCCAGGGCAAGTAGTTCTGTCATGCCCAAAAAAATAGCTGATCAGCTAGGGCTCTAGTATGAAATAACATCCAAAGGGGTAGTGCAGCTAGATGAGACAGCAATATCAATAGTTGGAGTGATTAGAAATTTGAGTCTTACCTTGCATGCATGTCCAAATGTTGTTGTCTTACAAGATGTATCTGTCATAGACCTTCCACCACTCTTTGCCCTTTGCTTGTCAAGGGAATTCACATCCAAGATTGGATGGTATTTGTTTACAGAATGGTCACACATGCTATTCAGAACAAGATATGGAACTAAGGCCACAATCAGATCTGAACCTATTGCAAACTTCCATATTGAGCCTTACACTCCAAGTCAGATTAATGCCAATTGCTCAGCATTTGATCAAGAAGATCATCCTAGCACTGATGAGGCTGACACCAAGATTGGAAGCATCCCGGATCTAACTCTTGATGAATGGGAAAACAAGATACATGCTTTTGATCCTTATCAAGAAGTAGAAGAATCTGCGCTAGGAGTTTATTGTTTACATGAAGGGAATCAACCTCTCCCCAACATCACCAAGCCAGATCATAAAGACAAGAATGAAGTATGACAATTTTTCTTTGATGGGTCAAGGAGTAGACAAGGTGCAGGAGGAGGAGCTATGCTCATCTCACCGCAAGGTATAAGGTATTACTCAGCCTTCCGTTTCCAGTTTTCCTATTCAAACAACATGGCTGAGTATGAAGCCTTAATTCATGAACTGCACTGGGCAATGAAGAAGGGAATCAAGAATTTACAAGTATTTGGTGATAGTGAGCTGATCGTAAACCAAGTCAAAGGAAAAAATGCTGCCAAAAATGATCTGTTGAAGAACTAAAAAAATCGGGTATGGGATCTTATTGAAGATCTTGAAGCTTTTAGCATCAATTCCATCCCAAGAAAAAATAATAAAGCCACTGATAGGCTAGCAGCAATTGGGGCTGCATTTGATGCTATGGAAAGTATCAAAAGTGAAAAACCTCAGCCTCATATCAAAGTGGTTGTGAGACCAGCTGTTCCGGATAACAATACAAGTTGGCAAGTCTTCAAGAATGATCAGCAAATTGTTAATTTCCTACAAGAAGAACCTGAGTTCTCTGCTAGGAATCAAGACAAACTGCATCAGAAGTATGGTGACCAAGTGGTGCAGCTGAGAACTAACAAATTACCAAAAGGCCTCATAACCTTGGAGTCAATCTTCAACCTGAATGATCAGTTCCGGAAAGAGAAAGCGAACATTCAAGTAAAGGGTGAAGATTCAGAGCCTATTTTAGTGGAAGAAGGAAAAACATTACAGATTGGCAAAGTAAGTACCTCATAAGAGAAATCTGATTTTGTTCAGCTTTTTCAAGAGTTCCTAGATGTATTTGCTTAGACTTACAAAGATCTAAGAGGTTTCAACCCAAAGTTGTCACAACATACTATTGAGCTGGATCCGGAATCCAAGCCTGTCAAGAAAAAGCAAAGGCTAGTGAATCCCCATATTGAGCCTCTCATGAGAAAAGATTTAAGCAAGCTTATTGAGGCCAGTATCATCTTCCCCATCAAACACTCAAGCTGGGTCGCCAACTTAGTCCCAATCAGAAAGAAGAATGGAGAGATCAGGTTGTGTGTCGACTTCAGAGATTTGAATAGAGCCTCTCTCAAGGATCATTATCCACTCCCTTCCATGGAGAAAATATTGCAGGTTGTAGCTAGTTTAGAAAGGTTTTCACTACTTGATGGCTACTCAGGCTATAATCAGATTATGGTGAAGGGAGAAGACCAATTCAAGACAGCCTTCACAACTAAATGGGGCACATATGCTTACAAGAAGATGCCATTTGGGTTGTCCAACGCTGGTGCTACCTTTCAAAGGGCAATGGACATGGCATTCAAAGGCTTGATCAACAAGATAGTGCTGGTATACCTAGATGATATCACTGTCTTCTCAAAGAATGCAGCAGACCATCTCTTTCACCTCAGGCAAGTGTTTTAGAGGTGTAGAAAGTTCGGAGTGTCTTTGAATCCCAAGAAGTGCATCTTTCTTGCACATGAAGGAAAACTTCTAGGCCATATTGTCTCGAAAGAGGGACTGGCAATTGATCCAGAGAGGGTTGAAGCCATAAGAGCACTACCATTGCCAAGTCACAAGAAGGCTCTTCAAAGCTTCTTGGGAAGGATCAATTTTGTCCGCAGGTTTGTCCCAGATTTTGTAGCTCTTGTCAAGCCCATCACTAAAATGTTAAAGAAGAGCATGGATTTTAAGTGGATAGTAGAAGGCAAGGAGAGGTTTGAAGCAATCAAAGAAGCTATCTCTCAAGCACCAACTCTCATCAACCTAGATTTCTCTAAGGATTTCATCCTTTATGCATTTAGAGGTGATGACACTATTTCTGCCATTCTAGTACAGCAGAACAAAGATAATGATGAGCAGTTGATTACCTTTTTCAGCCAGAGCCTAGATGACTGTGAGGTGAGGTACTCTTTTATTGAAAAATATGTACTTGCAGTAATCAGAAGCTTGAAGAAATTCAAGCATTTAGTCTCAAACAACAAGGTCCAGTTGCTGGTCTCACATGCTGGAGTTAAGGACTTCCTCCTCAACAAGGATTTGAATGAGAAAAGGTTAGGTTGGATCACCCATGTCATGGATTATAAAATTGAGATCAAGATCACCAAGCTGGTAAGAGGGAAAGGATTGTGTGAGCAGCTGGTTTTGGGGAAGCAAAAAGAAGTATGCAACAAAGAAGAAACTATTTTGACAGTCCAAGACATCCGTGAGCTGAGTGGCAGGCAAGAAGAAGACAATGCTGCCCCAACTCCCTGCTGGACCCAATGTATTATGCACTTCCTAGGCACAGGCCTATGCCCTCCAGAGATGAACAAGACCCAAAGGAGACATTTCAGATTGCAGGCTGTCCCGTATGCCATTGTTGATGGAGTTTTGTTCAAAAAAGATGAAAATGGAGTGCTGCTGAGATGCATTAGCACAGGTCAGATTCAAAGGGTATTAGAAGAGTTCCATGATGGACCAGCTGATGGCCATTTTGCACCAAGAGTGACAGCTCTAAAAATCATGAAGGTTGGTTATTATTAGCCTTAAATATTCAGTGATTGTTATGCATGGATCAAGAGGTGTAAGAATTGTTCATTCTTCACAGGAAAAGAGAAGTTTGCTGCCCTTCCATTGCATCCAATCTCAGTTGACCAGCCATTCATGTAATGGGGTTTGGACTTCATTGGAGTCATTAATCCCAATTTAAGCCAAGGGCACAAATGGATTTTGACAGCCACAGACTACTTCACCAAATGGACAGAAGCAGTAGCACTCAAAGAGGTGAATGAGTCTAGCATCTTAGACTTTTATGAGAGGATAACAACTAGATTTGGTGTACCTGCCACAATAATCTCTGATAATGCATTGGCATTCATTGGATCTAGGGTAGCTGAGTGGGCTGTCGAGAACGGTTTTTACCTAAGCACTTCATCAAACTATTACCCTCAGGGTAATGGCCAGGCCGAGTCTACAAACAAGAACTTGTTGAGGATCATTAGGAGGACTCTTGATGAGAATCAGAGGTCTTGGCATACCAAACTGAAATCAGCCTTATGGGCTGATAGGATAACTCCCAAAAGATCCACAGGTAACTCTCCATTTAGGCTTATCTATGGAAGAGAGGCAATCTTTCCCATGTCACTTGAGTTTCCAACATTGGAACTCATGAAGCAGCTGGAGTTGCTTAAATTTGAGCCCATGGAGGTGAGGTATGCAGAGTTGATGGAGCTGCAAGAGATCAGAAATCAGGCATCCCAAGCAATGGAAAAGCATCAAGCTTTGATCAAGAAGACCTTTGATAGAAAGGCCAAGGATAGATCTTTTCAAGTTAGACATCTAGTGTTGAAATGGGATATGAACAGAGCAAAAATAGGAAGGCATTCAAAATTTGATGCCATTTGGAGTGGCCCATACGTGGTCATAAGGTGTAAGAACAGCAATGCTTTCCAATTAGCCTCACTGGAGGGTGAAGAACTGCAGATTCCAGTCAATGGAATCTATCTCAAGTGTTGCTTCTAGAGGGAAGTTCACTACCTCTGTAAATATTAGATTAGATTTTCTTTCCTCCAAGTGCTTGTGCACATTGTTTTGCTGTAGGTTAGTCTTATTTTCCCTAAGTTCTTTGGCACAGCTTGCTGTCGATGGAGATGTTTAGCAGTCCTTACTTTCATCAGGTGACATTCCATCTTCCTCCTTGCACATTTTGAGTCAGTTGAGGTTCTAATCAGAATATTTGATGACTCCATGCCCAATGGACTGCTTCAGGCAACTGGTATCTTCTACCTAGCAGGTAGGTATCCCCGCTAAGCACCAAATTGTTATCCAAATTCACCCCCAGGGTTGATTTGATAACATACATCAGAATTCTCAAGTCCCAGCAAAATGGATGGATTCAGGGAAAAAATCATGTTTCTAGGGTCCCCTCAGAATTTTTTCTAACTCTCCTATCTAGGTTGAAAAGAGAAAGTTCTGAGAAAAGGTGAAAAGGCTGCAAAAAACAAGCTTGGGCCAGAAAAAATTGTGAAAATTAGCTAAGTCCTAGTCCTCGCAGCAGTCGGGACATGAGGGACGTCTGGGTGCGAATCGGCCGAAAAGCCACTAGGAAGTCTGTAGGGCATAGGAACATCCGGGCCATTGGGACACGGAAAGCCAGTTTGGCTGAAGGAGAAGAAAATTGACTAACTGCTCTGGGACATCCGGGACATAAAGACGCGAAGGGCGCGAACCACCCAGTTCGGCTGAAAAGGAGAACTTTCGCACTAAGCAGTTGGGACATCTGGGCCACAAGGACGTGAAAAGGTGAAGAAGCCGAGAGAAAAGGAAGCCCATTTCAGGTGGTTTGGAAGAATTTTTCCCAGACAGTCTGGGACAGTTGGAACAAATGGACGGAACCGGCCAGTTCGGCCAAAATGGGGAACTTCAGCACCAGGAGAGTTGGGACAAAGGGACGCGGATAGCCGAAGGAGCCAAAATCCAATCAAGCAACGCCACATGTCATCGGCCGAATGAGGGACAAGGAAGCCCATTTCGGGTGAATCAGGAGTTTTTGTCCCAAACAGTTTGGGACATTTGGGACATGAAGACGTGAAGGGTGTGAAAAGCCGGCGAACCCACTGACCAATCAAATCATGACACATGTCACAAGGGAGAAAGTCTAAAAGTCAAAGGGCGAGGTTTCAAGCACTGACCCGAGCCAATAAAAAGAAGACATGTATCCAATGAAGTAGGGAAGGAGAGAATTATGCATCCAATCAGCGCTTGACACATGTCATTTAGGTGGCAGAGCACGGGAAAGATTTTCAAAACACGTTTTCACCTGTTTTGTGCCCTAAATCTTCAGATCGACATATCTTTCGATCCAGAGCTCAGATTTGCACGTTCTTTATATCAACAAAAAGCTTATGAAATTATCTATGTGATTCTGGGGTTAATATTGAATTTTGGTGTATTCTGGAGAGAGAAAATTAAGAAATGGCTCTGATGCGTGTTCATGGCCAGAAGTGACATTTCAGCGACCAGATTTAATGCAGAAGGGTCGCATTCTCCTGTAATTCAGTCAAAGTGATAGGGTATGGGTTTGTAAGGTCCCCCATGATGTTTTAATGCATCTGCAGTCGAGGAGGGATGGGTTCTCATGTTTTTGTACATTTTCTGTCCCCTGGGCTTGACCTTTGCAATGAAAAAGCCAGATTTGGCTCATTTCAGAAGGGAGGAACATTTTTTGACATAGCAACTTCTTTCACCTCCAGCAAGGGATTGATGCAAGGATCAGACCTCTCCAAAGAGTGTAACAGTTTTCTTTTACCTCTCTGAGGGTGTAATGCGTGTTTTCGACACTGAAATGATAATGCAAGCTCTGTGAATGGGTTCCAATCCTCTGTTTGTATTATTTGCTTCATTTCAGATACTAAATTATACCTTATCAGTCTATGTATGTTTTATGTTGTGAACTTTGGTCTGTGTCTATTTACATGACAAATATCTTTCACCACTCCTTTTGGTGCATCACCATCTTTAGTTAGTTTCAATTTCTTGCACTTCTACCCCTGTCTCCTTGCAAGTTAGAGTAGGATTAGGATTTGAACCTCTGTAGTTGTACAAGTATTAGATCTAAATCAAAGGAGTTTGAGGAACCAACCTCTAATCTAGAGATTCCTCTCTCATTTTCACAAGTCCCCACACTTGGAGAGAGGTTTCCATGTTGTGCAATCACACTGGATGCTAGAGTGATCAACCTAGAAGCCTAATCTGCATCTAGTGGTGCTGTGAGTATGCAACAAAAATTCACGAGAGTAGGAGCTTTAGGTTTAGTTCACCATAGTACTTGAGTGAATCTTATGTAGAGGGATACACTGTGATGTTTTATTTATGGAGATCAGTATCACTATTCTCATTTCTATCCATAAAGACCATATTATTGCAAGAGTTAAAAGGAACTCATTTCCAAGCATACATTAGGGGATGTAGGCCATACTCGCCGAATCTACACCACAATGGAGAATCATCAGGATGATAACCAAGCCACAGTCATTGAGATTACAAGTATGATCAAAGGTACATTAGTTACTAATTTATTTGATTCAATTACTCCTAATTCTTTCATATCACATTGTTTAGTGGGTTGGTGTGATATGGTGGCCTTTACGCAGTCTAATATATGGAAGGTAGAGTTTCCTACTAGTGTTAAGATCACCATCGATACTTATTATGAGATTTGTATCCTTGATCTTGGAGTGTTCCCCACTACCGTAGACCTTCATATTATACCATTGGGATTCTATAAGGTTATTTTGGGTATGGATTTTATTGATTACCATCAGACCAAGAATGATTGTTAGAACAATAGTATATATATTTTTAATGATCTAGGTAGTTTTGTAGTTATTTTTAGGGTTTAGAAACTATTTTCCAAGTACACGTGATCTCTTCCATGCATCTAAAGTCGAGTATGCGTAAGGGTTGTCATATGTTTAATATCATAATAAATTATATGTCTGAGGAGAGTCCAACAATCTCACCACTTGATGATTATCCCATTTTGAGATATTTTTTAGTGTCTTTCCTAGTGAGCTTCCTTATATACCACCACATAAAGAGGTGGACTTCAAGATTGAACTTGTACTAGGATTTTTACCCATTTCTCATGTACCTTACAGGATGATTACTCATGAGCTTCAAAATCTCAATATTTAATTAGAGGATTTGATATAGAAGGGCCTCATCAAACCTTTTGTGTCTCCTTAGGGTGCACCAGTGATAATTGTGAAGAATAAATGTGTATCCCTTAATTTATGTGTCAATTTCAGATGACCAAATAAGGTAATAATGAAGAATTGGTATCCTCTTACTTAGATAGATGACTTGTTTGATCAGATGCATGGATACAAGGTGTTATCTAAGATTGACCTAAAGTAAGGATACCACTAGCTTCAAATTGAAGAGGCATACATCTATAAGACATCTTTTTAGACTCGATATGGGTATTATGATTTCATGGTGCTTCCATTAGGGTTGACTAACATACCAATAGTATTTATGAAACTCATGAATGGGGATTTTAGGACATTTCTGGATAGGTTTTTCATTAAGTTCTTTGATAATATTTCTATTTACCCATGCTCATTGGATGAGTACCAGGAGAATTTGATGCATGTTTTGTAGTTTTTGAGGGAACAAAGGATTTTTAGAAACTTGAAGAAGTGTTCCTTATTTGATAATGAGATTCAGTACTTGAGTCACATTATTATAGGCGACGGTGTCTTTATACATCCCTCACATATTTGAGATATCACTAATTTTTCAGCCCCCACTAGATTTGTTGGTATCCAAATTTAATATCCTTCACAACTTGAACAACATCATGTATTTACACAAGACACTCAAGGGTAGATAGATGATTTGTATGTCATTTGTAGCCAAGGAGCACATCTATCTGGCTTGTTGGTACTCAATATTTGAGGGAGTGGATAACACCGTCAAAAGGATCTTGATATGATCCTCACTGTTTTAGGTTGTGCCTATCAACCAAGGTAAAATAACCTATATTGAAGCCCTTGTATGGTAAAGGAGATGGAGATATCCTTATATTTTACACATTATATGGAGACAGCCTTGTGAAAACATGATCAATTATCCATTATTCAAACTCAAAGGAGTTGTCACTACTAAATGATGGAAATGCTTTCATGACAAGGCTGAGGCTGCCAAAGACATGATAAAATCCTGGTATGCTTTGTGTATTTTTGTGAATGGATTTATATTCTTTTGTTGAGACACAATGTAATGCAGGGGTAGTATTGGTAGGATGAATTAGTTTGAATGAAATTTTGTGGGGATATTTTTAGATAAGACTATCTGGGAATTACCAACTTCTTTCAGAACCTTTGCAAGAAATTTGTAACACCTACACAACAAGAATACTTCCAGAGGTTTTAAATACTCCTTTAACTAGGATATGTGCACAAATGGAGGCCCAGATTTGCACTCTTCAACACAACCTTTGATAACTTTCCACAAAAGCTTAAATGAAAATACCAAAAAAGTATCCAAGAATCCCTATTTAATCATGACCTAAGGTGCACCCAAAGGTTTACAAACAATCTCAATATTCAAGGACAATGAAATGATTTTAAATCTATTTATCTTCTATTAGATGAAGGCTCTTCTGAATATAAGATTGCAAATGCCATTAAACTATCAACAAGAAATGAGACCTTGTATGATCAAAGAGATCCTAAACACAAGATTATAACATGAGCAAGAAACACAAATTGAAAATATTCTGAGACATAAGCATATGTAAATTTTGCCAAGAGATAACACCACATAATCCAAAATTTGATCAAATACATCAGCAGGGGAATGCTATAAAAACAATCTCAGAGCCTATTGATGGATTTAAAACTAAAACCAACTCAACATGATGAAATCTGATATAAAATGGAATTGAAAATGGCTCTCAGGCAGTATTCTCCAGAGAAATGGATTTCTTCTAGCCTTTTGCTTGAAAATTTCTAAGTTATTTTTTCTCTTCTATCTCCTCTTAAAAATGCTTGTAAAATACATTTTATACCTCATGCCAGCTTGGAACCTTACTTCCCAAGCAAAGAATATGCCTAAGGGATCAAATTTGTTACAAAAACCTTCATCATTTCATGAAAATGACATCAAACTGTAAAACAGGTCGCATATTGCCAGGGATGCAAAAAAAAATTAAAATTTTGCATGAGTTTAGATCCTTATCCATCCCAGGGTCATGTTTTTGGCATTCAAACATGCCAGCATGCTTTAGCAATCATTTTTCACCTTTTACCTTTTCAATTTTTACCTCTACAAATTTTCATTTTCATTTTTCACTTTTTTAAAATCGGTCCAGAGCTAAAATGCATTAAAAACATCATAGATCATCAAATTAGCTCATGAAAATGGTTCCATTGTTCACATAAGGCTGAGGGGACCCAATATCATATAAGGTTCGATGAATTTTGATGAAGAAATGTGATTTCCAAGATCCTTGGAGCTCCCATGGTGTCTAAAAAATGAAATTGCACAGTAACCATCGATTTTGATCATCTTTTAAGATCAGCCCTCCACGTGGACAATGTGATTTAAAAATCAAGCTCAAAGACACCCTTTTGACCTTTGGATGGGGTAGGACACGTGTCACAATGTGACTGGATCAAACTCCCATGCTTTAGAAATGCATTTGTGACCCTTTTTACCTTTGGAAAATTTTACAAAAATCTCCGCTTCTCCCTTGGATCCGCCATGTGTCCACATGTGGGCCCCATCGAAAACTGCGGGCTCATTTTATGAATTTTGGTAATTTTTTGAAAAAGGGAAATTTTGCTTAAAATTTTATGCAGGTCTGAGCACCCGTTCTCTTCCTCACCACGTGGTGCTCTCCCATTCGCCATGGGTCCAAGCCTCCCACCTTTCCGTCAAACCTCCTTGCCAATTTTATAAAATTTCAAACTTTTCCCCAGGCCCGTGCTTCCCCATTTCTACCTTTTTGAAATGTGCCATGTGTCCAACTGCTGGATTGACCGCCAGGAAGCAATGTCTTTCATATTTTGACCTTTGAAACATTAGCCGAAATTTGTAAAATTTCCAATGGTAACCTTGAGCTCCGAACCTCCGCCCCTTCATTCGCATTTCTTTGTGTTCGAAAAAGCGGATAATTTTTTATTTTAAGTTTTTTACCTCCAAAGGCATAAAATCCAAAACATTCCCACCAACCCGCTTCCCCCCATCCTTCTTTTGGACATGTGTTGGCTCCCCATTGGTCGCAGGACCATTTTTCATTTTTTACCTTGCAAACATAAAGGCAAAAATTCATAAAGTTTTCCTTCGGCCCCTTCTTCCATCTCACCTCCTTTGACTACGTGTGACCCTCTTTTCATTAGACAAGTGGAGCTTCGTGCTAAAAAATTCACTTTAGCATTTTTGAACTGAAAACATCAAAATTCTTTAACTCCCCCCCCCCCCCCCCCCCGCCATGCCGACATGTCCTTCAGAGCCAAGTGTCCTCCTGCCTATTCACTATGCGGGCTTTCAGGCTTAGAAATTTAACTTTGAGAATTTTTCCAAAAATGCAAGCCAATTTTTTTTAAGGTAAGCATGCCACCCACCATTCCTCTAGACCAATCAACATGTGCCACATAGGAATTTTTTATAAAAGTCAGATCCATGGACCAAATTTTTTCCTTTCAGCCAATTTTTAAAAAAAAACAAGTTAGAAAAAAAATCCCGCTCACCCCCGGCCAATAGGAGCCCGCCACGTTGCAATAATACTATGATGATGAATTTGACGGGAAGAAAATGCCTATATGGCCGTCAAAGCGTCAAAAATGCAAAGGATGCCCTAAAAATTGATTTTTTGACAAGGTAAATTCCTTGATCTTGAACCATTTGAAACATGTTTTAATGTCATTTTTGACCTTGGGATCGGGAAAATACTTGCACAAATTTGGGATTTGATCAATTTTGAGTTTTTTGCACGTTTTGACAAAGGAGAAATGATACAACATGTAAAAATGAAGAAATTAAGGCACAAATGAGGGAAAACTTGGAAAACTATTTTAGAACAGGGCAAAACAACAACATTATGAGCATTAGAAATTATTTAACTAGAGAAATCGAGTTTGTAGACCACCAAATCAACCAATGAAATGTTTGTGAGAAAATTCGGGCATGGAACATTAAGGCACATTATGAAACTCAATATTGGGACCAACATTGGCTCTTGCTTGGGGATGGCCACTCCCAGTGAGTGCCACAAGATCAAACTACAGACCAGGTGCCAAAAATCCATCAGGTAAGGAGTCAAAACACAGGGCAGCCCAAAAATCAAAATTACCAATAAAAAGGACCGAGAAAACCAGCCAAAAAATTTATCAAGGACAGAAGGGCAAACCACACACCAACCAATAGCAAAAAAAAAAGCAAGAACAAATACTATACAAATATACAACTTGTGCATACCTCACTTGGGGATTTTAATCCAAGAAATGTTTTAAATGTCTGCCATTAATAGGTAGATCCAGTAAATCCCCATCTAGATCTTTAAGGAAAAATATATGCTCACCAATTCTGATGTCAATGGCATAAGGGCCCATCCAGAATGCATCAAACTTGCCATGTTTTCCCTTCTCTTCATGCCTACCATCTCATAGCAAAACTATATATCTAACATTGAAGGCCCTAGGAGTGACCTTCTTATCAAACAACCTCTTCAATTTCTCTCTAAACCTGATATGCCTTTGATGAGAAGCTCTTCTCTCTTCATCCAAATCAATGATCTGATTGATTCTTGATTTATATGGTCCATGTTCTTGATCTTCCAACTGTTGGGCAAACTGAAAAGTGGATAATTACAGGTGTAAGGCAGAAAATCCTGAGTTCCATACACCAATTCAAATGGTCTCTTACCATTTTCTCTTTTAGGAGTTATTCTATCAGCCCAAACTGAAAATTTCAATTTCTCTCCCCACTTCTTCTTGTTGATTTCCAAGCTCCTTCTAATGATCTTGAGCAATTTCTTGTTACTGGACTCAACTTGTCCATTGCCTTGTGGATTGTAGCTTGAAGAATAAGTCAAATTTATCCCATATTCATTTCACATTGCCATCAAAGGTTTGGCTCTAAAACACATGGCATTATCAGATACAATCTTAACTGGAACTCTAAAACTGCATATGATATGATTCAATAAGAAATACATTACCACTTGGTGTGTTGCCTTTCTAGATGGAATTGCCTCAACCCATTTTGTAAAATAATTAGTTGCTACAAGGATCCATTTATGACCGGCACTGGAAGGATCTGAAATCTCACCAATGAAATCCATTCCCCATTGTTTGAAAGGATCTTCAATTGATACAAGATGCAAAGGAAGGGAGCCTGAAGCTTTCAGTCTTCCAGAGAAACATTGGCAACTATCACACTTTCTAACTAGGTGGGTTGCATCTTTAAAAAGAGTAGGCCACCAATAACCAGCTCTTAAAATATTATGTGCTATCACTCTCCCAACAAAATTTCCTCCACAAAACTACCCCATGGAAATCAGCAATCAAACTTGGGAGCTTCATCTTCAGTTATGCATTTCAAGAGGACACCTTTAGGATTCTTCTAATCTAGCCCAAGGTCTGTTATGATATATTTTTTAGAAGCTAGCTTGAGGGTTTTTTTCTGATTTTTATTCAAGTGACTAGGAAAACATAGGTGCCTAAGGTAGAAGATAACATCTTTGTACCACTCAAAATTTACCAACTTTTCAAGCACATCTATCATTTCTTCCTCTAGCTAATTCACTTCCACATTTTGCAAGTTGCTCTCAGCCATGAGCTTGGCAAGACTCAAACCTCTTACTAGCTTTGTTGTTTGGATATCCATATCATATTCTTGTAATTTTTTGACCCATCTACATCTCTTGCTTGATATCTCCATGTATGATAATATGTCTTTAACCATGGTGTGGGGAACATAGGCAACAACTTTTGAACTCAATATATAAGGCCTGAAAATATTTGTTGCTTTCACCAAGGCAAACACTTGTTTTTCCATGATTATATACTTCAACTCAGTTGTATGTAAAGCCTTGCTAAAGAAAGAAATAAGCCTCTTAGCTCCATTCTCATCCTTTTGTAACAAAACTGAAGCAATAGTGAATTCAAAGGCAAAATTTTTTTTTTGGAAAGGCATCTTATAGTCTAGGGCTACCAAAATAGGAGAATGCTTAAGTGTATCCTTTATTCCTTCAAAAGCTTGAATGGCAGCCTCTTCCCACCTGATAACTTGATCCTCTCTTGACATGCTTGTGATTGAAAGAGTTAGCTTAGCAAAATTGGAAATAAACCTTCTAATAAAATTGATTTGGCCAAAGAAAGATTGGATACCTTTCTTGGTTCTCAGGATAGGTACTTTGCTAATTGCTTTCACTCTCTTAGGGTCTATCATGACACCATTCTTAGAAACAATATGTCCCAACAATTTTGCCTTTTGCACGCCAAAATGACACTTCTTTGGATTAATAGAAATTCCATACTCTCTACATCTGATCAACATTTTCTCTAGGTGTTGCAAATGGTCTCCTCACTGTCTTGAAAAAATAGTCACATCATCTTGGTAGACTGCAATAAACTCATTGATGTAACTAGCAAAGGAAACATTCATTTCTCTTTGAAAAGTGGCACCAGAATTCATCAATCTAAAGGGAATCCTTACAAAAACATAAGTTCCCTAAGGCATAGTGAAGGATGTCTCAAGTCTTTTTGATTCTTTAACAACCACCTAATTGTATTCGTAGAAACCATCCAAAGTAAAAAGCATTTCTGACCTTGTCACAAGCTGCAACATATTCTCCATATTTGGGAAGGGATATTTGTCCATCATGGAGGCTTTATTCAAATTTCTAAAATCCACACAAAGTTTGATATCTTCGTTCTTCTTTTTGACTGACACAAGGTTTGCAACCTAAGATGTATATCTAGTGGGCTGAATAATACCTCCATCTCTCAACTTTTTTAATTCCTCTTGCATTTTCATGGAGAGAAGTGGATTAATAGGCCTTTGTCTCTGTCTGAATGGATTACTCTTGGCTTCAAGAGGAATCTCATTTTGGAACAAATCTTCTTTATATGCCTTTAGCTCTGAATAAGACCAAGCAAGACAATCCTGTTATTTCTTTAAGAGTTGGGCATAGGACTATTTTTCCTCTTTACTTAAATTACTACCCAACCAAATATTCCTTGGTTTATCCTTGGTTCCCAAGTCATGCTCTTCCACCTCCCTTGAAGTAGACATCTTTCTATTTATGATGCAATCAACATTGTTAAATTTTGCCTCAAGTGCAATAAGACCTTTAGGAATGGTATTTATTTTCAATTGGATAATATCCTTGTCAATAAAGTTTCTCTCCCTTCATTCATGCATACCATTGGCTCTCAGTCAATGTTCTGACCAGCAAACTCTTCTTGGAATTGTAAGAATCTCAATACTTGGGCATCATCATAAAAAAATGCCAATGTTTTACATTATCCAAGGTAGTTGGCCTTATTAGAACTTCAATGTTATATTCACAAAAGGGTGAAATGGTGCAATTGTCAAATCTAGAGCCAAGTACAACAAACTTATCAACAGCAGTATTAAGACTTCTATCATGGTAAACAATGTTAAAGGAATCAAACATTTCAATCAAGTCCCAGACAACATGCTTATATTGTTTCATACGCTGATTTTTTGTAGCATACAGTTTTCTTATTTGTTTGACAACCAGCTCTAAGTCTCCTTTGGAAACATTATCCTTCACTCCATACTTCCATACAATCCTTAGTCCCAACAACAATGTCTCATACTCAGCAATGTTGTTATTACATTCAAAATTAAGTTTGAAGGTAAAAGGAAACTCTTCCAAACCAGGAGAAAGCAAAACTATACCAGCACCATTTCCAAATTTGGAGGAAGCTCCATATAAAAAAAAAAGTCCAAGGAGATCCTATCATATCAAGGAATTCTGATTTATCCATCTTGTTCTCTTTTCCATCAGCAAAACCAATGAAATTATCAATGTCTACATCAGCAAATAGCACTTCATAAGAAGCATTGTTGGGGTCTTCAATCAAGTGCAACGTCTTCTTCTCACCATAGAGTTTGAAAAGACTTCCCTTAATGGGAATGGTGGCAAAGGAAATGTCCATTTGAACACTACCACCAACACTTTCAGCCCATTTTCTTGACAAAAGCATACCCCATTTGGAAAGGCAGTCAACAATTATAACATCAAGTTTCAAGTTTTTACCCGGATAGGCTGCAAGTTGCACTACTAAACTCTTCACACAACCAACAACCAACACTTCCCTTGAATCCATGGCTATACATTTCCCATATGCTACTATCACTTTGATATCCAACTCATTCATGACTTCTAGAGGCATGACATTAAATGATGCACTGGAATCCAACATGCAATTGTGAAGCAACCTATATTTT
This sequence comes from Taxus chinensis, assembly GCA_019776745.2. Classification (NCBI taxonomy): domain Eukaryota; kingdom Viridiplantae; phylum Streptophyta; class Pinopsida; order Cupressales; family Taxaceae; genus Taxus; species Taxus chinensis. The sequence goes on along the minus strand of CM034146.1, from coordinate 507,374,551 downwards.
ATGAGAAAAGTTGTGAAAAATTGATCAACATTCAATTGGGAATCAACCAAGGATGTCCCCAAATATACTTCAGGTGCCTCTCCAAGATCTTCCATCAGTGGTGGTGTTTCAAGGCCAGCAATTATTTGAAGAGGAGTCTCAACAACATTTACATTTTTGCTTAGGGTAATCTTCTCTTCTTTCAATCCCAAGTACTTGAATGCTCTCTGCTTATGCTTAGGTATTCTAAGCAACTCAATGATGGGAACACTCACCTTGATTTGACTCAATACTTGGGCAATATCATATGGAACACTCTTTGGTAAGACAACATTGGAAGGGAAACAAGGAGGTTCATCAGATGGAGAAGTATTCTTGGCAACTTGGGCATGAAGAGGATTGATATTTTTGCATGGGATAGTAGGATTCTTGGCAATTGTTTCTTTTCTAGAATTTTCTTTTGGAATGCTTGTGAGCAATGGTGTCTTTGGCTTGGCTTGAGGACTATATCCTCTAACAACTTTACTTCTAGTATTATACTCTTTCTCTTGACCAACCATAACTTTCATTAACAATTGTCTATCTTCCTCGAAGGAATACCACCATCATACTTCTTTATCATTAAATCCCTTAGATATTGAAAGTCATTATTAGGAATTTCAAAATATTGAACAACATCTACCTCATGAGTTTGAGAAAGAGAAAGAAATGGTACCCTCTTTATGCAATCCCAAAAGGTTGCTGCAGTCCTTGCACTTATCACATCTGTTGATGTTGCTACTTGTGATCTTGAAGAGCTGCCCACCATACAAATTTCATCATCCATTTCATCTTCATTATCATCTTCAAAAACTTGTTGGTCCATTTCACATGGAGGATGAGGAAGAAAACATCTATCACACCAATCCATATTAGTAATTTCTTGAATAACAACAACTCTTGCAGTTAGAGGGTTAGGCACCACTCTATTTTCACATGCTTGGGGTTATCTATTTCCCCCAAAAAAAATCCCTTTACCTCTATCATCTTGGGGTTAGAATCTATCATGGTTTTGAGTTCTTTGTTGTCCTTGTGAAATTTTCCCAATTCCTTTCTCAGCCTGGGATAATTTGTAAGAAATTTCTGTGACAACCCCTGCCAAAATCTTGATAACATCTTCTAAATCAGCACCCTTGATAGCTTGAGGCTTCTTAGGGTTTATCAGCTTCACACTATCCCTCTTAAGTGGTTTACCAATAGCTTTAATATTATTTTCAATTTGAAGTGCCATGGTGAAAGCTTGCCTCAAGTTTGTAGGATTTTTGTCTCTCAAGTAATAGGCTACCTTTTTATCAAATGCATCTGTATATTTAATCAAACAACATTCATCACAAGGCCTCAAAATGATAGGAAACTTTCTCAATGTTTTATTAAATCTTTTATTGAATTCATGGACTGTCTCATTTGGGTTCTTTTTTATATTCTCAAATTCAGACAAAAGAAATCTAGGATCAGTCCTGTCACCATATTGCAACCTAAATGCATTTTTCATCGCAGTCCATGAATCAATAGAGTTATTAGGTATAGCTTTGTACTAATCCCTAGCATCTTCTTCAAGTGTATGGATAAACAAATTGATATATACATCCTCAAATTTTATCTCAAAATATTCCATCATATTATCAAATAGTTTGAGATGCTGATCACTAGTAATGGCATTGTTACCTTGGAATTTTGGCAACCTATTTCTGACATCTTGTGGGACAACATTTGGGTAACCATCCATTCCTCCAAAATTTATAGGACCAAAAGTGTTAACAAAAAATGGAGGTCTAGATTGAGCCATATTGTTTGGTGGGGGTGATCTTGGAGGTGAAACAAATTGGTGAGGAGTAAAATATCCTTGGGGCTCAAGAATAAGATTCACAAGATTGGTATCTTCTAAGTGCTTATTTCCTTGGGAAGTTTTATTTGAATTAAAACACAGAGGTGTAGATTGGAGAAGGAACTTACTAGGTACAGAAGAAGGGACTTCACCAGCTGAGGCAAACAAGTTTATGAGAAGATTTCCTGGATCAGAATCACTTGAAAAAGAGTGATAGTCTTCTACCAAAGGTTGATCTCTCTCACCAATGATTGTATCTTTATCTGATGTCTGACCTTCATCTACCTTCCAAACTCTTCTCCCTTCCAACTCTGAGTTTCTTAAGTCTGAGAACAATTTTTTAACAGATTCTTTAAGGAAGAGAGATCTTCTTCCCTCTAGTTTTGCAGAGATCAGCAACACAAAAATAAATGACAGAAAGCTCAAGACATTGGTACTTTCAAGATCAAATCAGCATGGATTTTCCACTAAGGATTTTCACCTTAATTGTGCTAGAATGCACTAAAATAATTTTTCAAATGCTTACCAATACTGATAAATTTTCAAGGCTCTACAAATAAGATCTTCCTCTTCTTAAATCAATCATAGACAAAGTAACCAGGCTGTGTAAACTATTGGTAAATGTAACAGAGCAGGTTGAGCTTGAAAATTTTGCCTAAAAATTGCAAATCTGAAGTAAAAAACAATATTCCAAGAATGCAACAATTCAGACACTTGAATATGCAAATGCTCAAACCCTTCAAACACCTCAAGAACACCAAGGAATTTGAAGAAGTCCCCGGCAACAACACCACTTGGGTGTTGGTATCCAGATTTAATCTCCTTCACAACTTGAACAACATCATGCATTTGCACAAGACACTCAAGGGTAGATAGATGATTTTTATGTCATTTGTATCCGGGGAGCACATCTATCTGGCTTGTTGGTACTCAAGAATTGAGGGAGTGGATAGCACTGTCAAAAGGATATTGATCTGATCCTCACTATTTTAGGTTGTGCCTATCAACCAAGGAAGAAGGACCTATATTGCAGCCCTTGTATGGTAAAGGAGATGGAGATATCCTCATATTTTGCACATTATATGGAGATTTCCTTGTGAAAATGTGATCAATTATCCATTATTCAAACTCAAAGGAGTTGTCACTGCTAAATGATGGAAATGCTTTCATGACAAGGCTGAGGCTTCCAGAGACATGATAAAATCCTAGTATGCTTTGTGTATTTTTGTGAATGGATTTATATTCTTTTGTTGAGACACAATGTAATGCAGGGGTAGTATTGGTAGGATGAATTAGTTTGAATGAAATTGTGTGGGGAAATGTTTAGATAAGACTATCTAGGAATTACCAACTTCTTTGAGAACTTTTGCAAGAAATTTGTAACACCTACACAACAAGAATACTTCCAGAGGTTTTAAATGCTCCTTTAACCAGGATATGTGTTCAAATGGAGGCCCAAATCTACACTCTTCCACACAACCTTTGATAACCTGCCACAAAAGCTTGAAGAAAAATACCAAAAAAGTATCCAAGAATCCCTATTTAATCATGACCTAAGGTGCACCCAAAGGTTTACAAACAATATCAATATTCAAGGACGTGAAATGATTTTAAATCTATTTATCTTCTATTAGATGAAGGCTCTTCTGAATATAAGATTGAAAATTCCATTAAAGCATCAACAAGAAATGAGACCCTGTATGATAAAATAGATCCTAAACAAAAGATTGCAACATGAGTAAGAAACAAAAATTCAAAATATTCTGAGACATAAGCATATGCAAATTTTGCCAAGAGATAACACCTCATAATCCAAAATTTGATCAAATACATCAGCAGGGGAATGCTATAAAAACAATCTCAGAGCCTCTTGATGGATTTAGAACTGAAACCAACTCAACATGATGAAATCTGATATAAAATGGAATTGAAAATGGCTCTCAGGTAGTATTCTCCAGAGAAATGGATTTCTTCTAGCCTTTTGCTTGAAAAATTCTAAGTTATTTTTTCTCTTCTATCTCCTCCTCTTACAAATGCTTCAAAAATACATTTTATACCTCATGCTAGCTTGGAATCTTGCTTCCCAAGAAAATAATATGTGAAAGGGATAAATTTGTAACAAAACCCTTCATCATTTCATGAAAATGACATCAAACTGTAAAACAGGTCACATATTGCTAGGGATGCACAAAAAATTTAAAATATTGCATGAGTTTAGATTCTTATCCATCCCATGGTCATGTTTTTAGCATTCAAGCATGCCAGCATGCTTTAGCAATCATTTTTCACCTTTTAGCTTTTCAATTTTTACCTCTACAACTTTTCATTTTCATTTTTCACTTTTTTTAAATCGGTCCAGAGCCAAAATGCATTAAAAACATCATATATCATCAAATTAGCTCATGAAAATGGTTCCATTGTTCTCATAAGGCCGAGGGGACCCAATATCATATAAGGTTTGATGAATTTTGATGAAGAAATGTGATTTCCAAGCTCCTTGGAGCTCCCATGGTGTCTAAAAAATGAAATTACACAGTAACCATTCATTTTGATCATCTTTTAACATTAGCCCTCCACATGGACAATGTGATTTAAAAATCAAGCTCAAAGACACCCTTTTGACCTTTAGATGGGGTAGGACACGTGTCACAATGCGACTATATCAAACTCCCATGCTTTAGAAATGCATTTGCGACCCTTTTTACCTTTGGAAAATTTTACAAAAATCTCTGCTTCTCCCTTGGATCTGCCACATGTCCACATGTGGGCCCCACCGAAAACTGCGGGCTCATTTTATGAATTTTGGTAATTTTTTGAAAAAGGGAAATTTTGCTTAAAATTTTCTGTAGGTCCGAACACCCGTTCTCTTCCTCACTGCGTGGCGCTCTCCCATTCGCCATGGGTCCAAACCTCCCACCTTTCCATCAAACCTCCCTACCAATTTTGCAAATTTTCAAACTTTTCCCTGGGCCTGCTCTTCCCCATTTTCCTAGGACATTCCATGTGTTGACTCCTCATTAGTCGCGAGACCACTTTTCATTTTTTACCTTGCAAACATAAAGGCAAGAATCCAAAAAACTTTCCATCGTCCACTTTCTTCACCCTTTGTATTTCTTGACACGTGTCCACTTCTTACTGGTTAGGACATTCGGCCCAAAAATTGACTTTATAAATTTTGAAGTTAAAACTTCAAAACCATTACAAAACCTACCAACCCCTCGTATTGACTTCTTCTGGCTACATGTTGCCTCACGATTTGTTACTGAGCTTCAGCTCAAATTTTAACTTTAAAGTTTTGAAGTTGAAAACTTCAAATTTCTTAAAACCTCTGCCCTTCCATGCCGACTTCTCCAGGACATGTGGCCACCTGCCATTCACTATGGTCCTTCGGGTAAAAATTTAACTTAGAAATTTTTGCAAAAATGGAAGCAAAATTTCTAAGGCAAGCCTGCCACACACCATTCCTCTAGCCAATCATAATGTGCATGTAGGCACTTTACTGTAGCAAGTGGAGCCAGGGAACAAAATTTTCCTTTTGCCAAAATTTTAAAAATGACAAGTTAGAAACTTTTCCCAACCTTCCCCGGCCAATGGGAAACTACCACGTTTCCATAATGTGATGATGATGAATTTGATGGGCAGAAAACGTCCATATGATTGTCAAAATGCCAAAAATACAAAGGATGCCCTAGAAATCAATTTTTTTGACAAGGCAGATTTCTTGATCTTGAACCAATTGAATCATTTTTTGACATCATTTGTGACCTTGGGATTGGGGAAATACTTGCATGAATTTGAGATTTGATCAATTTTGAGTTCTTTCACGATTTGACAAAGGAGAAATGATACAGCTCATAAAAATGAAGAAATTAGGGCACAAATGGGGGCAAACTTGGAAAATTATTTCAGAACAGGGAAAAACAAAAACATTATGAGCACTTGAAATTATTTATTTGGAGAAATCAATTTTACAGACCACCAAATTGACCAATGAAATGTTTGTGAGAAAATTTGGGCATGGAACATTAAGGTACATTATGAAACTCAATACTTGGACCAACAAGAGTGACATATGTTTAGAGTTTCAAAGGGTTAGCTGGGTATTATCACATGTTTTTACATGAATTCTATAGGATTGATGATCCTATTACTTCCATTTAATGCAAATAAAATAATTCCATTTGGTCAGAGAAGTGATAGAAATAATTTCAGTTGGTCAAGGATAATTTGACATCTATGCCCATCTTTGCAGTCATAAATCATTTGGAAAATTTTATGGTTTACATAGATTCTTTAATAGAGAGACTTCTAGCAGTCCTCATGTAGGAGCACCAAATAATTTCTTTTGATTCCCACAAGATCAAGAATTGCAAGCTCAATTACCCCATGGATGATCTTTAGCTTGCAGTAGTTTTGCATGCCTTAGTCTATTAGAGGAAATTATTTTGTAGGTAGGACATTTTTTTTAGGAAAAATCATTTACGTTTACAACACATCTTTTCATGTCTCGATCTCAACACTAAAAATGGTACTAGATGGATTTCCTTTGTGATTATGATATGAACACTCGGTACATCAAGGTAAAGGAAAATGTCATTGTAGATTATCTAAGTAGACTGATACATGAGATTGGTGCCTTGACCTTACAATCATACCTTTGGGGCATTATGCTTTAATAGCTACTGCGTGAAAAATTCTATGAGGATATCAGATGAGTGGTAGAGTCACAAAGGCCCTTGGAGGGTAACTATGTTGTTTACACTTTACAGTTAGATGGTATTCTCTAGAATCATAAGTGCATCTATGTTCCTAGAGTAAGGGATATGTGTAATTTTTTTCTTTTTGAGGCACATAGAGCTCCTTATACAATTCATCCTAGGCTTAAGCATATGCATGTATGATTAATAAAATTGTACTTCTTTCCAGAGTTATGCCGTAATATTAGAGATTTTTTATCCCATTATGTCAAGTGCCAGAGGATGAAGGATGATAATTCTCACTCCATATGCCTTCTCTACCCATATGAGATTGCAGAGTTGAAGTGGAACATGGTTTCCCTAGATTTTATAGGTTGTATTCCTACTTCATCATATCATTATGATGTCAACATCATGATACTGGACAAGTTTACCAAGGTGGATTGAATTTCTCCAGTGAAGGTAACTTATTATGTGGTTTCCATAACTCAAGTAATCTTGGATGGCATTATTATATTATATGGGATTATGAGGATGATTATTTGTGATCGAGACACCATCTATAATTCTAAATTCTGGACATATTTTTAGTCAACTTTAGGAACTCAGTATACCACCCTAAAAATATGGAGAGAGAAAAGATGAACTAGGTACTTAAGTATATGTTGTGCATGTACATCATGTACTAGCAGAAGAAGTAGGAGAACTATCTGTACCTTGTTTAGTTTTCATATGACAACAATTTACACATTTCTATTTGCATGGAACCTTATCAAGATTTATATGGGATACCTTGTAAGATGCCTTTGAGATGGGACAAGTTAGATAACATAATTTTTCTTGGTCAAGCTTATCTTCAAGACATAGAGGAGTAGGTTATCCTCATTAGGTAGTGTTTAGAATATGTGCATGCATGCCAGAAGGTGTATGTTGATACGAAGAGGGTTGATCCTCACTTTTTATTGGGTGACAAGGTATTTTTGAGAGTGCATCCACACAAGATTCTAATCCATTATGGAAAGGGATCTAAGTTATCCCTTCATTTTTTGGGCCTTTTGAGATTTTATATGTTATTGGTCTTGTTTCCTATCACTTAGTACTGCCACCATGCATATCTCATGCCAGTTATGTGTTTTATGTTTTAGTGTTTCCAAAGTATGTACTTGACACTTCTCATGTTTTAGATTATTTGGCACTATAGGTGGAGGCTGAACGACCCTAGAATTTAAAGCCCATGCATATTTTTGAGCACACAAGGCTAGACATTCAGAGGTGAGACTTGTACTAGGTTAGGTTTGACTAGGACATATATGATGAGATAGCCGATACCTGGGAGGATACGACACATTTGAGGGCCCGATACCCATACCTCTTTCATTGACTTCCCAGAGGAATTCAATGTCTAGGATAGGGGATGTAGTGCTGACCAATTTTTCATTCCCATTTTGGACTTTGCTAACGCATTGTATCATTCTTATATGTTGATAGAGAAATTATTATTGTGTTTCTATCATTTTAGTACTTACATGGTTATATGATATGGATATATATTAGCATTAGGATGCTAACTCATGTTTGGAAAGGTTATTGGCAAGAAAATTCATGCCTATATTTATTGATAATTTTAAGGGTATCGATATGATGTCATAGTTGGATTGGATTATAATCTTGTGTTTTTATATTTGATCCATCTTGGATGCATTATAATAATATTTTCTTGCTACATTTGATGATTGATCATAGCATGATGTACTTGACATAACTAGTTATTGATCTTGTAAGGATTATCATCATGATGCATATATGTCATTGTAGTATTTATTTATTGGTATTAGACAGGTTTTATGTTTGACTCGAGTGTGTAGGTGTGAATTTTTAGCCATATGAGAAATGTGGGATTCATGAGGGACATCTCTAATCAACATAATGGTCCTTAAGGGGATAAATTTACTTCCTTGGTTATTCTTGCATTTGGCTCACTTTGTTCTAGGATTATGTTTATATGTGAATTTACACTCCTATGTGCTTATATTATCATATTCCTTTACCCATATGGTTTTGTTCACCCCTTTAATGTCTTGTCAAATTTCTAACTTTAATCCCTTTTTTTAGTGGTTGATATTGTTGCTTAGTGTTAGCCTCTTATCTTTTGGTGAATATTATTTTTTGGGTTGTTTGTTTTTCCTAATGAAAGATTTGGGACACCTAATCTTGGATTATGTGATCCTAACTACCCCTCCTAAATGACACATATTTCCTAAACTCTTATTTTGGAAATATGTGCCATTTAGGAGGAGTAAAATGCAAGTAAAGGGCTGAATTTACATTGAAAAGAGACCATAGGCCCTATCCCTATCAGCGAGTGATCTCTTTTCAAGGAAAATGGAGCTCATTTTCCCATTTTCCTCCTTTTAACCACGTTATAATTATGGTTCTTGATTTGGGGTTTTGTTTTGAATTTGGAGATTTTCATGAGTGCTTGGATTTAATTTTATTTCTTCTTTTTGGATTTGGGGTGCAATTTTGGAAAAATTTTGTTGGATAAATATTTGGTTTTGGGTGACATAATTCACCCTCCAATTTTATTGATTTGTTGACTTACTCTATTTTATACCTTGTGTGGAAGGGATTGGGGTAATTTTTGCTCATTTTTGGCTGGTGGTTTTTTTAGAGCTCGGAAGTAAGAAGAAGCCATTATGTGGACAAGCTTAGAATTTTGATTTTTCTATTTATGTGAGGTAGGATCTTACTCCTACTTATCTTATTGATTTGATTATGAAATTTTGTTATTTTCATGGTGAAATTATTGTCTTGAAAAGTAATGTAATTGTTTTTGTTTCAATTTATGTTTTTATTCTATCCACCTTTGAGGGGAGTTTATTTTGGAGTGTTTTCAAAAGGAGGAATCCATTTCATTCTCACCCTTGTTTCTTAATGGAAAATATTGATGGGTTCATGTTTTCCCTAAATTTGGTTTTTAGTAGGATTTTTCTTCCATTTTTAAGTATTTTCCTACAAAATCACACACTTGGGTACATTTTTAGGTCGTAAAAACATACTTTCATTTACATGATTCCTAAGCAAGAAAACTAGTAATTAACAACTATATTTTACATATTTTATATTGTTCTTGCTTTCTCTTTTGTCTTATATGCCCCACAACCCATTATGAAATTTATTCCTTTATATTTTATGTCTTCTAAAACTAGTGCCTAAGAACCCTCATCCCCTCTAGGTTCCGTCGACCTCTTTCTACCTTGATCACTCTTTTTGGGCTATTTTATATTTTGGGCATCTTATTTTCTTATGGGCCAGCCTTCCAGTTATCAATTACAAAATTCAACCAAGGGAATAATATAGATACAATGTTATGTGACCAAAATAAAGGGCCAATCTCTAAGCATCTATTATCATCACCTAAGGTTGCATCTAAGAGCATCAAAGGAATCCATCTAGCTTTTATTTAAGGGACAAGGGACTACATTTTATGCATACACTTCATAAGATGGGGAAGTTCATATTTCCATCCACACATCTATTTACATTAGTACATCTAGCTATCGCCCACTATCAAGTGCGTTAGCAAAAATGATTCCTAGGGCATGATTCTATCACACACTAACAATAACTGTATGGATTCTAAGATGCATTGCAACTGTTGGTCGTAAGTTCACTCAGTTGGTTGACCATCAGGGTCAGTTTGACTCCCCATTTTACATATTTTATTTTTGGGATTTGATGTAGTTTGAGGTTTTTCCAGTTCATATTCTCTTTGCAAGTTACATGTGTATTATGTTATCATAGTGTGACATACAGGTGACTATCAGTGACCATCTTGCAACACCAAACAAACTAGATTCCAAGATTTTTCACATTCACAAGCGATTAACTGAGGTATCTAGTGCCTAGGCTCCCCAGTCTTATTGTAGACACCCTAGTCCATCTTCATCCAACAATTTAATAATTTCTTAAGAATAGTTACAACAGTCTTCCCTTCTTGTTCATCATTTTTATAGTCCACAATACTTATGGATCAAGTACAAATTAACTAAGTTACTCCTTCCCTCTCTTTTACTTAGGGTTGCATGTTACTTAGGCTTATTAATTTTGTTAAATATATACTTTAGAATTTATTTATCATACGTGACTCTACAATACAATAGGGTTTTAAAGTTTCTATATTTCTTAAATCAATTGGTGAACCAAGGCGCTCAAACCCAACCTTGCTTGTAGTCATTTTCTTGCAATATTGTTATCATGGCTCAATCTTATGAACCCCTTACTAGATCCCACCTTTAAGAACTCAATTCTCATCTCATTAAAACTCCACAAGATCTAGATATGCTCTTATTCTCTTCTCATGAGGAGGTCACCAATCTAGTTGAGCTTAATTATCCTACATCCAATACCACTTCTATACTTATTGCTACTCATCCTCATAATTCTACCACTCCACCTACTTCCACTATTCTCTCTTCTATTCCTACTCCTATCCCACATTCCACTCCACCTCTTATTTCTCATATGTGGCAAGTATCCTCTTCTGGAACTCAAGATCTAGCCTCTCTTTATCAAGACCTTGATCTCCTTACTTAGACCTCAAATCCATCAACTTTAGTAGGATACTCATCATCCATATCCATATATTGATTCCACCTTACTCCTTCACTCTCCTTTTACACCTGTCATTTCCACTTATGAACGTCCTCTAAACTTTGTCACCCCTAATTTTCCCACCTTCAAAGGCCATAATTCCTTTCAAGTGCATCTTCAAGCCTTTCATGTGGAAAGTCTAGATTATGTGGATGATCATACCCTACTAACAAATATCTTTCCTATAAGTCTTCAATATTATGTTATGAATTGGTTCTAGGATCTGCCTATTCATTCAGTAGCATCATTTACACATTTAGTTGATGCTTATCTCACACAATTTTATATCAATATTAGTTATAAGGTATCATATGCTTAACTAGCATAAATCAAACAGTGATCTAATGAGTGTCTGACTGACTATGTATTGCACTAGAAGAAGAACTTAGCTAAGATGATCAATGTGCTTTCAGACTCTAAATTACAATATATTTTTTTCCAAAGTCTCTTATCTAATCTTTAAGAGAGTGTCATATTTGAGACATATCCTTTATTTGATCACTGATGTCATATTCTTGAAATACATGAAGGAAAACTTATCTCTATGGGGAAAATCAAGTACCATGATCAAGCTTCATCATCTTAAAATTTATTTTAAAAATTCAAATTTCAGGCCATCTCAAAATCCTAATGAAGAAAAAGTTGTTAACATTATCTCTACTCTTGAAAATCTTCAATGGAAACCTCTAAAGCGTACATTCAAAAAATTACCTTGTGCCCTAGACATCATATTTCCAAAAATTATTGAAATAAATATTATTAAGTTACCACCACCACTAAATCTAGATCCATATTTCCCTAAATGATTCAATTATGATGAAAATACTAGATGTGAAAATCATTAATGCATTGGGAATCATATTAATTTTTGTTTCAAACTCAGGCATCTTATTCAAGATATTATTGACCAAAATGTAATTGAACTTCTTGAGCATTTAGCATCTATACTGGTTAATGAAAATAAAAAGCTAAAAAAATTTAATGATCCTATACCTACACATGACAAACAATTTGTGTATTATTTTTCCAATCATACATATTGTGTTGTGCCTCCCTCATCATCTAAGCCTCTAGATTTCATAGTTGTTAATGCAAATGCATCTCCACCTATCATTACATTCTCTGATCACAATTATCATGCTACATTATCTTCTAATTACCTACACATCAATGCTTCTACCAGACCTCATATTCTCAATAACACAGTGATCAATCCATCCATCCATATTAGTGTGCACTCTATTGCAATTTTCATCGGTATCAAATATCCACTCTCTCATATTTCATACATATTTCCCAAATATTATTCCTATGTAAATATTTTAGTAGTAGTTAGGTCTCTTACCATGTTTATGCCATTCTCTATGGAACCCAACGTCAAAGGTTGTGACATACTCATAGGTCTTCCTTGGCTCTGGATTGCTCAAGATATCATCTCCATGAATTACTTGTATCTAAAATTCATTCACAACAAGTAAGTTATCACTATCCAAGGTGTTATGCCATGTACACCATGGCCTTAACCTCCTCTTGATAATTTCATTTCACTTTCTATAGTATCTAGGTCCCCCTGAACCTCTCATACCTAAGGAAAACTAGTTTCCTAGCTCTCCTATTCACACAGGACCCACTCATCCTCACCGGTCCGCTAGTCCATCTCACTGATCTAGGCCCCATAATTGGGTAAATCCTTCCAAAATGTGCAAATCACCTCCTCGGTCTCCCTCACATAGGTTCTTATCACCTCCTATGTCTACTTCACATAGGTGTTCACCACGTAGGATTCCTTCACATGAACATCATCAATCTCATATACCACCACCTCTATAGAATGTTCACACACATTTATCTCCTCACACATCGGGTGGAGGACCATTTCTCTTCACTTTCATCAGCTAGCGTACTCATTATCATACACTTTTTGGAATGATGCTTATTTTCCCCCCTTATAACATTCTCAGGTTTCTATCATTTCTACGTTTACACTCTTTTCTTCATACTTCCTATTTCTTTGCAATATTGCACAACTTGATACACACATCTTATATCATCATCACCCTATGATGTAATTTAGTTTCATGGTTGATAATCAACTAGTAAGGGTCTAAATATGAAATTAACCTCACCTTACTCACTCTTCTCGTTCAATGTTTCATGATCTATCTTTTTAGCACACATTATTATACCATCACCCTATGTCGTATTCTAGTTCTATGGTTCATACTAGACTTCTAACGGTCTAAATCTGAAATACAACTCACCTTACTCACTCTTCACGCTCAATTATTTGTGTTCTATCTCTTTATCACACATTCTCAGACCATCACCCTATGACACACTCTAGTTAATGGTTTATAATCAATTGTTAAGGGTCTAAATCTGAATTGAACCTCACCCCATTCACTCTTATTGATTTGTTCTTCATGATCTATCTTTCTAGTACACAATTTAAAACCATTAACCAATGAAACACTTTTTTATATGTTTCATTTTTTATTTTTGATGGTTATTTTATAAATGAACGTCATCTCATGTATACAAATCCACTCGAGGGGAACATATCTCTTATCACATTCACATTGCATTCCATTCCATCTCACTCATTGACAACATATTGCATATCTTGGTTAAATTTACTCTTGTTTGTTTATACTTACATGATCCACTTTTCTTATTCTGTTAGTCAAATATTCAGTATGTCATTATCTTTTCGATATAAACATACGCATTCACTTGTTCTCTAGTTGTGAATACAAATTTTTTACAGATATTTACATGCTACAATGATGCTCAACTTTGTATCCTTTATCAATCCCATCGAGGCTCCTATGGCATCTACTTTTTATTCGTACACAGTATAATTGTTATTTTTTCATTTCCTATTATTTCATATTCTTACTAAAACATCACTTTAAATTGCTATATACATGTTTTGACATACTTTACCTTTTCGACATGCTAACAAGTCCTTCAAGTGTAACATTTGTTTTACAGGACTATTTTCCACCATGGTTTGATTCTATTTACTAGCCATTACTTGTCATTGTATGTTATTTTTGTGGGTTATGCCCCTTTGTCTTGTATGCACAGTATGATTTTCTTGTGTGCACACTTTATGATTTTGGCCACTTCAGCCCTGGCTGTATTAGGACATTTTATGCAATGTACCATATATGTAATTGATTTTTTGTGGTATACTTTTCTTGCACTATTGCTTGTTTACATTTTATTCTATGGAATTCTTGTTACCTTTTCTACTAACACATTTATCTAGCCACTTTATTTATACGTGCCTTGGTTTCTACCATGAAAATACCCCACCCCTTGTAGGTATCAGTTTTAGAGTAGTATTAGAGCATCTTTTTGGGCCACATACTCCTAGAAACATCATATGTACCCCAAAATAGGGGGGCATACACTGGGTTAATCAGTCACCCCATGCAGCAACTAAGAGATAAAATATAGTATAGTTCAACACATGAACAAAACAAAATATCAGTATAAAAATGACCCAAAATTTGACTTGGGTCCTTAGTTCAGCACAAACACCAGTTCTTAGCTATAGAAACTAGCACCTAGGTTCCTCTGACCTTTCCTGGGTGCCTATAACAAGGGAGAATTTACACTTACTTTCTCATATCAACACAGTTCATAGTATTTTATAGACCATTTTTCATAGTAAACACATAGTCCTCCAATAAAAAAAATCATTCTATCTCCATTTCAATTCAATTTAATACAGAACAATAGGGAACTAAACATGGAATAAAAAATTACTAAACCATCTATAGTGGTGTATAATTTTGAAAGTAGTCATGGAAGGAGAGTAAGACTAGACCTCTCTTCTTAAGAATCTTCTGCTTTGGCATGAGATTTCCCAAAAACTTAGGTATAGCATGAGATCACCTATAAAACACACTCTTCTACAACATTTCAAAACATTTTCTATCCTTTACACTCTTCTACATCAATTACAAACCTTCCTCTTACACACTTCTTAGATACTTTTACAAAGTTCTCATAATACATGACTTTGAATACTCTTTTTCTCTTATTTTGCAGGTATGTCCTTAATACGCAACAAGAAGTAACCCTAAATCAGTAAACACAATCAAAACAATAGATACAACATGATATAAAGTAATACGCTTCACCATTAGTGTCACTTTCTCTTTCTTAGCTTCCACGCTTCATTTTTATCACTTCATGCTTTCACTTGTCCACTTAACACACTTTTTTCCTCAATATACAAGGAACAAAAGGTAGGAATATTCTGACTACTTTATGTTATTGAGTATTCACTTAATAACATAAAGTGGGGGTAAATTTAGACAAAAAATCATGTACTTGGGTACATTTTTAGGTCCTAAACACAACTTGCATTTACATGATTACTACATGAGAAAACTAGTAACTGACAGTTATCTTTGGTCTCTTTTCTATCTTTATTGTTTAATCACTGGTATTACACACCCTATGGTATAGTATGAACTTTATTTATTTATCCTTTATGGCTTCAAACACTAGTGCTCAGCTAGGATGCCAGTACCCAAGTGCCCTCGTCACCTTGGGCATCCTTGACCTCTTTCTACCTTGCTCTCTCTTTTTGGGCTTAATTTATCTTTTAGGAATTTTGTTTTCTTATGGGTCAGCCTTCCAGTTGTCAATTACAAAATTCAATAAAGGGAATCATATAAATATAATTTTATGTTACCAAAATAAAGGACCAAGATCTAAGTATCTAGTATTATCACCTAAGGTTACATCCAAAGGAATCTTATAACATCAAAATCATCCATCTAGCTTTCATTCAACGAAGATGGGACTACATTTTCTGCATACACTTCATAGGAAGGGATGTTCCTTTTTCCATCAACACATCTATTTATATTGGTACATCTAATTATCTACCACTATCAAGTGCATTGGCACAAGGGATTCCTAGGGCATGATTCTACCACACATTCACAAGAACTAAATATAGTATGAGATGTAACAAAATGATCAGTCGTAAGTTCACTTAGTCAGGTGACCATTGGGGTCAGTCTTACTCCCCATATTATATCTTTTATTTTTGGTATTTGATGTACTTTTATGGTTTTGTAGATCATCTTTTCTTTGCAGGTTATAGGAGAATTCTATGATCATAGTGTGACATACAAGCAACAACCAACAATTAGCAGTGACCATCTTGTGATACCATAAAAACCATATTTTGATATCTTACATAGTCACAGGCATCTAGTAGAGATATCTAACACCTAGGTACATTGGTCTAGCTTCATCTGATAGTTCTTTATTTTCCTAATCACAGTTGCAGTAGTCTCCCCTTCACGCTCATCAGTTTTTTATTTTAAAATACTTCAGGCTCAAGTGTGAATCAACTAAGTTACTCCTTCCCTCTCTTGGAATTAGATTTTAATATTTCTTAGGCTTATTGTTTGTGTTAAATATATACTTTAACATTTATTTGTCATACGTGACTCTGTAATATATTAGGGTTTTAAAAATTCTATATTTATTAAATTAGGAAAGTAATGTAATTGTTTTTGTTTGGATTTATGAATTTATTTTATCCACCCTTGAGGGTAGTGTATTTTGGAGTGTGTTTGGAAGAGGGAGGAGTCCCTTTCATTCTTACCCTCATTTCTTTATGGACAAGAATGATGGGTTCATTTTTTCCGTACATTTGGTCTGTAGTAGGAGTTGATTTCCATATTAATTGGAAATCACATCCTATCTTCACTCAAGGAAACTTATAGGTTTGAAAACCCTTGATGGAGAGGGGTATGGAGTGATAAGGGGTGAAAAATGGAGAGATAATGGAAGATAAATGGAGTAATAATAATATTTGGAGGGTTATGTTTTGAAGACTCTTGGTTATTATGTTTAGAAAAAATAGGATATCTTCTTCCCCTTCTCTCAAGGAAACAAACTTGGAGTTTCTTAAATTTTTTTGTTGACTTCTTATGTTTTTTTCTTTGTTGTGAAATTGCAAGACCTGTAATTTTTATTTATTCTTTTATCCTAAGTTCTTGTTAGAGACATGTCTTCCTATTTTCCATGGGCTTGGGTGGAAGCTAACATGTTGTCATTATTCACTTTGAGGAATGTAATGATACCAATTGGTTGGGTGGTCAACTATGATTTTTGGGTGGTTTTTTGGGATATTTTTGATAGATTTGGAGCATGGATTTGAAGTTTGAATTATGGAGAAAGTTTTAGGTTTTTATTGTTGTTATGCAGTTGATGTTGTCTCCACTTTGTGGATGACTTGCATACTTGTATTTTAAAAAATATTTTGCTTTCTTATGATTAATGATTGAATGTAAGATAAGACACTTATAAATCTATATTTTTTTAAAGTTGAAATATTTTTTAACTCTTTAATTGAAATTTATAATGTTGTTTTATTATGGTACATAAATTTGTGAAAAAAGAGATTCTATCTTATTCAATAAATGTAAACTATTGTGGATATTTTCACATACTCCTTGGGATATTTCCTTCCAAAATGGAAGTGAAAAAATTAGAGTAGGACTAAATAAATATTTATTTTGTACAAAAACAACTAAAAATGAGTAATTTCTCGTATCCTTGCCAATTCTGAAACTGTTTCATATTTTTCCCTTCTTAGAGAAGAAATAATAAAAACATTCCTCACTTCTATTTTATATTCTCTACCTTTGAATTATGTGTTGTGTGAATAAATATTAGAATTGAAATTATTTCACCATTGAAAATGGATTCATCATAACCTTGTTTGTGTTTAAAACATTTGATAAAATAAAATGAATTCATCTATGAAATTTGAGTTATTATAATTATGTTTTTGATATATCATCTTGTTGTTTTAAATTTGAAACTATAAATAACTTTGATAAGATCATGAGATCATAGAACCACCTTTATTTTATTTTACAGACACACATGTGTGTGTGTTGAATAAATGTTTTTCTTTTATAAAAGAGAATAAACCTTAAATATAAACTTGAGTAATATATATACACACACACGCACGCACGCACGCACGCACGCACGCACACACACACACGCACACGCACACGCACACGCACATGCGCGCACACGCGCGCACACACACACACACACACACACACACACACACACACACACACACACACACACACACACACACACACACAAATATTTATGCAAAAATGTTAGAAGTATTTTTTTGTTTTAAAAAAATGTTGTTTTAAAAGTATTCGATTTAGTTTTTTGGGAAGGGTGTGATGATAATCCCAACTTCTCCCCCTCCCTCCACTCATTGGAGTATGACTGTAAAATATGCCACAACCATCCCTCAACCTTGTCCCAAATGACCAAAACTAATTCATGGCCTTTCCCTTCGTCGCTTCTAAATATGGAAAACACCACAATCCCCTCCCCCGCCCCCACACCTTAGAAATGATCACATAGGTCCATCTAGATGGCCTTTACATTTTAGTTTCCCAATTTAGGCTTAGAAATTATAAAACAATACACACCACTATATATTTTCTTATATATAAATGAATATGGTTTCTCATTTGAATAAAATAATAATAATTATATAAGTCTCCTCATAAGAGAGTTAAAACCTCTAGGTTATTTTCATGAGAAACATAAACCCATAGTAACGCAGTTGATTAATTTCTCCTCTCTCAAACTATTTTCATCTATGGATTGATATAAAAATAATAATGTATTTTTGATCAACAAAAATACTTGATAACCAAATCCTAATGGATTTTCATTAAAAGAGATCAAATAAAATGAAGCGACATCAATGTTGTCATTACTTGAGCTTTATGAGATCTCTCTCCTTCTTCCTCATACCTGCAAACAAAATTTCAACCAAATAATTTTAGAAAAGAAACAAGTATGTGTTTGTAATAGACCATAAGGAAATTAGTGCATTCTAAGATGTTGTAAGATCCTACAATAGGGGGAACTTTGATCGAAGGGATTTCCTTTATTCCATATTTGGGGATTTAAGTGGTTTATAATTTTTCCCATGTAATGTTATTATTGTGAATGTAGTTATATCCTTGCTTTGGTATTTAATATTAATAGGGTATGGGTCCATTTAGGGGACCAAATTGGAACCATGCCCAACTCTAGTCATCATTGGAGCACCTTTTGTCCTTAATTGATTTTTGAAAATTTTAAATACATGATTTGACTAAATTTAATTAATTATTCTCACAGTGATTTTTTATCACCATAAAATGAAACATTTTAATTGGCCCCCGTAATTGTCCTAGCGCATTTTTGTCATCAAATCTTCATAATTTTATCACAATCACATATTTTTGATCACATTGTATTATTATAAATTTTTAAAAATCACGTTTTTATCATTATTATAATATTAATCTTGGTTTCCTTTGATAATTTTGGACTTATTTTGGACCCACACTAAATGGGTCATGACAGATTTGAAAAAAAATTACTTTAAATAAGAAAAATATTACCTTAAGAAGGATTGTAAAGGAGGATGGAATGGATATTAAAATTTCATTGAAGAAGAGGTTAAAAACTTGGCAAAGCAAAAAGGTAAGAGGAAGAAGGAAGAGGAGATTGATATTGATAATAAATAGGTTGAAGACATCTACAAAAAACTGAACTCCTTGGACAACCGTCTAGAGAAAGCCAAGACTCACCATGACCATAATATGGCTATTTTTAGTGCAATTGAAGAATTTATTGAGCAGCATGTTTGCAACATCTCTAATCTTAGCGGAATTCCAGCAACTCTTTGGGGCACGGATAAGGAAAGCAAACAGACCATTGAACAGCTGGATGTTACTGAATCTACTCATATGATGAATTTGGCTATGTTCACATCTTGGAAGAATATCAAATCTAGAATTGACAAAGCCACCAAGAAGTAATTGTGGATGCTCTTGTTGTACTCCATAATTTTTGTTGTTCGTTTGCTATTTTTTGGCTACTCTTCTGCAGTGTTTGAACTGGTTTGTTGTTTTGGGGCAACTGTTGTTTGGTTACATTGGGTTTCTATGTCTCATATGGATCTTGATCCTTTTTATAATGATTCTCATTCATATTCTGGCTTCTAGGCCCTCTTTTGTTTACAAGGGTATAGTCCCTTTCAAAAAACTTTTTACCAATAATTAAAAAAAATATCATTGCAGAAAAAATAGAAGAGGATCCAACATCATTGGTTAGTGGTGCACCAAATATAGAATGTGAAATAATTTTAAATATAAATGCAGTTGCGAAGGATCGTGTTTCATCAAATGTTTTAAAGGAAGGTTCTGGTGCAGAGGAGATAGTAAAGAAAATTAAATATTCCACTTCTTAAGGATGAAATTGTAAAATTTGACATTTGAAAATATGTTGTAAAATAGTTTGGTATTTAGACTATAAGTATATATACTTTTATGGTATTTTTTTATCTTGTTATTTGGATTTTTAATCTATGTTGTGTTATAATTGTATTATATTCATATGTAAGTTATCCATATGAAATTATAATGTAATTAGAATATTCAATTATGTTTGATATTATGTGATACATAAGTATTAATTTCAAACAATTATTGTTAAATGAAATTGGATTTATTTTTCAACTTAATAATATTCTAGGATATTATTATGATATAAAAGATAATAGAAAAAATAAATATCAAATTTCTTTATTAGAAACTATAAACTACAAGTTACAACACTAGACATATTATTCAATAAAGAACATGAGTACATAACAAATAGTGAGTTACATACTTGTAATATGATATGAAATTAGAATTCTATAAATACTATGTTCATACATACATATTTAGTTAATATCAGGTAACTCAAACAATTATTGACTATTTAGCTCTTCAAAACTCAAATTGTCATCCAATCTTTCATTGATATATTTAGTCATAAATTCAATGTTTATATATTCTCTATTAGCCCTTGTTTTAGAATTATATTCCCCTCTCTATTTTTCAAGAGAATTCCATACTGCCATTACTCTTTCATAAGGAAATGTGTCCACATCATATCATAAAACATAAAATATCAAACAAGTCCAATATTTTTATCCATTCTATTTCGATATTTTTTATTTAACAAATGTTAATGTGCTAAAAACCCTTCAATCATTTTCAAATGATCCCAATATCATTGTTTGACATAATTTATACAATAAAAAATATTTAGTAATTATTTCATGTAGGATGCTACTAGGATACAACTTTTTCCATAGCCATGTAATTGTACCATTATATATTGGTTCACTTAGTAAGTCATATTGTTTGATCATTATGATGCCAAAATGAATTGATTGACATGAAATTAAATCCTTTTAAAGAATACCATTAATTTGAACACCATTACATTATACTGATTATCTAAAATGCATAATGAGAGTACCCATATGTCTTTTATATGAATCCCTTACAGCTTTCTTACCTACTATAAGATTCAAAAATACAGGATTGACCACACCCATGACCTTAAGAATCTCAACTATTTTAAATTGTTCTCTGATCTCACTGAATAAATGTTGTGAAATTTTCTTCAATTTGATCAGTTATTGATATACCAAACATTCCTATAACTTATTTGTTACATGTAATTATTCAATGTTTGTTGTAATAATATCCATTATTTTTTGGAAAGTGTGCATTTGGATCTCATTCCCATCTATAATGATACAAAGATGACCACTTATATTGAATACGAAACAAATTTTGGGATCCTTTAAATTTGTTAAAGTTTTCCAACTATGGAATAAATATCCTTGAAAAAAATTCATTGGATTTGTATGACACATCTAGTGTTTGATATACATGTTTTCTAAATCTAATGAAGTCAACTATATAGATGGATCTTTATTGATTATGTCTTGTTAAGTAATTACTTTCATTCAACATGGGTAGAATCCCACAAACTATAAAAAAAGTTTCAAAATCTATTAAGTAGTAATGAATATATTTTCCCTTATCAACATGTATATTGTATTTAACCATGAAACTGACTAATGATGGATATTCATAAAAAGTTCTACCTATATGATCATACACATATATAAATCTTGTTTGAATGTGTTTAAGACATTTTTTTATTATTTGTCACTCTAATTACTAATTTTTGAAACTCTATAAAAAATTTCAAACTTCTTGACATATACATCTGCAATTCACAATCTTCAAATTTTGTGACATTTTAAAATGTGCTAACTCTCTTCTATAAAATATTAATCCTATGAGATATGAAATGAAGTGGAATAATATAAGGGATAACTAATATTTTTAAGAGGACATCTAGACTAGTTATATAGCCTTACATTACTGATGCACCATCATTACCAACACATATATGTTTTGTATATATTGAATAATAATCTATCCCATCCATATGAGTAAAATTAGATATAACTGATTTGCAAATATTGTCAACATTGTAGTTTTCCTTCATGTTATGAATAAATATAACATGAGAATTCCTCGAGTATTGTGTTGTCCACTATTGTAACCTCATTAATGGAAATGGAGATAAAACTTTCATTCTTTACTTTCTCTTTCAAATCATCCTTTTCAATCATTTTAAGAAATTTTTTCATTTCCCAAGCACTATTATTCACCCAATGTGATTGTGGAAATTTAGGAAACTCATACAACTTAAAATTTTTATTAAATTCTGAAAAATTTGAAATATTTATGTCCATTTTAAGAATGAAGAATGCACTTGAAAAGTGTGTATTTATTCCTTAAGATTTTCATTTAGATATTTTCCAAATTTTGCATTAATTGTTCCTCCTTTCTCAATAATATTTTAACAATGCTTTTTCTAGTTTTCATACTCCACCACATATCTTACATGTATGCACTCTTTTTCATTTTTCCATTTATAAGTCTTTATTATTTTTCCATCCTTTCCCTTGACTATCACATGTTGGTGTCTGATTTGATCTTGTTGAAAATAATGGAAAATTTTGTATTCCCCTAAGAAATTGATATTTTGTGCCCATTTTTTCAATCTTTTGACCTCTCAAGATGTTCAGTGTTCCCTCGAGCTTCAAGTTGATTAAATCATGCCATATTCCTAGTCATTTGTTCATGTTGTACTAATGACTTAATGTTTCCTATGTTTTTATTGACTTGATGATGTGTAGGTTCGAGGGGAATGGATGATGTTACTAAGGCCTTAGTTGTATGATTAATCCTTTGGAAAAAGTCCCCATGATTTTGAAATTGAGTTCTCTTTAATTTTACGAGTTTGCATTTTTGTAAATTTGTAACCTATTTTTTAATATAGGTAAAATAGGGTTGAGGGGATCCTACCCCTTACATGGAAAAGATCTCTATTGAGTAGATAAAAACCTTACAAAGCATTACAAAAGATACATATAAAATGTTTAGTAAAATTTAAGCTACTTCTTGAGAATATATACCAATACATAACAAAACAAAAAGACTAATAACAACAATGACATGACCATGGTTAAGCTCCTTTCTGAGCATATATACCAGATACATGAAAAAAATAAAAAGACTACTCACAACATCGGTAAGACCACAATAGAAAACTAACAACATAGTAAACTAGCAGCCACACAGTCACAAACATTACTTTTTAGCTTTCTCCAAATTGGCTAACATTTTAGTCCATTCCTTTGACAGAGTATCCATATTGGCACCTAGAGAACTTAGATCACATTAAACAACTTCTCCATTTCCTTTTTTACAAGTTTCCATGTTTGTCCAATTACCTATAAGCATTGCCCAACTGTCTGAGGGTTTGAAGGGTTTTACAGAGTAGACCTCATAGTGATAATACTCCATTCCATATTGTTGTGCAAAATGGATTTAATATGATCCACCTCATTGGAGAGGTTTCAATAATTTTATTTCATGATTTCAAGACTTCCCCCGTTGTTAATATTGGCCACATCTTCAACTTTCATTCTCATAGAATGCTAGTAGTTAAAGAGAAACTAAACATAATTCTTCGTGAGCCTCATACCACCTTTCAAATCCTCAATGTCACTAGCCATTTTTGTAAGATGATTTTCACCCTTCTTGGCCCCCAGCTGACCTGAAGCCTTGACCTGTTGCTTCAACTAGGTGTTCACAGGAACCTGATTCCTTTGCATGCTCGATTCTCCTATGGCTCTGACAGACAATATTCTTTCTTTCTTCATTTTAGGCTCATTGAGGCTCTGAACCACATTAATTTTGATCACCTCCTTCTCATTCCTATAATCATCATCATCCAAAAGTTTTGAAGCTTCGTTGGACTCATCTTCCTCTGAGTCTAAGTCATCTCCTTAGCATAATCTTCAAGGGCCTTATTAAGAACACTATTTTTGTCAATTTCTAGGGAAAATATTTTTACCAATGTGAGCATGAAACCTTGGTGTAGGGGGACCTTAACTCTTCCATTTCAAAATTAATCAATAGAATCACATAAAGACATGAACATAAAAAAGGGGAAACAAAAGCTATGGCCATGTCTAAGAAAATTCAACATTAGAAAATGGTAGGCATAAATACGTTAATGACAGCCTTCCAGGGTTAGAAACTAGATGATGGTTAAGGCCACTTCATCATAAGGGTGGGGTAAAGATGAGCGTAAGAAAACAATAAAATGGGGGTTAAGTTTTTCATTACCTTATAGGAAAATATTCAATTCATTTGTTGCCTCCATTTTGGTCTTATACACCTATTTTCCTTTAGCCGATAAACCCATGAAATTCACCACCAAATCAGTGGTAATCTCAATATGCATGCCTTTTAGGTTCACGATTCCACCTTTTTTAGTAGATGTCCAGGCTCTGGAAAAATCCTTTGTCAGGTTTTCATAATGGCCCTCATAAATTTTGAGAAAGGGAGAGATCCCCTTCCTCTCAAAAACTTTCATAGCTTCTGGCTTAACTCCTTCCAAGTCTCATGGTTTAGTTCATATGAGACCCCCCATAAGATTTTCAAACAAAAATGCACAGAAGCTCTTAGACTGAAGTTAACTAGTCTATTTTTCACAATCCAAAATTTATAGAGGTTAATGAACACATAGGAGCAAGTAATAATAATGAAATGGCATGAGAAAATCTAGTTCCAAAGCTTCACATGACCCCAATTTTCAAACACACATGTCTTGCAAATATTTTCAATAAAATCCCAATTATACGGTGGGAAAATCCATGATCTATAATAATTATCCAGTGGTGATGTATCCATGTTGTTCATTTTGAAGGTGTGTTCACACCTTAGTATCTATAGCTTCCACATTTGTGACTAATGTCATTCCATGAATAGTAACCCCCTTGTTGGCAAAACAATCCACAATACTGTTTAATTATCTATAAACATTTATAAATTTGATTTCTTCAAACATATTTATCATCTTTTTTATGTTGATTATAGAATTTTGAATAGAGATGGAAGTGACACCTTTTCCTAGAATGTTGTTAATAATGTTGATGGAGTCACACTCCACTTCCAATCTAATAATGTTATGTTAACGAGCTATAGAGATTCCCCAGAATGTTGCATCAACTTCAATAACATGATTCAATTTTATTCCTAAGTTACAATGATAACATAAAATAAAATATCCGTGGTGATCTTAAAAGACCCCTCCATAACCAGCTTTCCTAGGGTTTCCTTTAGATGCTCCATCAAAATTTATCTTTATCCAATTATTTCTTAGTTTCACCCAACCTTGTAGCCTAGGATTTGGGATGGAAGGAGTTAGTTTATTGGGAGTTAAACCCTAATTCTTATATAAATCATTCTCATTCTAGATTATGGTTTTCTTATTAGGGGCAATAATAGAAAAGTTTGCAATAATAACATTAAAACAACGATCCCCCACTCTACTTTCTGACTCCTTCTTACCTTTGAAGATTCACCTATTCCTCTCCTTCCATATTTCACAAAATAGGTGCATGAGGGTTAGATTCCAGTGATGTTTGAGTCCTTGACTCTTGAAGTGATTTTACCATTAAGACCACAACTTCTTAATGGAAATGGGAAAATTCACTTTATTTCAAAAATATTTATAAGGGTGTTTCTGACTTTTTCCTTAAAAGGACATTGAAGGAATAGGTGTAAATAATATTTGGTATCTTTTTCACAAATAACACACCTATTCACCATATGAAAATTCCTTTTATTGATATTACCCACAGTTAGAATTTTTTCATGAAGAACCAACCACCAGAACATGTTGACCTTGGGAGTAACTTCTTTGATCCAAACACTTTCCCATTTAAAGCTTTTAGGATCTTCTTCCCCACTGAAAAAGGCATTGTAGGAACTTTTAATCTAGAAAATACCATTTTCCTTTCTAGACCAGTATAAGTTGGCTGTAGACATCTATTATTAATAATAACTCTACTTAATTTTTTGTTAATAGAGTTGATCTCATTGTTGTTATGTCCATCTAAATCAATAGTTTTCCATTGACTCAAAGGGTTCTCAAGATTGAAGTAATTTCTTACCTTAGTGCCATATTTTCCAACAACATCTTGTAAGGGTAGGGTAGTTTTATTTAAGATATTTTTCACCTAACCATTTTTCCTCCCATAAATTCACTATGCTCCCATCCCCTATCATTCATTTGCTTCCTTTAGATACAATGTGCTTAGCCTAGTTTATATACTTCCAGAAATTTCATTTGTTAAAGTCTGCATTGCTAAAGCACCATTCATTAGCTTGAAGATTTATCCAATACTTGTGCCTAATGATAGAAATCCACACACTGTCTTCCTTAACCAGTCTCCATATCATTTTTGATAGCATGGATTTACTCATTTTTTCCCAATATCTAATACCAAGGCCACCTAGTCTCTTGGGTTTACAAATATTTTCCCATGCAAGGAGGGGAATTTTGTCTTTTTGTTCAGAACCACTCCAAAGAAATATTTTTTTGGATACTTCCCAATTTATTAGCAATTAAGGTTGGTAATCTATAGATTGACATTGTATATACTGGTAAGATTTGAATGGAGTGTTTGAGGAGAATAGTTTTACCAGCTTGAGATAGAAATGATCCTTTCCACCCTTCCAATTTATTGAGGAATATGTCAATAAGAAAATTTTAGTTAGTAGCCTTTGGTTTCTCAGTCCCTATAATTGTTCCGAGATACCTAGTGGAAAAAGTTTTTATCTCACAGCCAAGAATACCTACTATCTTAACACATATTTTTTTACGAGTGTTGACAAAAAAGATGGATCTTTTACCAAAATTGACAAGTTGGTCAGAAACTTCCTCATAATTTACCACCAACTATTTGAACTCTTTATCCTATGGGACTATAGCCTCTCCAAACATCATTGTATCATCAAAAAAATGTTGATGGACCACATTGGGACTATTAACCGCAGGAGAGATGCCTTTGATTCTTCCTTCAATATTAGCCTTATTGAGAGCTCTGCTCAGAGTTTCTTCCATTATAATAAACAAGAATGGAGAAATGGGGTATCCTTGTCTTAAACCTCTTGTGCTGTTGAAAAAACCATAGGGAGTGCCATTGATCAAAACTAGAGAATTTGGTTGTGGAGATGCAAGTTTGTATCATATTCCTAAAATCTTCACTAAACCCAAACTTGGATAATAATTTTTGAAGAAAATACCAAGAGACACAGTCATAGGTTTTCTCCATGTCAAGCTAAATGATCATAGCTTATTTTTTATTTTTCTTGGCAGTGTGAAGAGTCTCTTATATATTAACCATATTGTTTTAGATATGTCTTCCTATTACAAACCCCCATGCTAATAAAAAAAAACGGAAGGAAGAAGAAGTCGAACTCTTAAGGAAAGAATTTTTTAGCACATTTTGTATATGCAGTTACATAGACTGATAGGTCTGAAATTCCTAAAATCAGTAGGATTTTGGTTCTTGGGGATCAAAGGAAGAAAGGTGTTGTTTAATTCATGGAGCATATTTTTGTTCTTAAAAAACTCTTAATGGATTTGCACGTATCATTCTTGACAATATCCCAAAAGGATTGAAAAAAGAGAGCTGGAAAACCATCTAGTCCTATAGCTTTGTCAGGGATCATGGTATTCAACATAAATTCAATTTCGTCAATATTCAGAATCTTAGTGATCATGTTGTTAACATCCTGTATGACCAACTGAGGAATACAGTCTAGTAAGTAACCTTCCTTATTGTTATTATATGAATTGGTTGTAGAAAGGAGTCTACTAAAAAAATTAGTAACATTCTTAATATCATTAGTTTCAGATAACATCTCTCCATCTTCCCCAACAATACTCAAGATTCTATTAGTGCTCCTCCTTTTTAGAGTTGATATGTGGAATAATTTAGTATTTTTTCCCCCTCTTTAAGTCATTGCACCCTATATTTCCGTCTCCATAAAGTATCCTCTTTCAAAAGAATGTTATGGTATTCTGTCAGCAATTCTTTCTCTTTTTGTTGACCTTCTTGAATATTGTCACTATTAAGGACCTCCAAAGAATCCTGTAGGGTTGTTAACTCATTCTACAGGGATTTCTTCTTCTCAAAAATGTTGCCATTTTTTTTTATTCCAACCTTTCAAATTTTTCTTAGCATGTGAAAGTTTTTTAGTTATTCTAAACATAGATGTTCCTTTAATTTTCACATTCCACTAGTTTTTCATAACGTTGAAGATTTCCTCATTTTTTAAGCACATCTTTTCAAACCTAAATGGATTTTTTCTCCTCTCTTTGTCTTTGAATTGCAAAAGAAGTGGATTATGGTTTGATCCAATCCTAGGGAGAGAGAAGAGGAAATATTCTTTATTCAACTAGCCCTATGAAGTCAAATCCATGTCTAATTTAACTCAAGAATCATTTGATCCCCTTTCCTCCTATTAGACTAGGTGAATTTCTTCCCTTTAACTCTATATCCATGAGGATGTTTTGTGTGATAAAATCCTATAGATATTCCATACTATCAGTTAAATCAATGTTAGCATTTTTTTTTTCTTGGCCTCAAAGGAGTGTTGAAGTCTCCCAAGATTAGCCATTCAGTTCCTTTGATGATGTTATGAAATTCGAAAATTTCAATACAAAAATTATTTCTTTCTCCTTTATTATTTGGATAATAAATGTTAAACAACACCAAATATTATTTAAATTTCTTATCTTGAAACATCATAGCCAGATGATTAATTTTTCTAATAAGATTCATACCTTTGAGTTTTTTGGCATTCCATATGATAGTTATGACTCCCATAGTTCCTTTTGAGCTAAAAACAACAACTTTAGAACTCTTACAGGAAGTTCTTTTAACCTCCAAAAAATTTCCTTCTTCCATTTTGGTTTCCTGTAAGGCCAAGATATTAGTTTTTTCTTTGAATCAAGTTCTTTAACTAATCTCCACTTAGCTGGGTTATTCAAACCCCTAGTATTCCAATAAGTTATATTCATGTATGCACTTTATTTTAGTTCTTCTAAAGACATGTAAGTCAAATTTAGAATATGTTCCATCATCAATATCCCTTTAGCTTTGATTTCTTATAGTAACTAGTTTAGTAGGTCTCCCTAATCCATTTTTCTTCTCCTTAGGGGAGGCTTTGGAAGTCTCCCCTATTTTAGCTGGTATTTTCATAGAGATATCCTTTACTGACTTGTTGGATTTCCTTTCGATATATTTTTTTGTTATGTTCTATTTTCCTTCGATGGAGATATCGCCTCCTCTATTATCCTTTGGATTTTGTTACCTTCCATCATTTCTTATCATATAAATTAGGTCATTCTCTTCCAAACCCAATAGTTTATCAAAAGGATTGGTAAAAGGTCCCAAGGTTTCTTCAAGACTCATTTCCACTTGTTGTTTTTGTGGGACCTAGTCATAGTTTCCCTTGATAGCAGCTTCCTTGAAAAGAGCATCAAGGTTTTTTGAAGCTTAGAGATTTTCAACCTAGACATGGGTCTTGGAAGCTTGAAAATGAGGTTTAGATAGGGATTTTATTTAATTCCTCATGTTCTTAACTTCTTTAAAACCATCATCATTTAAATTTTTAGTTAGGTATTGGTTTTCCACATTTTTTGGGTTTATTCAAACCATCTCCATTATTCTCATTAATGATTGTGCCCTTATTTGGGTTGTAATTATTATTAGCAATGTTCTTAGATGTTTCTACTTCTTTATCATTCACTTGTTCCTTTTCTAGCTTCTCCTTGTAGATCCTAGAAACCTTCATTTTACATTGTTTCTTAACATTCCCCCAACCTTGACATTTGTCACATTTTTGGGGGAAGTTCTCAAATTCTATCTTATACTCCCAGCTACCAAGATGAGATCTGAGGGTAATGGATTTAGGAAAAGATGACCCCATCAGGAAATACATATAGAATATGGTACATACAACTTGTGATTTTGAAAGGGTAGCATTATCAATAGGAACATAGGTCCCTAAGGTATTTTTTATCCCCTTAATAACATCTACATCCCATAATTCCAATGGAATACCTAGTAATCTAGCCCACATAGGAAACTAGTTAATATTTTCTTTATCTAGGTGAAACATAGGTGACCACTTTTTTAAGAAGAGGCCAAGCTTCCCCAAAAACCAAGGGCCATCATTGAGGATACTTTGGGGATGTTCTGGGTTGTTAAAACAAAATAAGAAGAAACCATTTTGTAGTGTCATTACTTCCAAATGTCCTTTAGGTTTCCATTTTAGAACAGACCAGGATCTTATTGATTCAATATTTGGTCTTCCTCTAACAAGTTTGTCAATCAAAGTATTCTCCATATTTCTCAAATTTCTATCAATAATTCTATCAGGGATATCTAGGTACTTATTTTATTCTCCTTGTTTAAGTTGTGGAATGATCCCCATAATTTTCTCATTCCCAGATCTCAATATTTTTGCAAACGTTCTAGGGGCCCCATTTTCCACATGAGACCCAGACATAGGAAAAGAACCATCCTTACCTTGTTCTATCATAGGCCATTCCTCTACAACTATCTCCCCTCCAGGAGAAATTTCTCTTCTATTAATTTCCCACCCATCACAATTCAAAAACTTGTTTCTTTCCTCAAGCTCCTCACCGCTCCCTCCCATCGCAATATCTAGCCCACAACCTATAAATTCACCCCCAAAGCGTGATAAAAGGAATACTTAGATCATCTAAAAGTGTGTAGGAATTATGATTAATTTTGTGATTTTGTAAGCTGCAGTTACAATTCTGGGCCTTGAAACAATAATATTCGATGAATATGGTGATGTGTGTTCCTTAAGAGAAGTTTTGTAATTTTTTACAATTTTCCAAACTACAATGAAATTTTCAAGCCCTAACAAGGGAATATTCCTAAAATATTTATATAATTGATTACTTTATTTCAAATTCAAATTTGATATGG
The DNA here is from genome assembly GCA_019776745.2 of Taxus chinensis. NCBI lineage: Eukaryota > Viridiplantae > Streptophyta > Pinopsida > Cupressales > Taxaceae > Taxus > Taxus chinensis. The sequence continues at coordinate 507,343,035 of CM034146.1, read as the reverse complement.
ATGTGTAACTTTCTAGGCCATCCGTAAGGCCTGAAAAGGAGAATATTAAGAGAATATTAATAATACAAAGCATGGAGAAATTTGGTAGTCTTGTAGTTTTCATATTAACAATAGTTTGAATACTATATGTTATATTCTCATCTCTGAAGCACAATGAGAAGGGACATATGGCATAATTTTGTGTTAGTTAGTTGAGGGAGCATCCTTGTAGTTCAAGAGTTGGTAGTCTTGTAGTTTTTATAATGTTACTGATTATGTTTCAATCTCTGGGGCCTATTGGGAAAAGCACGTGGCGGTGTATGAAAGAATATCTAGGAGGAAATTGTTTACATTCTGACAATTAGAAGTTTCACAATTTCTATAATACTATAAATTGTATGTCTACCCTTAAAGGCCTTAAAAGAGTAAAAATGGGGAGATATAGTGGAAACATATAGCTGGGGTAGCTTTGCATCCCTGTAGTTTTTAGTTTCATGATTTTTGTACTAATTTACACTACTCTCCTACCTCCTCTAGCCAGCGAACAAGGACATGTGGAATTGTTTTCCATGTATAAGGCCTATATTCAAACAAGATTATAAAATTAACAAACATAAATATATAAAAGTTGGGCAGATGTATTACATTAATAAATCCATGCAAATAACTATATAGTTTGAAAATAAGGCTAGGTCCCACACTTTTCATTCAAATTATGAAGTTATTGAGTACTCTAGAGCCCTAGAATGAGAAGAAGACCTACTTTTGTGATCAAACTATGTGAAGGTTTTTTCAAAGATCCAAAGGTGCTCAGGTGATCTTGTTGATTCAAAGTAGAATTGTGAATAATTTTTACATAGGTAAGTTCTTATATGATGTATCCTTATGTTTTCTAGCATTAAAGGTTTCTATTTAGTATCAAGAGAAGTATTTTAATGTCCTAAGTCTCCAACAATCCACCCTTTTAGGAAATTAACCTAATATTTTTATACATTGGAACTATGAATATTTAGTTGATTGGAGCCCAAAACTCATCCCACCTTGTTTATGACATGGAGTACATAAATGATATAAACCTAGGAAATTTGGATTTGAATGTGTTCCTTCAAATACTACATGTATCCCACATGAGTGAACTTATGGAAAAAAAATATGCAAGTTCCATTTCCCTAGTATCTACATTTCCCCCTTCATCTCACTACTCAGAATTGGAATGGTCTTATGCAAAAATTACAATCTAGAATGAATCGAAGTTAGATATGGAAGTGTTGTTGTGTTCTTGTCCCTAAATCTATATACTTTGGATAAGATGTTGTGAATCCAAAATGTTGATGAGGTTGTAGACATAAAATTTGAAGGGGAAGATAAATTTTGGATTTCCAACCATGCTAAGTATTTCAAAGTGTTGAAAAAATAATGGATTGAGAATCCAAGGATATATGCCACCAGAATTCCTAAGATATTAACCAAAGATGACATCATTTATGATATTATAAATTTCATTACCGTATTGAATAGGATTATGGTAAATGAATATTCATATCCCTACCATGATTGGTATTTCAGGTTCATATAAATCATTCTCAGTCACAAAGCACATATTCACTGGGGGAGTTGATAAGTGACTTCATGTATCATAAAATCATCAAGAGAGCAGTACAAATCTGGAAGGGGTCCAATAAAAATGTAAATTAAACATGAATTCTTACTTGGTTTACAATATTTCATGCCATAATTCATTCCCTGGGTTGGTAAGATCTAAATATTTTTCTTAGTACACAGTATATGATATATACCCACAAATTAATTTGGAAAATTAGAATTCCAATTTTAGGTTGGTTCATGATGCCTTATTTTACCCTATCATTTGTTTGTTCAAACATGAGTGGGAGTATTATATGATGTCATCCACAGTCAAACAAGTGATCAGTAAATATGGATGTTACTTCTTCTAATTCATATTCTTCACATACATCACTATAAGTGGCTTTCCAAGGAACACCATACATGTTTCCCAAGTACTTGGATGATAAGTGGGCACAACTTGAAATGTTAATATCACTTTTGGATGTTTATAAGCTAATTGCAGGGAAGAACAAGACAAATGTAAAGTTCCTAATTACTATTGGGAGGTACACCTACCCCATAATGGTCAAATCAAGAATCCATGAAGCTAAAATGAATTAATTCATCACACAAAAGTTTTAGGCTAGACCAAATTATGAAATCAAATGGATAGTGTGAGGTTCCCTAGGAAATTCGTATGAGGTTGAGCCTCATTATGGAGACTATTTAATGGACTGTAGAAATGAAGAGGAAGTATGACTTAGGGACTTCTCTAGAATGATTATCTCCTAGATAGTTGATTATATAATTAAATTTTTCTCAACAGTTTAGAAGATGAAAAAATATTGATGAGAAAGTAATATATAGATAATAATATTACAACTCAACCAATTCCACCTCTTGATTAGACTATGAAAGAACCAATGTACTTACATGATAGGATGACTCGTGTCATCAAAATAACTCCCATTTGGCTCATAAATAAGGGGATTTATTTTTCCCTCCAAAACACTACAATTTTGAGGGAATATAAAGTCATAGGAGAAGTTAAGGATGTGCTTCCACCTCTAATGAAAGGATTATTTATTTTGGATCCATTGAAGGGAAAATATCCATTGACAAAGGAAGTGGAGGAGTTAAGTACTTTTGTAAGAAAGATTAGGTTACCTATATCTAGATTGACAAAAATATATTAGGAAATAATTAAAAAATTAATGAAATATGCTCCTATTATGAATTCCAATCCTATCTAGGTTGTACCCCATTCTACTTCATGGCCCAAAAAATTTGTTTCTAATGGGAAGGCCTAAGAAGGTGCATTTTCAATTGCTACAAATGGATCATCTATCAAAGGGAAAAATATGAGGGGAAGTGTTTCACTAATGAATCCAAGGGTGAGTACACCAATGGAATCCATTACTTAGGAGGTGGATGAGGAACTAATCACCAAGAAATTTTTTAGAAAAATAATAATATAGGTGGAAACACCTATGGTAAAAAAACTACAAGTGCATCAATGCAAAAGTCTTCCCCAAGAATTGAGGTACCTCCCAAAATTTCAAAGAATCCAAAGGTATTTGATACTAACCCATATCCATTGTCAAAATAAGTCCCTATTTCAATCACAACTCATGAAGAACATAATGCATCCCTTGGTTTTGTGGAAAAAGAAGTGCAATATCCATCTCATGATTAACTCTTCATTAATTTGTTGCATGTCTTAGGTAAAGATGTGGGAGCATACCTTCACTCTGAGAATGTCCAAGTTTCACATACTTAGGTGGCACTAATTGAAGTGGAGGAAGGAGGCCCAACATCTCATGAGGAATCCACCATGGGAGAAAAAACAATGACAACATGAGTTGAGAAACCAAATTTTTAAGAGGTTTCATTGAAAAAAACTAAACACTCAAGAAATATGGATCCTCTCAAAATAGCTTTAGAAATGGTATAAGTATTGATTGTAACTCGTGAATTTATAGATAAATTTACAAAAACTAAGTCTCATGATCAAATAGAAAATATGATTGATCCAACCAAGGGATGTTCTCCATCCATGGAGGAAGAAACTCAAGTTTAAGAGGATAAAATAACATATTCAAGTAGCTCACACCCTTCAATAGAAAAAGGAGAAGAAATGATAGATAAAAGGTTACAAGAGGAAGAATCCCAAGTGTAATTTATTGAAGATGTGGAGTCACCATAAATTCAGGTTCATCACTTTGACCTTGCACTATCTAAATCTAAGGAACATGTGATTGTACCAAGTGCCTCCTAACAACAAACACTAGGATGAGGAAACACTCCAGGTGAAGGATGGTTGAAAGTAGTACTCCTAAGGAAAATAAAGGTGAGAGTTCAAGAAGAAGAAGTGAAATTGGAGAGTGTTATCTCCTTAAGAACATACAAATCACTAAAGAAGGCCAAAGTTATGTAAAGAATAATTGTGTGACCTTAAGGATAAATATTTTTAGATATTGCTACTCCATAAGCTGATATATTTATGGATGAAACTTACCCTTCTAATTACCATTTTACTAAATTCCCATTAGGGAAACATACTATATAATTTATTAATCATGAGGAAACAATGTAAATAGTATGCCTTTTCCAAAAGATGGACAAGGAAAAATAAATGAGAAAAAATCTGAGGGAAAGTTGACATCTTTTCAGTTTATGCAAAGAAAAGGTTACAAAATCGCATAGAAATTCAAGATATTTCCACTATCACCACCTCTAAAATTATGAATAATTCCAATGATATGAATAATAGGGGAGACACCACCAAAAAATGTGAAGAGGAATCGATAGTTAAATGAAGTTAATTCCTAATGGAAGTAATTGAATGTTATAACCAAGTCTCTTATAAAATGGAGGTAAGGAAAGCATTAACTGAAAATTATCATGATGAGGTCGAGTATTGGTATGGCATGTTTCCTAAGCTAAATTCCATCACTTTCATTAATGATGAATAAGTAGAAAAGGAAGGGATAGTGCCCCTAGATTGTAAAGGAAGACAATATGAGTATGAAAGGGCCATCAAAATTTGAATTGAGAATCTGGGAGATTCCATAAGAAAGATCCAAAATATGAGGGAGAAGCTTCAAGAATATCTAGATGACATTGATTATAAGATTGAAAAATGCTTCCCTTAGAAGGTGCATACACTCTAGGAACTATATATGCAAAAAAACTAGTTGAGATTATAAAGCAACATATTACAGGGGGTTAAAATCCTGAAAAAATTATTATTCATTTATTCATAAATTTGTTCATTTGGAAGGCTTCATCAATAAATTAGCTAAAATAATTAAGAACAACAAGACTATTTCTTCTGAGATGGACATTGTCTTTTCTAAATAGGAAGTAATATTTCTGTGTCATGTGGGGCTAAATGAAGACCCCATTTTAGGGATGTTTGAACACCTTGATGCATATAGGAATAAGTTAAAAAATAAGGTAGGGGTGGACACATTGATCTTAACTATTGTTGAAAAATTCAATTATTATTTATTCTTCATCCTCATTCTTTAATATTTCTTATTCATCATTCTTCCAAATGAATATAATCAAATAAGCTAATGGAAATGAGTAGCAGACTCTCCCTGAGAGTACACACATGATGGTGATAGGAAAAAAAGAGAAAAAATGAGTTTGTTAGTAGAGGGAATATTTTCTAACTAGCCACAAGCTCAATCATGATCCAAATTTTTTCCAGCATGGCATATCAATATTGAATATTTTTCATTAGGAGTGGTCTTCACATTCATCTTGATGGATTGATGATTACCAGGATACATTTTATATCTTGCAAAAGGGTTCTTTGGGGCATATGGATAATGTTATAAGCAAAAGGGACTGAGAGGGGTGAATCGGTCCTAAAATTAATTTCCTTTCATTTAAAAAACCATAAATAATCATTTAGATTGTCCATACAACATTCATAACCATGTGTTCCTATTAATATATGCAACATCAACCACAAGAGTAAGAAAAAAGTACTCAATACAAGAACACCATATATAAGTAGGAAACCCTCATGGGGAAGAAAACCCACCGAAACTATGCATATATTATACAAAGAAAATAAGTTTTGTGAAGCACCAACTTCACAAGGAGAGACAAACCAATGCGGGAAGCTTTCTTAGGATGTTAATAAAATAGAAGGTTGATAAATACGAGAAGTCTTCAAAATCCATGAGGAGAAGCCATCCTTTGAGGGTATGGTCTACTTTATAATATAAATGGAGAGAATAATATATGGTATCCATCCTTTGAGGAATGAGTCTATTTCTTTTGATTTTGATTTTACTTTGATTTTCATGCTTTCTTTTATTCTTTTTCTTCTATTTTTTTTGCACAAACATCTATCCTTTGAGGGAGTGGTCTATTTTTAATAATTTTTATTTTTGAAAAGAGCATCCATGAATTTTGAATTTACATGGGGAAGAGCTGGGAATAGCTAAGTAGACCACTTAGGAGGGGACAATTAATGTACAAGAAATACCCATGTACCCTTTGAATGGTTCCAATAGGTGAATAAGAGGGTGATGAGTGAAATGATTGTAGAATTCTCACTAAGAAGGGAGAACCTTTCCATAAGGAATATGTTACAGGTAGATCTGTGGTGCCCATATTTAAGGTCAAATCTAGGAAGTGACAGTAGACCACATAATTCCAAATCATCACAATGGATGATGTAAGAGGCTAAGATGGAGGGATGATCTAAGGATAGAACTAAGTACTCACTAGTAGGTATGTTAACAATAGAATAGTGACAAGTAAAATGCATTAAGTGGTTCCACTTCTGGTTTACCATCAAGGGAGGAAAATTGATAGGTTCCCAACCCATACTTGTGCATGACAATTTATGGTCCAATCCAGTTATGGAAAAACTTTCCATGTTGTCTCTTTTCTAGATTAGTAACGTTCTAATGGAATATAATGCTAGCTTGTAATGGATTTGATACAATGAGATGAATAAAATAAGATAAAAAATATGTGATACTTTTACAAAAGTAAGGAAGCAAAGGAAACATGCATCCTTGAGTAGATGACCAAAAAAATTGGAATTAGGATGAAGGTAAAAGGTCTCTTAATAGAAAGAAAAATATGGCCACAATGGTGTGCTTTGGATGAGAAGATCAAAATATTAAATTATGGCCATAGAGGTGGAGTTTTGAATGAGAATAAATGGTCCCCTAAGGGAGGGACAACTATGACCATGACACTAGATTTTAAAGATATTATCGTCTGAGGGAAGGACAAGGTGATAAGAAGATTTGATTTAGATTGAATGAGTTGGATGAAGATAGGAAAATATACACGACTCCTCAGCGGAGAGGAATTGAGAAATACACATTTCAAGTAATGGACAAAAAGAGAGGGATTAAAATGATCCCAAGGAAGGAAAGGATTTAATCTATAAGTGAACTGATCTTAGAATGAAGACCCCTAACATGTATGGATGAGGAAGATGCAAAGGGATCAAATAGAAAGGGAGGATGCTCCCCCAACATTGAGAAACTTAGATGTAAATGAGATAACAAATTTTGAAGGATTTTAGATGGGATCATTTTGGATTTGGATTGGATATATGGTTGGGGATCACAAGGGTGACTAGAAAGACGAACATTATCAACAGAAAAAGGGGAACCTTCACATACATGAGAGATGCTATGGGATGATGTGGATGGAGGAGTATTATGAAATCCAATGGATGAAACATGAATTGGATCAATTGTGGATGGAGGAGGATGTTCCCTCTAAATGAGAAAATCATCTTTCTCAATAAGGTCATAGATGATGGTTTAAAAGGCCTTACAATGCTCAATGTCATGCCCAAGGGTACAATGATAAGAATAAATACAAGTGTAATCAAACCATTATGGATTCTTACTATTAGGATTAAAATCCCTAATGGGAGGAAGCATGATGGCATATATTCAAATTAATTATCGAAAGATGTCTGCATAAGACCCAACTAAAGTGTCAAGAGGAAGATAACTCTTGTGGGTTTTAATAAGATGCTTGATCTTAGGTGTAGATGTATATTAGATGGGTAAATAAATTACTTGGATTGTAATTTATTATTATGAGATGTATTAGATGAAGGGGTTGGACCTAAAATGGATGATGGTGTTCCTAGGATGTATTTTGTATTGTGTGATAAATGAGGAGAGGTAAGGTATAATTTCTTACAAGGGTGCATGGGAGACTTTTTGGGATTCTTACCAAGAGTCGTATATTTTTATCAAGATGGTTTACCCTTGGTGGGGATGACTATAATTTTAGCTAGTGGATCTAAAGATGTAGGTAGAGATTGGATATTGGTTTATGTAGAAATAATTTATTTTGTAGAGGGAGACTGAATCCCCCTTGTGTTTATCTTATATGGAGGTACTTGTTTCATAAATTTTTCAATGGGTATTTTCGATATGTTTACAAATCAAGAGGATTTGATTAGCGAGGTAGCAGATACAAATGTAGATATAGGAATGCATGTTGGAGAAGGAGTGGGTGAAAAATATTGGGATGGAATGGATGATGTAGTCATATGTAAAGTTGTATGTACATGCGTCAATATAGGTGTTGGGATAGATGTAAGTGAGGTTGTAGAAATACATGTGGTAGAAATGGGTGTAGTTGGGATTGATGTGGAAGTGATTGATGTAGATCTAATAGGTATTTTTGATGAAGGACTAGACGTGAGAGATTGAGATGTAGTCATAACAGGTACGGTTGAGATGGTTTTAAAAATTGGCGGTGTGGATGTAGTAGTAGGTGTGTTTGATGTAGATGTGGGTAAAGGAAAAAAATCGAGAGATGTAGGGATAGGTGTGTATATCAATGGGGTAAAAATAGGTGCTAAGGATGAAAATGATGTGATATATTGGAGCATGATTGAAGTATATGAAGTAGGGGGTATAGTCAAAGTTGATGTGGATGTGGTAAGGGTAGGATAAGGTATAGGTATAGGATAAGTAGTAAAATGTTATATAGATGTGATAGTTATGGATACGATAGGTTCTGAATAATGGGTGGGAATAATGTCTAAGGTAAGAACATGTAGATTAATTGATGAGATGAGATATTCATTAATGGTGTTAACAGTGTGAGAATTTGGTAATTGAGATTTAGAAGGGGTAGCTTGATTTTTTGGTGCTTGATTAGGGAAAGGTTTCTTGATTTTATCGAGGGCCAAGGCGTTGGCTAGGTGAAGTGGTGGAGCTATCTATCTAGATAGACCCATAATTTATAAGTTACTAGATGCAATATTTTAAGGAAAGACACTTATTAATGTTGATACATTTGACTCAATGATATTTACAATACTGCGATTTTTGATACCAAGTGGGCTTAGGCTGTGATTCATCCATGGTTTGTATGGGAGGAAGTTGGATGGAGTGTACTGCCATCAACTTGTCAAATAATTAACTATAGGATTCTCCCAAGGGGGTATATTTAGGAGATGTTATTAAATATATTTGCGAAGACTCTGTGTAAGAGGGATATGTGGATGGGGATTGAACCATGATGGTATTGGCAGTAGTTTTAGACTTGTCACTATGAACAGTGGGTTTGATGAACTTGGTATTGGGATTTTTGGATTTAAGTTTGAGTTGACCTTGATCATGGGAATGAGTTTTGATTTTACACCATGGTGAAGGCTTCTTCGAATGTTCGAAAAGATTGGAGTTGTAATGTAGAATAAATATTCTTTACACAAGAACATGAGAAGAGTTCGATGAGTTCAGCTTGTGGAAGAGTAGATGATAGTTGACTTATAACGCCACATGATCAAGTGACGAAATCTATGATAGACTCATCATCATATTGTTTAATGGCGTAGAAGATATTGATAGTGATTTTACATGCAATATTAATCAAAAAATTCTCTAGGAATAATCAGATGAGTTGGGTAAAGGAGATTAAGGAATGTTGAGGAATCCCATTGTACCAATCCAACGTTGGACCGGAAAACAATATAGGAAAGGTGTGAAGCATAAGTTCCTAATCATGTGTGATAAGGTAACATATGTGTTGAAATGTGCAAAGATGTTTTTGGGGATATTCTTTTCTCTTGAACTTGGTAAACTTGGGAAGATCCCAATGATGAGGGTAAGGTGTGATTGGAATTGATAGATGAATGGGTCATTGTAATTTTATTTGTAAGATAATGTAACCTTGGGTCCAAAGGTAGTGGCTTCTAGACTAGTCAACTTATTCATTAAGGCATGAATAAGATCATTCAATGTGATGATAGGTTGGGATTATGGTTGTGTGGCATGAAAAGTAGCTTAATAGGGAAATTGATAAGTTTTTGGATGTGTGGGTGTTTAGGGAATCATTTTATAAGAATTAAAATATGTCATGGGTTAAGATTGGATAAGTTTTTGCAATGATTGAAGTTGAGAAATAGGGACATGATGTGATTATTGGGGTTGGGAAAGTTGTTGTGGTAAATGATGAGCGAGGATATGTGTGTTAAGAGGTTGAGATGGTTGGATAGACATACTTGTAGTGGATGGAATAGAGATAGAGTTGACATAAAATGACATGGGTGGAATGGGATCCACCAATTTAATAGATTGGTAGGATTGAAAGAATGTGGGATATTTATGAAATAAGAAGCCATATATGGGGCTAGAAGGAGGTCCTAAAGACTCCAAAGGATTTTGAGATGGGGGTGGAGTTGGTATAGAAAGATTGGATTGATAAGAGTGTTTCACCTCAAAGTATTTGATAAAATAGATAAAGGTAATGGGAATATGAGGAATACTTATGAATAGTTGGGAGAAGGTTACACACGTTGTTAGACTTTTGATAAAACTAAATGTGAGAGCTTACTTTTGGCTAGGAGGAACTACTTGTAAAATCATAACTAAGACCACAAGAGAGAGTTAAAAAATATATGGTAGTGGAATTCCTAGAGAATGCTAGTTCTGTGAAGTATGATACTACCTAGATGGATTGTCAATCCACTATGTTTTATCAAATTAATGAAACTAAATATGCGAGAAGTAAAGGTCCTATTGTTAACACTTTGATTTAGGTGCTCTCAAAATGTTATCAATATGCTATATTAAAAAATTACTGAAAATACAAACTAATCTAGTATCACTAGCAAGGTGTCGTTTTAGTTAGGAAAGGTCACTGAGGTGTTAGAAAAGGTATGAGTTAAGTTTAGTTTCATTCTGAGCTATTTGGAAATACATATGATCTTTCTAGTTTTGGAAATATTACAGGTCACAGAGAACGGTATCAGTTAGGTGACTAATGCCGGTACTGGTAAATGATGAAGTTGATTGGGTGACCAGTGTCAATAGGGGAAATATAGTGGAAATATTAAAAATGGGTGTTTGGGTCTCTCTATGATTACACAGAGAGATGAGGAGGTTTTGGGAAGGATGATATGATTTTTGTTAAGGCTCGGAAAGGGTATGCTAGAGGTGCTAGGATGGGTGAAATGGTTCAGGTTGATAGAATAGGTGGTAAAAAGGTGAAAGGTGGTATTCAGGACAGAGAAGGATCAAGTGATAAGACGTAATGAAAGACTTAAGATCAAAACTTGAAGCTTAACAAATAAGAATTGAATTACTTATCTAAGCTAACCTATAGATATGAAGGTGATTATTGATTGATGAATGGTCCATGGGAGATACAATGAAATGTTGTCCAGTTCCACATGGCGGTAGAGCCTATGTGCTTTGTTATGATGATCTGAAGCTTATGGATGAGATAACTAAATGTTGGTGAAGATCTGTTGTACTATAGTTCATCGTCTAGTAACTTGAATGCTTGAGAGTTAGAATACTGAATCTTCTATGAATGAATGAATTGAAGAACCCATGAAAAGAGTTAGAAACTCTTATTTAAGGTAACCGATGGTGGTTAGGGAATCTGTGCCGGCTGAGGGATAACCGATGTCGGTTAAGGAGAATTGGTCTAACTTTCCAAAAATAGGGTTTCTCTCCCAAATTTGGTGTGGTCTTTGGCTTAGTCTGGGTCTAGAGTGTTGAATGACATAAATTAAAGTGTGGGATTAGTTAGAGGATTAATAGGTCATGAATAGTTAGGGTTGGAAAGAGTCCTAGTTGGTTAGGATAAGTGGGGACTTGGTCTAGGTTCATTAATAGGCTAGGAATAAGTCTAGGATGAGGTGGATAAGTGAGGTGGCTAGGTGAGTTAGGTAATTAATCTAAATTGTGATAATTAAATTAATTAAAATGTGTGCAAGTGGGCATGGTGGGGGAATAATATTAAATTAATTAGTCGAAGGTGATTTAAAGGGGTGTGACCCAATTTTTGGTGTCTACAATTTCCCGTTTTTGTCATGTAGCTTGTATTGGTAAGTGAAGATGAAAAAAATAGGAGTGGTTTCCCTATGTATGGGTTGATGTGATCCCCCTCAAATTTGGATTTGATGAAGGATCAGGCGGAATCGGTGATGAGTTTGATAAAATGGTAGGTGAAGAAGAAAAATAAGGTAGGGTTCAGGTGCAGGCAATGGGTATTTGGGATGTAGGTAATAGGCAAGGTCATTCAAACACATGCATACATATAGAATTCAACAAGGCAGTAGAATGAAGATCTCAAAAAATCTACATCATCAAAGTTCGATAGTTTATCCAAACCAAGTTGATGTGATCCACATATCCAATGTATAGGATACAATCCTAAAATAAAACTAGGGTAGGTGTAGGAATGTGCATTAGGTGGGTTCCATAGCACCAATAGGTTTTGGTTGCTCAAGATAAACATCACGGCATTAGGGAAGGAAAGGTTTGTAGGATAAAAAACAAGGTATAACAAGGTAATTTGAGTGAGTAAGGAAAATTCGGCCTTAGTGTCAAATGATATTGAGTCGGGTGTGGTAATATGGGTAGGTAGGGTTGTAGGTAAGGCCATTCGGCATTCAAGGCTAATGGGAGGTACCGAGGTCGAGGCTAAAATACCGGTCAAGAGAAAACTGCCCAGTCAAAGGGCACCTGCTAGACATCAGCTAGTTATGGATGTCGTATCTTAGGGTACAAGTAGGTGACATATAAGGTGATTGAGCGCAGGCATCCAGAGGACCAACTCATGGACGTGTAGGGTAGTTCAGGGTGGGACCAAATAGGTAGGGTGAGTGGGAGGTTACCAGCTCATGGAGATAGAGGTAGTGTGAAGAGATAGGAGAGAGCAGCAGGGGTGGTATCCCTTCCCATAGGTGATATTAGATGATATTTATTTTTTTATTTTTGATACATACACCAGCCTACGTGCTGAAGACATGAGATGTATATGAGATTTTTGAGATACTCTATTATTATATATGTATATTCATTATATCAATATAAAGACATTTTATTGATAGTAGATGGATGATGATATTTATAGATTATGCACTTGGTTTATTTCCATTGTATTATTATCATGGAAATAGATGTAGAGGCATGTATGAGTTTGATGTATGGTTGTTTTCATTTCCATTATATTGATGTCACATAAAATAGATGTAGGTATTATTTGGTTATCGTTAGAAAATTGAATGATTTAGTTTCTATTATTTTGATGTTACGGAAACTAGGTGATAGGTATCGTGGAGTCAATTTTTTTATGAGGTGGTTTCATTTCCTTTATATTGATGTCATGGAAATGATGTGATTTGGATATGATTTGATTGATGTTATTTGTGAAATGAAATGATGTTATGGTGAATTATTTAAATTTCCAATGTATTGATATTATGGAAAGTAGAGGATAGGTATGGTTGAGTTTAATTTTGGTTTGATTTAATTTCCAAGTTATTGGTTTTATGGAAATTAAATGATGATGTACATAGGTGATGTATATTTATTATTTAAGTTAACTTCAAAATGATTGTTTTTATGGAAACTAACTAAGTTTTGGTTTTTTGGGGGAAAATATGATGGGGTGAAATAGTGGGTGAAGCTAACCTCAAAGGGCCCTATGCCCTAAGAGTGTTGCCTATATATCCCTTGCAAAAGGGGCCTTAGGAAGATGTAATTCTCCCATAAAATAGGGAAGAATGACATTTGGTTAGGTCAAATGAATATGTAATTTGGATTGATAGGATGGTTGGGTAAGGTATGTGTCAAAAATAGGAAAATTTGAATATTGAATAGGTAATAGGAAAGGTAGATGAAGGTATATATTTGATTCGGTTTCATTGATCGGGTCTAGTTAGAAAAAACAAGGTAGGTAGAGATGAACTAAAAAGATATAGAATGCCCCAATTTGGAAAATACCATAAATGTTGTATCCTTGGGCTTATTGATCATAAGTATTTAGATTATTTTCATGATGCGATAGGTCTATATGTGAAATAAGTGGTGTGATCACTATGTGTGAATTACATGCATCGTCCATTGAATAGGTAGAAGAGAATAAAAAGAGGTAAGGTGAAGGATTGTGTTTAACATAACCTTATTTTGGGATAGCATGCCCCTTCTACAAGATACTCAAAACCACAATAAACAAGCCCATGACAAAAAGTTTTTTTATTTTTATGAATTGTTTCTTTTCTTTTACTTGTATAGACTGATTGATGCAAGAATTCTATATTGGGATGAATAGCTTCTATTTGAGGTCTTCATGAAGTTGATCAATGTGGGACACTTCGGGATTATTTTATTAGAGAGATATAGAGTAGTATTCTTTTTATATACACTAATTAGAGTAAGTGGTTGGATTTGTATTGCTTTCGTTTGAGGGAGTAATCTACTTATAGCCGAAAGAGAAATAAATATATGTCATTTTGATGGATTCATCTATTTTCAAGAAGTTTGACTCAAGGAATTGAGTTTTTCAAAATATCCCATTATATTTTTGTTTTTATTTTTGAACTTGAAGTCATGGAAAATACTATAAAGGAGTATAATCCTCTTGTATGAAGGAAAAACAATAACACGAAAGAGGTTAGCTATGCAAGATAGGTTTTCAAGTGATGAAAACAATGGGATTCCATCATGAAAATGTTGAAAATTATCCATGAGAATCATGCCATGAGTAGAGCCATGATACTCATATTGAAGATAAGGTTGAACGGTGATGGATAATCACATGATTCTATTTGAGTCGTTGGTCCTTGAAATAAGTAGATGGAAGGAGAGGTTCACTCAAGGGATGAACACGTAAGTGACATAAAGTGATGGAGTACTTTATTCAACAATAGAATGGTCAAAGATGCAAGGTATTAAGGGGCTCAGGTTTTTGATTCAACTTCAAGAGAAGATAAACGATAAGCACCTATTCCAAAGGTATGGGTGATAATGTAAGGTCTAAGACAATTAGGAGAAAACTTGCCTCATTTACTTTTCTACTCTTTGGTTACATGTTGATTTTATTTTAGGACAAGATCACTGACGTTGAGAGTTCGTTCATGAACACATTTCTCAGAGGCACGTTTGATACGTTTTTAGTAGATTTGAAGGTGGTCGAGAGCATTTAAACGATGTTCATATAATAACTCAAGTTGTGCCAAATGGTCTTGGAATTTTTTTTCATCATTGAACATATCTTTAAGTGAGATACAAAGTGATGGAATTTTGGACTTCAAGAGGTAGGAATACCTCGGTAGCATAGACCAAAGAGAACGGTGTGGCAGCGGTTGAGGTATGGATGCTAGTGTGATAAGCCCATAAGGTGAAAGCAACATGTGTATGCCAATCCTTACCAGTATCATCGATGAATTTCATGAGAATTTTGTCAAGGGTTTTATTAGTTGATTTGGCTTGACCATTAGTTTGAGGATAATATGGTGAAGAGAAAATAGTTTGAATACCAAAGTTATCACAGAGTTTACATAGAATCTTGTGTTTGAATTTTCAGTCCATTGTCAGTGATGAGGCAATGCGGAATACCAAAACAAGAAATGATGTGATGGTTAATCAATTTACATATTTTCTTGGATTTCATAGAAACGAGAGGGACAACCTCCACCCATTTAGTGTATTATTTAGTTGTTGTGATGATTCATTGGTGACGTTGAGAAGAATGTGGATTAATCTCTTTGATGAGATCTAAACCCCATTGGGATGAAATCCAAAAGTCTCTGGCGACTTGTAAGGTGTGAATTAGGGTGTGGTGAAGGTTAGCATGCTACTGGAGACTTCACAAAATGTTTGAAATAGTCACAACAATGTTGGTTAAGGGTTGACCAGTAATAGCTGATTCGAAGAATACGTTTGGCAATAGTGTAATCACTAAAACGTCCACCATAAATCCCATGTCATGGATTTCTTTAATGGTGTAAGGAATTTCAGAACTAGTGAGGCATCATAAGATGATACCATCAAATCCATGCTTGTAAAGAAGACCCCCCATGACAAAGTAACAAGAGAAATTTTGGATAAATGCTCGCTTACCATTGCGAGTGAGATGCTGGAGGTAGGATTGAAAGGGAGAGGTAGTCAATGAACTTCTTATAGCAATATGTCTTGTGGGCCAGTTTCAATTCTCCCCACAAAATTTACCTCATAGAGGAGATAAGAAGGTTTCTCCAACCGTTTGTACAATGTTACAAATATTTTAGATTCTAAAGGTGAGGTAGGTATTTGTGAGGCCAAGAAATCCATGGTATCCAAAAACTGGTTAGTAGATCGTGGAATAGTTTGAATGTCATAATTATCAAAGGTATTCAAAATCATGTTGATGTGATGCTTATACTTTTGAAGTATTTCGTTGTAACACTAGTATAAACCATTGACTTGGTTGACGAATGGTTGAGAATCACTAAAGATATTAATGGTCTTAAGATCTAGGGTAATGGAAGTTTGTAGACCTAACACGAGTGCTTTGTATTCAACCACGTTATTAGTATAATTGAAGTCAAGTTTGAAAGATAAGGGCATAGGCTCATCCATTAAGAGGAATGAGAATAACCCCTGTGCCACCCTAACATTGAAATTTAGAACCATAGATGAAGATGTTTATTTGATAAATGGTGTCATCTAGGGAAAAAGTGCAGATAGATTCATCAAGAAAGTAGAAATTAGAAGATTGATTTCTGTAAATAGGTACATTTGCAAGATGATCTGTAATGGTTTTTCCCTTAACAAAATTTTGATGAATGAATTATAGTTCTAGGTCTGTAAGGAGCATGTGCCAATGTAAAGCACATTGGTGTTGATAAGGCTTAGCATATATTTAATGTATTAGGGGTCGGTGTTGGTAACGATGAAAGTTTTGTGGATGAGTAGGTAGTGGCGAATTTTAGTGGTGATAGAAATCAAGGGTTGAGTAAAGATTTTTCAACGTGAGTATATCGAGTCTCATAATCTAAACACATGTATGAATTATGTAATAAACCATTTACTCCCTATGTTACGCATCACGATGAATGAGCATGACACCCAGGGAATGGTCAGTGGAAGAAATATAGAGGTAAAATGGTTTGTCATCCTTAGGTGGGATGAGCACAGGTGGCTGAAGAAGGTACTGATTTAACACTTCAAAGGATTTGTGGCACTCTTCATTCCAATTGAAGGAGACATGATTTTTAACAAGGTGATGAAAAGGGTGACATTAATCAGAAAGGTTGGAAATTAAGCATCAAATGGATTGTAATTTTTCTTGCAAACTATGGAGCTATCAAAGGTTATTAGGTGGAGAAATCTTCATAATAGACTTGATTTTTGCAGGATCGACTTCAATACCTCGTAAAGACATAATGAAACCAAGGATTTTTCCAGAGAGAATGGAAATGATGCATTTCTTTGGATGAAGGTGAATGCAATAATTGATGAGATAGTCAAAGATGATTTTCAGGATGGGGAGATGTTTGACATAACTTTTGGATTTACTACGAAGGTCATCGACGTAGTCTTCTAACATGTCATGCATGATGTCGTGGAAGATATACCTCATAATGCATTGATAAGTGGCACCAACATTTTTTCAAGCCAAAGGGCATGACACAATAACAGAAGGTCCCCCAAGGGGTGATAAAGGTAGTTTTGTGTTGATCCTCCAGTGTGAGTAATATTTGGTTATAACCTGAGAATCTATCCATAAGAGGTAACATCTCATGGCTAGATGTAAGATCAACAATTCGGTCAATGCTAGGCAAAGGAAATTCATCCTTAGGGAAGACGAGGTTAAGTTCATGGAAGTCCATGTAGATGTAGAGTCCCCCTATCGGTTTAGTGAAAAAACAATGTTAAAAATCCATTGTGGATAGTTGATAGGTAAAATGAAAGAAACAAAAAGAAGGCACTGGAGTTCTTCTTTGACAAGAAGGGAAATGCATGGATGTATTTTTCGCAGCTTCTGTTTCATAGGTTTGACATCAGAAATAGTACTGATATTGTGCACTAGGATATTTTGGACAATACTAGGCATATTAGTGTAAGACCAAGAAAAAGCATTGCTATGATCTCAAAGGAAAGAGGTGAAGGCTTAATGTTTCAATGGGATCTAAAGAATGGCCTATCTTTAGAATTCAAGGATCATCTTGATTGTGAATGTTGATCTCTGATGGTTGATTCATTCAGACATGGTTTGTGTCTCATAAGGTAATTACTTGTGAATGTTAGAATCTTCTGACACCTAGATAGGTGAAAATGGAATCATCGTCCTAACATTGAATGAAATTGATAGAAACTGTGTCATTATTCTAACATGTCAGGATAAAGAAGAGGAAGGGAAGAGGTCACCTTGCTATCATGATGACAAGTCATAGGTCCCAAAGAAATGGTGTTCATGAAAAAAAAATTAAGGAGGGATGGAATATGGATCCATGGACTCTATTGGTAAAGGTGGTGTGTTAGGTGAAAAAGGTGCAGAAGGTGGATCTTCCTCTACGAGGTCAACTCTAGCCTTCTTAGAAATAGGTGGTTTAGTTAATATAATACCACAGTGGTCTTTATGTTTGCGGGTAGTATAATGAATAAATGTGTGATGAACTTGTTCATTAATACTAAATAAAAATCCATTCCAATCACAAATGATGAAGAAAGGTGTGGAAAAAGTGGCAGTTAGTGAGGTAACGAAAGTTAAAAAGGTCATGTTTGAGTGGGTGGTTTAGGAGAATAAGAAGAAGTATCAAGTCCACTGAATGTCAAGTTGGTGCGAAGGTGGGGAGGACCATATAGAAATACCTCTCCTATACGATGATCATAATGTGGGTGTTGATGAAGGTTTATGTACTTTTCAGGAGTTTGGAATGTGTCAATGTAGTATATTGATACTCCCCAAATGTAAGGCATTAAAAACACCTTATAAAGGGACAAAAATTAGTACTTAGGTGGAGGGAATAGATGAGATATTTGGATTTTGAGAAGAAGAATTGGTAGACGGGTTAACTTTCAAAGTTGTGGTAATAGTGGGGAGAGATGAGCTGGGTGAGGAAGATGTAGTAGTAGAAGTGGTAGATGAAGCAATAGAAGAAGATAAGGTAGCATTGGTTGAAGGTAAAGTGGTAGTGGTAGTAAATGAGGTGAAAGCGGTAGTAGATGAAGTGGAAGGGGTATTAGATGAAGCAAAATTTGTATTAGATGAAGTGATAATATTAGTAGATGCCTTAATTAGAATAAGGAAATCATTGGGTGGATGCAATATGTTGCAGGTTTTGAAAGGTGAAGGATCTTCTTGAATAGTGTAAGGGTGTCCTTCATATTCGAACTTGATGTATTTGTGAAGATTTGAAAGTACATGTACAATAGAAAATCAACACGTGACCTTCTTTGCACCTGACCTCCTGAGGTCGTGCCAAGACAGCTAGTGTGGAATCAAAGTGGAAGTGAAAGTGATGGTAATGACCAAGCTAATTGGGAAAACTTATCTCTTCGACACACAATAATAAAATTTGAAAATCGAAGGAAAATAATTCTCTCCTAACTTGAAGGCCGGTGTGATGGTATGGTCTGATATGATAGCTACTCAGAGACTCCAATTGATGTCTAGTTTTTTCGAGATTTTATTGATTGGTTATGGAATATGTAGAAAGTAACCTGTATGTGCCTTGTATGGGTTTCTAGAAAACGTCATGGAAATTGAGACAAGCGATGTAGTGGAGCTGTAGGAATTAAGGAAATTTTTTGGTCTTGTCCAGAAAGTCTTAGAATGATCGGCTATTATATTCAACAATGAAAGTTGTGTAATAAAATCAGGTGGAAGCGATGAAGATATGAATACTAGTGTGCATAAGCTAGTGTCAATATCTAACTGACTTGAAGGCCCATTGGGTTACGGGACATGTGGGTCACAACCTAAGACTTGTTGAGGTTTAGGCCCTTATATGTTCATGCATGCAATCAAATCCTATTTCCAGGAGCATTCAAAAAGTCATAGGTTTGATTAGAAGCTATATTCAATGTCCCTAACTGTCTTATTTTATCTACGTATGTGGCAGGTGTGCATAATATTGTTAAGCACAAACTTGTATCAATGTCACTTATTATCTCTGGCCCATTGGGTTGTGGGACCAGGGGATCACAACTGTAAGTCTTTTCCTGTTGTGGACCGTTGATGGTCATGCAAGATGAATTGATTTGTTTTCAGTAAATAAACTATATATTAAAGGAGATCTAAGCTATATTTTTGTTGTTTTCTCAATATATCAGAACAAAGAAATAAAACAAACTAATCTATGGAATTAAATATTTTTGTGATTTTATAACTTTTCAGATAATGCATCTAATCTAATAAGAAAATTAAAAATAAATAACTAACCATATGTAGCTAGTTATCTATGAAAATGTGTGAATCTAAGTCTAAGATCTATTCTAATTCAAATAAAATATTTCCAACCTGTTGGTCCGAAAATATGTCGCGTGGACAGATCTATGGATAGACGAGCCAACAGTGTGCAGGGCTTAGCCCCTCTTTGAGACAGCAAAGCGAAACTGGTTAATTGCTATTTCTACTAGCAGGAACCTATGCAAGTCTCACAGATTCTGCCTTCGGGGGTTGGGATCTCATCCCAGTAGAGTGTTCTAGGCTGCGAAAAGAAAGGAATGAAAGAGGGAGAAGAGAAAGAAAAGATCCGAAGGGAGAAAAGAAATGAATTCCAAAGCAGAAAGGTCAGACGATTTATGTTTTTAGTTTGGTAGTAAACAGAGCCAAACCTACTTGCCTAAATAAACAAAGCAATACTGATAAACAAATGACGGAAAAGTAGATATGAATCCAACAGATTAAACACATACAGATCTAACGTAAGAAAGATCTAATGTATAACACAGCTATTGAGCACAAAGTCTGAATAATTGTATTACTATTCTTTTCTATTACAAGAAAGCTCAAAGTCTTTCTCTCCTCACTTCTATTTCTATCTAAAAAAAAATTCACACTGAATACAACAAGTATTCTCATATTTATAGAAGATGAGGG
The DNA here is from genome assembly GCA_019776745.2 of Taxus chinensis. Lineage (NCBI taxonomy): Eukaryota > Viridiplantae > Streptophyta > Pinopsida > Cupressales > Taxaceae > Taxus > Taxus chinensis. The sequence goes on along the minus strand of CM034146.1, from coordinate 507,322,152 downwards.
AGAGAGAAGGCAAAATGGAGCCAACCACTTATTTACAAAGATATTTACAAAATATCTAAAAGTCATGTTGACTTTGACAACATGGTGGATGACATCATCCCATGATGCAACATGGATGATGTCATCATTTGTATTAACACATTTTAGACATTTCAAAAAGAAAGTCGGAGAATAGAGAGAAGAAGAAGAAGAAGAAGAAGAAGAAGAAGCTACTCATCATCATCATCCTGCGGCCGGAAAGGGGTTGCCTATTTCTGATGCTGCTCAGGTGATGATATGTGGAACTGAGCGCAGTATTCCAAAAACTTGCTAATCATCGGCCCAAATTGATCTTGTGACGGATCCTTGTGCCGTTCACTGATTGCTTCGCAAGTCTCCCGCTTGTCTATGAGCTTTTTCGGGAGTTTGGAATAATCTTTCCCTGCCTCGATAAGGAACCCGATGAAGTCCCTACAGGCCAGTAGGTTGTTGATAGATTCAGTGTCGAACGTGACCTCTGGCCCTGTCCCTTGAGAAGCTATCTCCTTGAAAATGCGGATAGTGTCATCAGCTGATCTCAAGGTAAGGGAAGGAGTGAGCAACCCTGGAGTCATGGCGAGGACAATTTTCTCCATTTGATGCATTGCATCCAGGGCCTCTTCCTTTACCTTGTCTATCTTTTCTAAAACAAATTCCAGCTGATCTATCTGATAGTCTAGACTGGACATAGTTTTGTTGAGGGCCCTTGGATTACCGACAACTCCGAACTTGACTAGATCTTTGAATGAATAGTCAAACATTTGTTGGAAGGTCTTGTGCTGGAGTCTAGCATGTTCTAACTCTTCTGATATCAGACCTGCTAATGCTTGGAGTTCCTTATTCACCTTCTCGATGTTTAGGTATAAACTGATATACTCGGTGATTACTCTTTCACTATCCTTGAGGATCTGGCTCCTCCAAGCAGAAACAGCCATACCCTGCTCACCAATCTTTGAATACTCATTGATCTTCTCCTGACTGAGCAGCTCAGGAGTCTCAGCGGCAGTTGTGGGAGGTGCACTTCCCATATTCTGTAAGGCTTGAAGCAGGTACTTGTTCTGCTCCTTCAGTAGCCTTTTCTCTTCTTTTGTTTCCTGAAGCTTTTTGCAGAGTGCATCAACTGCGGAAAGAGCTTCCCCCTGGAGAATTTCTGAGGATGTCCCCATTGTGACTTGGGTCACGGTGAAATCTATCGGAGACAGATCTTCTTTCTCTTTGAGGGGGTTGGGGTACGCTATTTCCATGACTCTCTCACCTGCAGCACTCTTCGAGAAGCGTGTAACCGGCTTGTGCTTCTTTGCCCCTTTGGCTGGAATTACCGAAAAGTCCATTGGAGCGATGGGGAATTTCCTCTTTTGTTGGCTCAGCTGCTGAGAGATCCAAGCTGGTCCTATAGAAGAAGGACTAGAGATAGAGGGGGAGGCAGCAACGGTAGAAGAGGGGAAAAACGTGGAGACACGCGGCGGCGGCATGGAAAGAATAGCTAAAGAAATGTCCACGGGAGGAAGGGAAACCGCAACTGCAGAAGACATAGGAAAGGAAGGGAGCTCGGAGATGAGGGAAGAAATGGAAGAAGACAAATCAACGAGGGAGGAGAAGATAGATGAATAAGCAGGGGAAAGGGTAGAAGAAGGGGCAGAGGACATGACCAAAGGGGTGGTCGATTGAGTCACTCGAGGAGGGGAAGGAAGAGAAGAAGAAGGGATAGAAGGGACCTCTGAAGTTGTAGCGACGCCGACATCCTGGGTGGATGGGTGTATAGGACTATCCTCTGTCAATTCCTCATCAAGATTTATGACTTGTTCTGGCTCTGAGGGAAGAGGACTTTCAGGGGCTTCCTCCTGAATGGTGCTAGGTTCACCTTCTGCACCTTTGCCTTTCAACTGCTTCTTTGACCTTGGAGGTGCGTTGCCCAAAGGGGAAGTTGTGAAATCTACCCTGAGGTAGATTAGTCCGTTCATGCGGCACCAATGCTCTGTTCTCCACATAGTCTCCTTGACCCTCTCCTCAATTGTTTGAGGAGCCTTGTTCCTGTCAATGGCCAGGAAGGGCCAATTGTCCCCATCTGTGTCATTATACACCTTATCTACTTCAACTTCCATAGTCTGGAAGCCTTTGGGGACAATGGCCACTCCGTATTGGATGATTTCCGCCAATGCTAAGCGAGAGTGATCCTTTCTTCTGAGTTCCGCCTCATGGAGAACGTCAATGTAAATATCCTCAATTTGAGGGACATGGATCGGATCGAGCTTCGCTTTTGGCAGGTAGCTTCTTGGGTCGAAGGTAGGCCTGGCTGGGAAGTCATGCTTCAAATTGAGTAGCTCCAGCTCTGCGAACATTTCCTTCACCTTATGGTGGGTGGAGCATGTGTATCAGCCCACTTTGAGGGGGAAAGGAGTTCCACCCTTCTTTCTTTTGAGGCACTTCTCATGGTATGTGACCAGTTGCCTTGACAGTTCTAGTAGAATCAGCTTAGGCCCAGCATACCTTGGTAGCCTGGTTGGCTCTCCCAAAAAGTTGGCAGCCCTCAGATAGGTGAACGTGGGAAATTGGGTGAACAGGGCCCCCCATTTCTCTGTGACTGCCACTATGTGTTTGGTCGTCCGACTATGAGTCATGTTTGGCCTCAGTAGGCAGATGACATGATAGAAGAATGCATCATTAACTTTTGTGAAATGTTGGATGCTATTCTCCAGTCTCAGCTCTGGGTAGTAATCAAATATCTTGGCCTGAGGCCATACTCCACTTCGGTTCAGCTCCGGATAATCCCTCGCCGATGCTGCAGCGTAGACTACATAGGAGTTCATATGGAACACTCCTGTTGTGGCGAACTGTTGTAGCTGCTCAGATATGGTGCTGCTTATTATTTCCCCCAGCAAAAGCGCTGATCAGGCAAATTCTTATTCATTGTCTCCAGGTACCGCAACATCCACTTATGGAAATAGTGGGCATCTGAAAGCCCGAAGACTCTGCTCAGGAAAGTGATAGTATCACTGAGTTCCTCTGAGAAATCACTTCGGTGGATAGTCTGAGGCCACTGGGTCACCACCTTCTTGTTCTTTAGGTAGACCTCATTCATCAACTGCACGCACTGGTCTTCGTTGTCTTCCCAGGCCTTGATGCATTCTCGTTGGCTAACAGCCACGAAGTTCCGGTGGTGAGGGATGCCAAGTATTAACTCAAAGTGACGGGCAGTGAGGTTTATGACTTCCTCGCCCTTACTGTTCTCGACACATCTTGTGTCTTTGTTGTAACATTGCGCAATCACCATCATGAATTCATTGTTGACAGCGCTGACGGGGATTCCTCCGGCGAAGTGCAGGGCACTGCCTATTAACTTGTCCATCCATGGACTTCTTGTAACTTTTTGAGTCCTAACCCAGAACTCATCCATGTCAATGTGACCCAATTCAGAGTCTCTGACATCCATACTGCACTCAGCCTGTGATTCGGGCATCCTGACCTTCTGATATTTGTACTTCATCTCTTCTTCTATCAGCTTAGACTTTCCTCTTGGTTTGGTGGGTTTCTTGCTTGACGTAGACATGTGTTCTTTCGAACTCAGCTGCTGATCTGCATGAAGAAGAAGAGAGACCCAATCCAAAAAGGTTGAATTAGTCATCTGATCTTCCATTGGAAAGCTAGCAGAAGAAAGAGTTAGAGATTTTAAGGCTCAGGGCGCAAAAAATGCAACTAGCAGGCCAAATAGATAAGGCGCACAGAAAAGGAATGTTGCAGAGGTTATACTGGCGCCAAAAGTGCATGGCGCATGGATGAAGCAGGTTGCATTTTATAGCAGTTTGCATGGAAAGAGTATGTTACATGAAGGTTCGGTGCGCCCTTTGGTGCATGGATGGATTATGTAACATTAACAAATGGTGCGCCAAAGGCTTTGGCGCGGCGCATGAAGGGTTTACACAACATCATGTTACTGTAATGGAGGGTACACCCGCGCCTTGATAGCTTTATACTTGCGTGAATAAGGCTTGTGTTACATGAAAGCTGGGTGCGCTCCTTGGCGCATGGAAACATTATGTAGCATGGATAAAGGGTGTGCCAAAGGATTTTAAGGAGGCACAGGATTTACACTTTTAGCATGCAAAAAGGGTGCGCTTTGAGGGCGCATGAGTTCTAGATGTAGCAGGACAAAAGGCTGCGCCATTGGCGCGGGTTTTGGTCATGTAACATGGCGTGTAGATGCGCCGAAGGGGCGCAACTGTTTTAAGTGTGACAAGACACGCCAATGCACCATAGAACTAAACTCATTGCTTCAAACATTTTCATTCTTTTCTCCATTTCAAAGATAGCATGGACATACAAGGTTTTTATAAAAAAGATTCTTAGACCAAGCTATTTCAAAACAATACTCTTTACCAGCAGATCTGGAAAGAGGGAGGAGGAGGAAAAGAAGAGAAGAAAACAGGACAGCACAAGGAGGAAACTAGCTCAAACATATCTCATTTTACACTAGCTAGCAAACCAAAATACAGACCAAGAACACCCAAGGAACCGAAAGCACAAAAATGGAAAAGAGGGAGAACCTCTTACCTTGAATATATAGCAAAAATTGAGAGCGGGTCCACAGGGGGACGAAAACGACGGAGCAGAGGCTGACAAGTCCAGAGAGATCACGTGCTCGACAAAAAGAATGAAAATGACATTGGGCGCGCACTGATATATATAGAAAAACTTGTCATCAATGTGCCAATCACTTTTCAAATGGCGCATGAAAGTTGCTGTTGACAGGGGAAAGCATGTGCCCTTTGGCGCACGAGAGTATTTGACAACAGAAGATTGAGCGTGCCTTTGGCGCACCATATGCATTGTCGACATGAAGTTATGTACGCCCTTTGGCGCATCGAAACTTGGTGTTGTATAGAGATTATGTGTGCACTTTGGCGCACCGAAAGATGTGTTAACATGGAAAACCATGCGCCAAAGGCTTTTAAGGGGGTGCACCAAAACTTCATGTTACAAGGCAAATCCATGCGCCCAGCCAAAAAAGTCTCAAAAAGACTAATTTCAAAAACTAGATTTCTCAGGAAGGGATTTTACAACGTTTCGAACGCAAGGGATCCCTAACGAGGGATCGAAACAAAATTTTCGGTATGGTAATCGGTAAAATTGCCCTTGTCAATTTTACGGGATAACAGCTGGCTCCTTCTAGGGACTACTCTTGAGTGAACTCTGGGGTAGAGAATCCCAGATCACATGTGCCTATCCATTGGGTACGGAGTCAAAAACAAGGGGGACCGGAGGGAGAACAAAGGAAACACAAAACAAACCGAAAGCAAACACACGATGAAAGCAAACACCTGACGAAAGCAAACACACAACAAAAAGCAAACTGTACAAAGAAGAGAGCAAGCTCTACTTCTTGAAGATCTTGAGATGTTGCCCGCTATAGGGAAGCGAGAGTTCAGCTCCATCCAGATACGAGAGATAGAAACTATTCTCTCCATTGAGTTTCTTGATTTTGAAGGGCCCTCTCCATAGGGAATCAAATTTTCCGTGCATGCCCTTTGGCTCTCTTCGCTTGTCCCCATAAGAGGACGAGATCTCCCACTTGAAAATTTCTCTGCTTGGCCTTCTTGTCAAAAAGCCTCTTGACTTGATTCTGATGTTCAGTGATCCTGTCGACCACTCTTACTCTCTTTTCTTCAAGTTCTGCAAGATACATGATTCTCTTTTCTAGAGAATTCTGGAAAGTTTCATCTTCAATTGCTCGTGCCAAGCGCAGAGCAGGAAGTTCAACAGAAATAGGAAGCTCGGCATCAGTGCCATATAACACTTGAAAAGGTGACATGCCGAGAGATCTCTTGGGGGTAATGCGGTCCGCCCACAAAGCATCGTACAAAGACTTGTGCCACATCCGCTGATTCTCATCTACTAATTTCCGTATGATGGTCACCAAGTTCTTATTACTGGATTCCGCCTGACCATTTCCCTGAGGGTAATAATCCGAGGCATGTGCTAAAGTTATCCCATATTCATAGAAAAAACTAATAACTTCCCGCGAGGAGAAGTTAGAAGCATTATCAGCAACGATTTTGTTTGGAACGCCGAACCTGACAATGATATTTTCTTTGATAAAACTGCAAACCACCTCAGAAGTGGCATGCTTGACAGGTATGGCTTCCACCCACTTGGTGAAGTAATCCGTTGCTGTAAGGACATAGCTATGTCCAGCACTCGATTGAGGATTGAGTGCGCCAATAAAATCAATTCTCCATTGCCTGAATGGTTCATTGATGATGACCGACCTTAGGGGAAGGGCAGCCAACTTGGGCTTGCCAACAAATTGCTGACAGGGTTCACACTTTGCCACCCAGGTAGCCACATCTTGAAAGAGCGTTGGCCAATAGTACCTAGCTCGAATGATCTTGTGTGCTGTCACGGAAGAAGAAAAATGGCCTCCACAGGCTGAATTGTGAAAACTTTCCAGCAATTTCACTTGCTGGGGCTTGTCAACACATCGCAAGAAGACACCGTCTATCCTGTGCTTATATAAACCATCATCCCAGATGACATATTTAGCTGCTCCGAGCTTTATAGTGCGCTTCTCCCTCACAGTTAGGTGCATTGGGCATTCGCCGTAGGTAAGGAAGAAAGCGATGTCGGAGTACCACTTGTCACTAGTTGCAACAAATAGAACCAGAGGTAGAGAATCAGGCTCCTTTAGAGGGCTTTGCTCTTCATTGGCACAATCTTCTTTTCCTTTAGGGCCTTCTAAATTTTCATTTTCAGCCATTAGCTAACACAGGCCCTTGCCCCTTACCAGCATGGTAGGTTTAATATCCAGGTCATATTCTTGGACCTTTGCGATCCAATTCCCTCTCAAGCTTCCTAACTCCTGCTGAGTTAGAATTGATTTTACCGCCGTGTCAGGGACCAGCACCACCATATGTGAGTTTAGAATGTAATACCTGAAATTCTTCACTGCTTTGACAACGGCAAAGGCATGCTTTTCCAATTGAGTCATCTTCAACTCGTGAGGTTTGAGGGGAGAACTCATGAATGCAATCGAGGATTCAATGTCTTCTGAATTATTTTGCATTAAGATTGCAGACAAAGTATGTTCTGATGCGTAGCTATACATGATGAAGTCCTTGGAGAAGTCGGGACATACCAGGACTGGTGCATGGGCAACAGAAGTTTTTATTTCTTCAAATGACCTTTTCCCTTCTTCACTCCATCTGAAAGTGGGTGATCCTTTCATCATGTTCAATATGTGGCGAGTCTTTTCAGCAAAGTCAGGAGTAAAACGCCTAAGAAAGTTCACCTTTCCAAAGAAAGAATGAATACCAGTCTTGCTTGTAGGCAGAGTAAGGCTCTGAATAGCCTTAACTCTTTCAGTATCTATCTTCGTTCCTTCTTTGCTAACCACATGCCCTAGCAACTTCCCTTCCGTAACTCCAAAAATGGACTTTTTGGGATTTAGGGAAATTCCATGTTCTCGGCACCTGGCCAATACTTGCTCCAAGTGATCACAATGATCACCTCGTTGTTTAGAGAACACGGTTAAGTCATCTAGATAAACTACAATGACTTTTCCCATCATACCTTTAAATGCGAAGTCCATGGCCCGTTGAAAAGTAGCACCAGCATTAGTTAGGCTGAAAGGCATCCTGCTGTAGGCAAATGTACCCCAGGGAGTAGTGAATGCTGTTTTGAATTGATATTCAGGCGAGACTTCAATCTGATTGTAGCCTGAAAAACCATCAAGCATAGACAACATTTTTGATCTAGTTACTGCTTGCAAAACTTGATCCATTATCGGAAGAGGGTAGTTATCTTTCAGTGAAGCTTGATTCAAATTTCGAAAGTCTACGCATATGCATATCTCGCCGTTCTTCTTGCGCACTGGCACAATATTCACAACCCAAGTGCTGTGATGGATAGGGAAGATGATTCTTGCATCCAGCATCTTCTAAATTTCTGCCTGGATGGTGCCCGAAATCTTCGGATTATAGTGCCTTTGCTTCTGGTGAAAGGCTTTGACATCTTCTTTCAGCGGTATGTCATGCTGAACGTCCTTTGGCTTGAAGGACTTTAGATCAGCATAGGACCATGCCAACACATCCATATATTTCTTCAGCAACTTGACAAATTTCCGCTTCTCTTCAGGCGTGCAACATTTGCCAATGTTTACAAATTGTGGGTGTGCCTCAGAACCTATATTGACTGGTTCTGTTTCTGGGGATGAGTCAGGAACATCTTGCTTCCTCTTTTTCATAAAACGATCGTGCCTGTCAAACAGGTGCTCCAGAGAAACCAGGCCCTTCGGAATTTTATTTCCTTTGAGCTGACATATGCCATCCTGCTCCTCTGATTCATGGTTTTGACTGTTGATTGATTCACGACATGTAGAGGTGGATCCTTCAAAATACAACTCATCAAAATTTTCTGATTTTTCTAGAAAGGCAATGAGGTGATTATCATCATTGAATACCTGCCAATGCTGAGAGTTGTCTGGCACGCTCGGGCGGAAAACCACTTCAATGGTGTATTTTTTCATTTTCAAACCCGGGTGCGGGAGCATGAGAGATGCTGAAACGGCCAATGAATCGGCCATGTCATTTTGAGCTCTTGGAATTGCCCCTATCGAAAAGGCATCAAATTCCTCAATGCTGTCCCATACTGCGTTACGGTAGTGCCTGAGCCTTTCATTTTTCACTTGGTAAATCCTTTTGACCTGATTTACAACTAGCTCAGCATCACCTTGAACTTTCAGATTTTTAATCCCTCTTTCCTTTGCAGCTTGCATACCGAGCAACAGAGATTCATACTCAGCAGTATTGTTAGTATTGAAAAACTGCAACTTGAAAGAAAGAGGAATTACCTCCTCTTCGGGAGATATTAGCACGATTCCAGAGCCACATCCACTAGTCGCACAACTGCCATCGAACTGCAAGGTCTAGATCTCATTAAGATCCTTTTCTTGAACAAAAATGCCCTTTGTACCCATCTCGGTAGATAAGAAGTAGTTCCCCATCCCTGATGATTCAAAAAGGATTTGGGCTTTGGGGTCCTCAGAGCTAGTAACCAAGTACTTCTTTTGCGATTCTGGTTCTAAAGTCTACATCACACCTTTGACGAGTATTCTAGCTTTAGACCAGTCCATGTGAATTTCTCCACCAACTTCGCTGCAGAAACTCCTTCCTAGCAGAATTCCATAGGCTGCTGGAATGTCAGCAACGAGGACTGTCATTTTTACTCTTTTATCTGGGAAAGCCGCAAACGCAAATTGCGCGTCTTTGATTTGGCCAATCAATGGCACTTGCTTGGTTTCCAATGAATAACATCTGCCGAATGGTTTGGTAAGAGTGAGGCCCAAAGCATGGGTGACTTTCGCCGGCATGACGTTATCGGAAGCTCCAGAATCAATTATGCAGTTGCTCAACTTATGGCCATTGATTAGGAGAGAGAGATAGAAAGGTTCTATCTTACCTGATGCAGATGTTGAAGCAACATTTATGCGGGATTCAGGGGGAGTGGAAAGGATTCCTTTTGGGGAAACCTGTTTAGACATAACAGCTTGACTTTGGATATACTTAGTTAATCTTACAAGCTGTTCGGGTTTGACTGAAGGTACTCGGCTTCAGACATTTGGATCTTGGTCTTTTTTGCATGATCTATTATATCGAATGCGGCCAAGGGTTGTGTTGGTGAGGGAATGAGTCCTTCACTTCGCGATGGTGGAACAGGGTTACTGATCTTGATAGGAATATGAGGGGGCTGATCTGGAGGAGAGATGGGCGGAAAAGACTTCTTTGCAAAAGACTTAACTAGGAATTGAGTAGGAAGAGGATTACCTCTTCTAGCAATGGTTGGAGGCACATTTGACACGACCTTCTCCTTCTACACATGGGCAGCAACTTCCACTTCCTTTCCTTGCGAGCGGGTAAAAACAACGTAGGATTATCCGCTTGCATAGCCCTGAGTACTCTCTTCTTCATCAGATTCATCCTCATCAAATTCCATGTATCCAATAGTAGAGTCGCCAGTCGGCTCACCGACATCTTGATCATCTTCGTCTTGAGGTGAAGATTCTTCATAGTACTGCTCTTCCTCTTTAATTTCAGCCAAAGCATTGACCGGAGGAGCTTCAAGCGCCAACCGTGGAGCAGTTGCACGTAGACGCGGTCTTTGTGAAACATTGTTGGGAATGAAACTCCTTCATGGAACGTCTCAGTATGAAGAACTAGGAGCCTGGGCCAACTGTTTTTTTAATGCGAGCAGATCATTCACCATCTTTTGGAATGATGGATCAGACGAAGTAGCAGGCGAGGGATCTGAAGATTTGGACTTTGATGATTCCTTTCTCAACTCGCCAGATATTATCAAATTGTCTTCTATCCGGATGGCAGCAGCCTGAGCGAGAGGTAGAGTAGCTACTCGCTCTTGAAGGAGCAAGAACCTGACTTTTGAGCTCATGGCATTCACAAAGAAAAACTTCTAATTCTCTGATGTTGGAAGCATGGCAGTAGGGACATGGTTGATTAATGCATTGAACCTGGCGACAAAATCGAGCATAGTCTCATTGGCCTCTTTCTTCAGGTGGGTGATCCGTGATAGCAACACAAATGCATCTTCTGAAGGCTTATATCTGTCTTCAAAAGCTTCCCGCAAGGTTGCCCAACTGGTGATAGATGCAGCCGGCAAATGCTGAAACCATTCAGCTGCGGGCCCTTGTAGAGTTTCCAGAAAAAGGCGAACCGACACATCTTCGTGAGTCACGTCCAAAATACTGCATGACATAATGAAAGCAGATATGTGGGAATCTGTGCTTTGATTTCCGCTCCCGTCGAATTTAGGAAAATTCTTTCTGTTTCCGTGAGGGAGCGCGTGAACTGGATGTGGCAGTGCGAGAGGACCCATAGCGTTTCCCCATGGTACCACCATTTGAAAGGCTGGAAAAAGCACACGAGCTGGGAGGGTGGTTCCACTGAGCAGTAAGGCACTACAGAGGGATGTAGATGCTCCTTGTAAAATAATTTTTCTTCATGGAGGTGAGACACTCCTGGATGACCGGCTAGCCGAGCTTAATGCTGAAAAACGTGCCGATGTTACGCTGAAATTGTGCCTTTGAAGCAGATCGAAAGTAGGATCAACTTCTCCACAGGCTCTCCTGCTGCACGTAAAAGGTTCACTTGCCAGCGTACCTTCCAGATCTGCGATATTATGGCGCAGATTTAAACTTTATTTTTGGGCGCACTTGCTGATTTTCTAGTTTTTCTGACAAAAACCAGCAGCATGCACTTTTCTAGATATTTAGAAACTATCCTCCTTGAAAAATTGATTGCGGTTAATGACAAATAATAGCGAGGATAAGATGGCAGGGAAGAATAGCAGGCTGATTTTCAGATCTGATCTTTACTTTTCAGAGGGTTTCAAACTTTTTTAGAAAACAGTCAAAAACTCAAATCTACGGAAAAATGTTAACTTTGATAAAAACTCAGCGAACTAAAGATCCGTAACTAGGCCCGATCTATGGATTTCAGAAGAAAATTTTCAATTTCGGGCACTTTTGCAAATTTTTTGGATTTTCAACAAAAGTTCAGATTTGCAAACTGGCAGCGATTTTCTTATATTTTTCTGATTTTATATTATATCACCACCATAGATTTGACAGATCTATTCGATCCCCAGCGGAGTCGCCAAAAACTGTTGGTCCGAAAATCTGTTGCGTGGACAGATCTATGGATAGACGAGCCAACAGTGTGCAGGGCTTAGCCCCTCTTTGAGACAGCAAAGCGAAACTGGTTTATTGCTATTTCTACTAGCAGGAACCTATGCAAGTCTCACAGATTCTGCCTTCGGGGGTTGGGATCTCATCCCAGTAGAGTGTTCCAGGCTGCGAAAAGAAAGGAATGAAAGAGGGAGAAGAGAAAGAAAATATCCAAAGGGAGAAAAGAAATGAATTCCAAAGCAGAAAGGTCAGAAGATTTATGTTTTTAGTTTGGTAGTAAACAGAGCCAAACCTACTTGCATAAATAAACAAAGCAATACTGATAAACAAATGACGGAAAAGTAGATATGAATCCAACAGATTAAACACATACAGATCTAACGTAAGAAAGATCTAATGTATAACACAGCTATTTAGCACAAAGTCTGAATAATTGTATTACTGTTCTTTTCTGTTACAAGAAAGCTCAAAGTCTTTCTCTCCTCACTTCTATTTCTATCTAAAAAAATGTTCAAACTGAATACAACAAGTATTCTCATATTTATAGAAGATGAGGGAGAGAGAAGGCAAAATGGAGCTAACCACTTATTTACAAAGATATTTACAAAATATCTAAAAGTCATGTTGACTTTGACAACTTGGTGGATGACATCATCCCATGATGCAACATGGATGATGTCATCATTTGTATCAACACATTTTAGACATTTCAAAAAGAAAGTTGGAGAATAGAGAGAAGAAGAAGAAGAAGAAGAAGAAGAAGCTACTCATCATCATCATCCTGTGGCCGGAAAGGGGTTGCCTATTTCTGATGCTGCTCAAGTGATGATATGTGGAACTGAGCGCGGTATTCCAAAAACTTGCTAATCATTGGCCCAAATTGATCTTGTGACAGATCCTTGTGCCGTTCACTGATTGCTTCACAAGTCTCCCGCTCATCTATGAGCTTTTCCAGGAGTTTGGAATAATCTTTCCCCGCCTCGATAAGGAACCCGATGAAGTCCCTACAGGCTAGTAGGTTGTTGATAGATTCCGTGTCGAACGTGACCTCTGGCCCTGTCCCTTGAGAAGCTATCTCCTTGAAAATGCGGATAGTGTCATCAGCTGATCTCAAGGTAAGGGAAGGAGTGAGCAACCCTGGAGTCATGGCGAGGACAATTTTCTCCATTTGATGCATTGCATCCAGGGCCTCTTCCTTTACCTTGTCTATCTTTTCTAAAACAAATTCCAGCTGATCTATCTGATAGTCCAGAGTGGACATAGTTTTGTTGAGGGCCCTTGGATGACCGAAAACTCCGAACTTGACCAGATCTTCGACTGAACAGTCAAACATTTTTTGGAAGGTCTCGTGCTGGAGTCTAGCGTGTTCTAAACTCTTCTGATATTGGACCTGCTAATGCTTGGAGTTCCTTATTCACCTTCTCGATGTTTAGGTATAAACTGATATACTCGGTGATTACTCTTTCACTATCCTTGAGGATCTGGCTCCTCCAAGCAGAAAACAAGCCATACCCTGCTCGCCGATCTTTGAATACTCATTGATCTTCTCCTGACCTGAGCAGCTCAGGAGTCTCGGCAGCAGTTGTGGGAGGTGCACTTCCCATCTTCTGTAAGGCTTGAAGCAGGTACTTGTTCTGCTCCTTCAGTAGCCTTTTCTCTTCTTTTGTTTCCTGAAGATTTTTGCAGAGTGCATCAACTGCGGAAAGAGCTTCCCCCCTGGAGACCTTTCTGAGGATGTCCCCATTGTGACTTGGGTCACGGTGAAAATCTGTCAGAGACAGATCTTCTTTCTCTTTGAGGGGGTTGGGGTACGCTATTTCCATGACTCTCTCACCTGCAGCACTCTTCGAGAAGCGTGTAACCCGGCTTGTGCTTCTTTGCCCCTTTGGCTGGAATTACCGAAAAAGTCCATCGGAGCGATGGGGACTTTCCTCTTTTGTTGGCTCAGCTGCTGAGCAGATCCAAGCTGGTCCTATAGAAGAAGGACCAGAGACAGAGTGGGAGGCAGCAACGGTAGAAGAGGGGGAAAAACGTGGAGACACGCGGCAGCGACATGGAAAGAATAGCCGAAGAAATGTCCACGGGAGGAAGGGAAACCGCAACTGCAGAAGACATAGGAAGGGAAGGGATCTCAGAGATGAGGGAAGAAATGGAAGAAGACAAATCAGCGAGGGAGGAGAAGATAGATGAAGAAGCAGGGGAAAGGGTAGAAGAAGGGGCAGAGGACACGACCAAAGGGGTGGTCGTTTGAGTCACTCGAGGAGGGGAAGGAAGAGAAGAAGAAGGTATAGAAGGGACCTCTGAAGTTGTAGCGACGCCGACATCCTGGGTGGATGGGCGTATAGGACTATCCTCTGTCAATTCCTCATCAAGAGTTATGACTTGTTCTGGCTCTGAGGGAAGAGGACTTTCAGGGGCTTCCTCCTGAATGGTGCTACGTTCACCTTCTGCACCTTTACCTTTCAGTTGCTTCTTTGACCTTGAAGGTGCGTTGCCCAAAGGGGAAGTTGTGAAATCTACCCCGAGGTAGATTAGTCCGTTCATGCGGCACCAATGCTCTGTTCTCCGCATAGTCTCCTTGACCCTCTCCTCAATTGTTTGAGGAGCCTTGTTCCTGTCAATGGCTGGGAAGGGCCAATTGTCCCCATCTGTGTCATTATACACCTTATCTACTTCATCTTCCATAGTCTGGAAGCCTTCGGGGACAATGGCCACTCCATATTGGATGATTTCCGCCAATGCTAAGCAAGAGTGATCCTTTCTTCTGAGTTCCGCCTCATGGAGAACGTCAATGTAAATATCCTCAATTTGAGGGACATGGATCGGATCGAGCTTCGCTTTTGGCAGGCAGCTTCTTGCGTTGAAGGTAGGCCTGGCTGGGAAGTCATGCTTCAAATTGAGTAGCTCCAGCTCTGCGAACATTTCCTTCACCTTATGGTGGGTGGAGCATGTGTATCGGCCCACTTTGAGGGGGAAAGGAGTTCCACCCTTCTTTTTTTTGAGGCACTTCTCATGGTATGTGACCAGCTGCCTTGACAGTTCTAGTAGAATCAGCTTAGGACCAGCATACCTTGGTAGCCTGGTTGGCTCTCCCAAAAAGTTGGCAGCCCTCAAATAGGTGAACGTGGGAAATTGGGTGAACAGGGCCCCCCATTTCTCTGTGACTGCCACTATGTGTTTGGTCGTCCGGCTATGAGTCATGTTTGGCCTCAGTAGGTAGATGACATGATAGAAGAATGCATCGTTAACTTTTGTGAAATGTTGGATGCTATTCTCCAGCCTCAGCTCTCGGTAGCAATCAAATATCTTGGCCTGAGGCCATACTCCACTTCGGTTCAACTCCAGATAATCCCTCGCTTATGCTGCATTATAGACTACATAGGAGTTCATATGGAACACTCCTGTTGTGGCGAACTGTTGTAGCTGCTCAGATATGGTGCTGCTTATTATTTCCCCCTAGCAAAAGCGTTGATCAGGCAAATTCTTATTCATTTTCTCCAGGTACCGCAACATCCACTTATGGAAATAGTGGGCATCTAAAAGCCCGAAGACTCTGCTCAGGAAAGTGATAGTATCACTGAGTTCCTCTGAGAAATCACTTCGGTGGATAGTCTGAGGCCACCGGGTCACCACCTTCTTGTTCTTTAGGTAGACCTCATTCATCAACTGCATGCACTGGTCTTCGTTGTCTTCCCAGGCCTTGATGCATTCTCGTTGGCTAACAACCATGAAGTTCCGGTGGTGAGGGATGCCAAGTATTAACTCAAAGTGACAGGCAGTGAGGTTTATGACTACCTCGCCCTTACTATTCTCGACAAATCTTGTGTCTTTGTTGTAACATTGCGCAATCACCATCATGAATTCGTTGTTGACAGTGCTGACAAGGATTCCTCCGGCGAAGTGCAGGGCACTGCCTATTAACTTGTCCATCCATGGACTTCTTGTAACTTTTTGAGTCCTAACCCAGAACTCATCCATGTCAATGTGACCCAATTCAGAGTCTCTGACATCCATACTGCACTCAGCCTGTGATTCGGGCATCCTGACCTTCTGATATTTGTACTTCATCTCTTCTTCTGTCAGCTTAGACTTTCCTCTTGGTTTTGTGGGTTTCTTGCTTGACGTAGACATGTGTTCTTTCGAACTCAGCTGCTGATCTGCATGAAGAAGAAGAGAGACCCAATCCAAAAAGGTTGAATTAGTCATCTGATCTTCCATTGGAAAGCTAGCAGAAGAAAGAGTTAGAGATTTTAAGGCTCAGGGCACAGGAAAAATGCAACTGGCAGGCCAAATCGATAAGGCGCACAGAAAAGGAATGTTGCAGAGGTTATACTGGCACCAAAGGCGCATGGCACATGGATGAAGCAGATTGCATTTTATAGCAGGGCGCATGGAAAGAGTATGTTACATGAAGGTTTGGTGCGCCCTTTGGCGCATGGATGGATTATGTAACATTAACAAATGGTGCGCCAAAGGCTTTGGCACGGCGCATGAAGGGTTTACACAACATCATGTTACTGCAATGGAGGGTGCACCTGCGCGTCGATAGCTTTATACTTGCATGAATAAGGCTTGTGTTACATGAAAGTTTGGTGCGCTCCTTGGCGCATGGAAACATTATGTAGCATGGATAAAGGGTGCGCCAAAGGCTTTTAAGGAGGCGCGGGATTTACACTTGTAGCATGCAAAAAGGGCGCGCTTTGAGGGCGCATGAGTTCTAGATGTAGCAGGAAAAAAGGCTGCGCCATTGGCGTGGGTTTTGGTCATGTAACATGGCGTGTAGATGTGCCGAAGGGGCGCAACTATTTTAAGTGTGACAAGAGGCGCCAGTGCGCCATAGAACTAAACTCATTGCTTCAAACATTTTCATTCTTTTCTCCATTTCAAAGATAGCATGGACATACAAGGTTTTTATAAAAAAGATTCTTAGACCAAGCTATTTCAAAACAATACTCTTTACCAGCAGATCTGGAAAGAGGGAGGAGGAGGAAAAGAAGAGAAGAAAACAGGACAGCACAAGGAGGAAACTAGCTCAAACATATCTCATTTTACACTGGCTAGCAAACCAAAATACAGACCAAGAACACCCAAGGAACCGAAAGCACAAAAATGGAAAAGAGGGAGAACCTCTTACCTTGAATATATAGCAAAAATTGAGAGCGGGTCCACAGGGGGACGAAAACGACGGAGCAGAGGCTGACAAGTCCAGAGAGATCACGTGCTCGACAAAAAGAATGAAAATGACATTGGGCGTGCACTGATATATATAGAAAAACTTGTCATCAATGTGCTAACCACTTTTGAAATGGTGCATGAAAGTTTTTTTCGACAGGGGAAAGCGTGTGCCCTTTGGCGCAGGAGAGTATTTGACAACAGAAGATTGAGTGCGCCTTTGGCGCACCATATGCATTGTCGACATGAAGTTATGTGCACCCTTTGGCGCATCGAAACTTGGTGTTGCATAGAGATTATGTGCACCCTTTGGTGCACTGAAAGACGTGTTAACATGGAAAATCATGCACCAAATGCTTTTAAGGGGGCGCACCAAAACTTCGTGTTACAAGGGAAATGCATGCGCGCAGCCAAAAAAGGCTCAAAAATACTAGGTTTGAAAACTAGATTTCTCGGGAAGGAATTTTACAACGTTTCAAATGCAAGGGATCCCTAACGAGGGATCGAAACAAAATTTTCGGTATGGTTATCGGTAAAATTTCCCTTGTCAATTTTATGGGATAACACAACCCTACCTCAGAGGTGAAGAAAAAATATTGGCTCTAACAGAGCTATTATTCCCCCACAACTTCCCTAGCAATATTGAAGAGAAAAATTCCTATTGATTTGATCTACTTGCAACTATCTAACTATTTGAAATGAATTGTTTCTATAATCTATTTGATATGTAATTGAAAATTTGACAAAACAAAGAAAACAAATACACAAACCCAACTTGGAAGAGCAAGAGCTTTGGCAAATCCAATAGTATTAGTATATATACCCTCAGTTCTTTCCTTTCTTTCTCTGAGTGTTCATGTGAGTCCAAAGGATTGGGAATGCAAATAACAACAACAAGAGGATGGCGCTTGAGTGATGGAAGCTTGGAGGCAATTTGGATGTAATGCAAGTAGAAGAAAGATAGCACAAGAGATCTGAACTTGGCTATGTAATTCCTTGCAAGATTATGGCAGCACAACAATGCAAGATACGCAAAATTCTCAGGCCCTTTTGCTTGAATTCAAGCATGGAATATATAGGAATGAAGGATATAAGGTTACTTCATGCATAAGGCAATGAAGAGGTAATTCCACTCATTAAATCTATTCAAAAATAGAAGGAACATGGAGAACCAAGCAAATGAAGCTATTTTTAGCAAATTTGGTTCATGGATGCGCTCAAAAAGTAAAATTAAGTGAATCTTCGAATGTAATTTTATGCATGAACATTATGAAAAAATCAATCACAACCTCTTCCCTTTGTAGGGCGGTGGTTTCAGGACCGTCATCCTGCCTAAGTGGCGGTTTCAACACTTAATGCAAAAACGAGCACAAAAAGAAGGGGGAAGCTGGAAAAATGCAAGGAGAAGTTAAGTAAGGCTATCTAGGCTACAAATATATACTGCAAATAGGTTTTTGGAACTTGAACACCTTCTTGAAAGGATTTTGAATCATCACTGGGGACTTTTATAACTGTTTTCCCGACAATATAGCACGTGTAATTTAGGGTGCATACAACACACACCCCATAACATGGATCCAAGGATTACCAAGAAACATGTTATATTGGAATTCCCCTTCAAGAACATAAAATAGTTTAGGAATGCTATGGGTACCCAAGTAAATGTGGAGGATTACGGTGTCAAGAGTAGAATTTAGATCATCATTGAAATAATGTAGAATAACTGGGTTACTATGCATGTAATTGATAGGTATGCACACATGTTTCTATACACGAGAAGAAATAATTTTTATACCCGCACCTCCATCGATCATAATGTGTCAAATAGGAGTATCCTTAATGTGGACGAAGATGAAGAGGGCATGATTAGGATCGTGTGAATGGTGAGTAGAAATCTCTAAGTTAGAGAAATTGATGGTAAACATTTGGTGAGTGGTAGTAGAAATAGAGGTTTTAGGTGAAGTAGTAAGAGAAGACACATGATGAGGTGTGAATATGGTGGAAACAAGTGTAGGGTCATTTGGTATAACCTCAATAGTTTGTAGGATATCAAGGTGGGCCTAACAATGAGACTCCAAGGTTTGGATGAGGTCATATAAGAACATTTTAAGATGAGATTGATGAAGTTTTTTGATCATAGTACGATGTGTGAATCCATAAAAAATACGATCCGACAAACCACAAATGATTATCGTGGGGGCAGGTGTAGATGGAATTGTAGGTATAGGTGCACTAGATGGGTTTCCATCCTTCTCTTTTACTTTTTCTTTATGTGATCGAGTGGAAACTCAAACCATATTGATTTCAAGAATTGGAGGAGATGTGTCATGAAATATGTAATGACATGAGGGACAAAAACCTAGTGTGGGATATCATCCCTGTGAAATGAGTATGTCACATTTACATTTTGGAGGGTGTTGGGCTAGCTCTCTGAGCCAAACCATATTGATCTCAAAGGTTGGAGGAGGAAAAGAGGGTTGTGGAGGTATAATTATAGGCCACTAAATAGATATGGGGTGAGGATGCATGGAAACAGGAGAAGGTGGAATGAGATCTTCATCCAAAAGTTCATCTTTGTTAAAGATATCTTTCGGAGAACACATTTGAAGAAGAATATTTTTAAGGGCCTTACAATTTTCAAAATTATTCCCTGGCACATGATGATAAGCATAAATCACGGTATCATCCAACCCTTTTGGTTTAGGTTCAAGTGGGTAATAAGGCCTGAGAGGTGGAAATGTAATGGCAGAGGTTTCTAACAGTCGAGCAAGGATGTTAGCGTAAGATCCTACCAAGGGATCACAATAAGAAATGAGAGTGGGTTTGGATGGAGGTTTTGGTGAATTTTTTGGAAGAGGTAATGCTAGAGAGGGAGTTGGAGGTTTAGTAGGTTTGACTACCTTTTTGGTAGGTAGTGTGGTCTTAGGATTCAGTTGTACCTTCTTGGTTAAAGGTGATGGGGTAGTGCATGAAGTAGAAGGGAATGAGGAATATGGAAGTGGACTGGTCAACCAAGGTGAGAGTGGAGGTGCGGTAAAGATATTTGTAGGAGGAAATACAGAAAGTGTATGTTGAAGAGAAGGTAAAGGAATAAGTAGTGGAGTAGGAAAGGACAATGTAGAAGGCTTAGGTGTTATGGGAGGTTGTGATAAGGATGTAGGTCGCTTTATTTTAGTTTTACCTTGGGTAAGAGGTTAATTGACCAAGGTTGATGGATGGGGACCTAAGATGGATGGAAGTGGTGAATGTTAAGGAGGAGGAGTGAGAGAAACATGGGTACGAGGCCTAAGAGGTATTTTCTTCTCCTTAGGTGGGGGATAGGTCTTTTGATAGTTTGGGAAGAGGTGGTTAAATCAATCTTCATAGGAGGATGGATTAGACTCAGTGTCGGTGGAGCCCACAATGTAGTGAAAATTTTTAGTGCAAGTGAAGGTATGGGTGTAGGTGAGGTTGATGCAGAAAAGGATACTATAATTGGCTCAGGTACGATGGATTTAGCTGTCTTGAACAGTTTAAGATAAATTGTTGAAATATCTATGGACAACATTTGTGTTTGAGTCGATAAGGGAAGTGTTGGTCGTCAAATAGGACTTTTTGGAAGAGCAACAGTCAGAGGACAAGAAGTCCCTCCTCTTTAATGGGAGAGGTTCCCTTATTCAGAAACGAACTTATTTACAAATGTACAGAACATTGTTTTATGGTCAAACTTGGATTTTACAAAAGTGTTTTCCACAAGGATCATCAATTACACAACGACTGAGGAAAGGGAATAAGAAGATGAGCATAATGGAAACATTCAGAATTATAGATAGCAGAATAATTCCTCGTGTATGCGAAGCTTCAAATAATTTAAGACAAGATCATTTGCGATGGCTGAATGAGATTAAATTTAAAGACACAAAGTTCCATAAATAAACTTCTTCAGATTTATTAATCAAGGACACAAAGTTCCTTCTTGGTTGTACAAGATCACTGTATTTACAAAACTAAACAGTATGCAATCAGAGATTACTAACGAGTTAGGAACAAAATGATCTCCACAATATTAAGGAAAACACAGAGATAACAAGAATTAGATAGACAAAGAATGAAAAGCCCTTTTGTATTGATTTCTTTAAGATCTAATTACACTTTCAGAAAATATTCCAAGTTCTTCCTCCTTTCAAAATGGCATGGAAAGGCCATTATATAGCTTACAAGTCAGTTACTCTTCATAACCGTTTCTTTTAACTAAAGAATAGTTAAGGACCACCGGTTACAATACCTTAACTGATTACAAAGAATACGAAAAGAAAGGGAAGAAGAGGAAAGAAAGGAGAAGGAGACAGGTGGCCAGCTACTGGGAGGGACCCACTGTCTTCAGAATCCACTGCCTGAATTTCTTCAATGACTCAGCTATATCTCTGCCACGAGGGACTGACGTGTTGGCTGCAGACTGAGTCCAAAATCCCAGACATTTCTCCATCTCTTTATCAAACTCGACGTGAGTATGATAATCTTTTTTTGCTTCTTCAATGGTAGACTGAAGAGAACAAATTTCCGTCATCTTTTCCTTAGAGATGGAGCTTTCCTTGAATAGATGATCTTTGACAAAAGCTCTGAACTGAGCTTTGATTTCTTGCAAGGACAAGGAAGCACTAGAGTTTTCATCTTGAAGATGACAATGCATATCTTTGAAAGCAGCAGCTGCCAGTGTCTTGAAAGCTTCTCCCTTCTGCCAACTGTTCTTCATTTCTCCCACAGCTTCCTCCAAGACTTTGATTTTCCACTCTACGCTGTAGACCCAGGATTTTGATAGATTGTCTTTGGCATCATCGAAAATCTTGTTCGCCAGTAAGATGTTCTCATCTGTCTGTCCCATGAGGTGAAGGTCTACAATGCAACTGCTCCAGAGTTTAAGCTCTTTATCCATAACCCCAATAGTAGAGGATAGCTTCTGTTGCAAATTGTCTACCTTTCCATGTAGTTTAAAAGCTTCATCGATGAAGTTTAGCCCAGTAACAAGCATGTCATCCACCATGGCTTCAATAGCTCGGCCACAGACAGAATACTTGTGCATATCTTTGATACTTTTCACTTCATCTTGGCTTAGAATTACAGGAGGCGGTAGAGCAGTCAAGGGGGTGGGGTCCAAAACTTTGTCCTTAGACAAGAGTGACTTGATAAAACTTGTGAGAACTTGGGCTTGTTCTTCCAGCTGTTCAATAGTCTGCTTCCCTTTCTCTACCCTTCCAATGACTCTTGTGACTGTTTCCTGGAGGTTGTGAATTTCACCTTCAAGAGTAGACTCTCCCATAGGGATCCTTGAAAGCTCTAAGTCAGATGTCAGCAAGTCTGATTCTGATTTGTCTACTATAGGCTTAGCAATCTCCAAGAATTGCTGACCTTGGGCATCAGACACAATTCTGGAGGTGGTTCTGGCTTTCTTGGCACGAGAAGGAGTGGTGCCCAACAAGGCTGCTACAGCATCAAAATTTGGTCCCAAGCTTTGAGAGGAGGATTTCCTCTTCCTTTTGTCGACCAAAGGTTGCACCCAAGCAAAAGAGGAAGAAGAATCTGTAGGAGGGGCAAGAGGACCAAGAGACAGGGAGCTCATGACACTCAGGGTCTACGCAGCTGTTGACTCAAGCTGAGATGTGAGTAGAGCACTGGAGGCAATGGCAGTAGAAGAATCAGTAGTACCTGGAAGTTCAGTGCTCTGGACCTCCTTGTCCTTATCTACTGGATCTTCAGGAACATTTGCAGGAGTTGGCATCTCACTTTCTTCACTTTCACTGAGAACAACGATGTTCTCTGGCCCTATAGGAAACTCTACCTGTTTTCTTGGAGGATCATTCTCTGCAGGCTCCTTCTTTACCTCTTTGAGTTTCTTCTTGTATACCTGGGTAGATGGAGAAGGAGTAGATTCTACAGGTCCCCGAGCTGTTGAGGCAGGAGGGGTTTTCACTGGTGTTCCAGACTCTGGAACTGATGCCTCTCTTATGGGTGTCGAATCATCCTTGGAGCTAGATTCTCCTGAGTGCCTCTTGAATTCTTGGATCTTCTTACTGAACCAGACCCTAGTCCTGATTAAGACTGGAGCAAGAATCTCAGCCAGATCATCTCTCTCTTTCTTGTTCCAATCTAGGTCCTCCAAAGGGGTGTGGTTAATCACATTTTCATACTCATAAGAGTATAGCTCAGAATTGTCATCCTGGAGACCTTCAGGAACTTGGTACAGACTGAGTTCTTGGATCAATTATAGGGAGAACCTGCCACAATGCCTTCTTCTGGCTTCAAAATCATCTGCACAGTCAGTCCAGTAGTCTTCTGTATCTGCCCTATGATGATAGACTATTTTGATGTTCTGTTCAATGAACTTCTTCAAGTCAAAACAGGTTCTTGGCTTGAAGAAATGAATAGTGATAGGGACCAGGGCTCTTTCTATGTTCTGAGCATCCAGAGCTGTTTTGCATGTGTAGTTTCCGAGAGAGATGGGAAAGTACAAACCAGAAATCTTCTTGTCTCTGCAAGTTCTGTGCAACTTGTCTAGTTTCCTGCATATTTCAATCAAAGCCATTTTATCATTACAGAACATGGGGAGCCGTAGAGGAGTGTTTTCATAGCCAGCAAGCCTGATATAGGAAAATTTCCTGAATTGAATGAAATAGGCTCCATACTGCGATATCAGGTTCATGGCTTCATCTGAAAACCTTCTTGCAGTATCACCTTCGAGCAATCTGACCACGTACATGGTGAAAGCATCATTGACCCTTCTAAAATTGTGGTTGCTGGTCTCCAAGGTGAACTGCGGGTAATAGGCATACACTGGATCATCTTTGTGTGCATCTATATAGGAGAAACCAAACCACTGCCTGGATGCTGCTAGGGTATACATCAGATAGGAAGTCATATAGAACTTCTTTGTTTGCTGGACGTTGGATAGTTGCTCAGCCAAATTCATACTGATGATCTTTGCCCAGTTGATATTTTGTGTTCCCTGGCACACCATGCTGATGAGCGGGCACATCCAGAAATGAAACTCATTGGTGGAGGGCAAACCCATAACTCGAGCCAGCAGGATTATGAAGTCTGACATTTCTTCGTTGAAATCTGCTCGGAAGAGGGTTTTGGTTAGGCGAGAAGCACCTTTCTTAGGGCTCTTTAGCCAAGACTTCGCCACTCGCGCCTTGTATTTGTCACTGTCTTGGTCGAACATAGCCTGTGCTTGATCCCGGGAGACGACTATAGCATTGTCCATCTCCAAAATTCTCATAGCAGCGCCAATGGGGGCAGCGTCCAGCTTGGTAATGAGTTCCCCATGTACATTTGTCAATTCGCTAGAATCGGGGTCGAAGTGAGCTCCACATGAAAGCACTGTATCAGCACACTGTACTAAGATTGGGAATCCTCCAGAAAAAGCTAGACCACTATCATTAATCATCTATGCCATTGGTGTAGGGTTTGCATCTGTCATTCTTGCCCAAAAATCACCGAAGTCGAGATGACGAGCTTCGCTGTCCCCTATATTGCTAACGGCAGATTCAAGCGGAGAAATTTGCTCCTGTCCCTGGAACTTGATCTTCATAGTGATAGTCTCGAAGCTGCAACCTAGACTTCTGGAAGGAATTTGCAAATGGAGGGGGGGATCGTGCAGGTTTTCAAATGACAAGGGTTCGGACAAAAGATAGCATGGAAGCAATGCAAAAATGCAAAGGGGAATGCTCGTTATATAGCCATTTGGAGAGAGAAATGACTTTAATGTGCATTGAATACACAACCACCAATTTGAAAAGCATCATACTTGGAGCGAGCGGGAAAAACTAAGTGTAAATGACACTAGGTAAGCTTGGGACATGTGAGACGCGAATGCGCGAAACACGCGGCTCGGCCGGTTCGGGCGAAACAGGGAGAGGACGCACAAATGCATTTGGGACAAATGGGGCGAAAATGTGTGAAGTACGTGATTCGGCCGAAATTGGGAAAGCTCGCACTGTTTCAAATGGGGCAGTTGGGACAAAATTGCGCGAAGGACGCAGTTCGGGTAAATCGGTCGAAAATGGGAAAGCTCGCACTTTTTAACTTTGGGACATTTGGGACAGGAAAGTGCGAAGTGCGTGGGAAGGATGATTCGGCCGAAATTGGAACAACACGCAAAATAAGTTTTGGGACACTTGGGACAAAATTTTCCGACGGGCCTAAAAATGGGATAGCTTCGGGGATTTCGGCCGGTCGGGTAACAGAGTGCACTTTCGTATTTGGGACAGATGGGACAAAAAGTTCCGACAGGCCCGAAAATCACACACAATGACCCAAAACACAGATTTTTTCAATTTCACGACTTAGGCACCTCAGAGAAAAACACTTAAACTCAAAATTTTGAAAATTTACTCTTATCAGAGCGGGAAATTTTGAGTAGACAACAGCTGGCTCCTTCTGGGGATGACTTGGTATAAATTCATGGAATGAGACAAGGCAAGAACTTAGATAACCCGGTGAAGCAGACCAGTGCCTTATCCATTGGGCAAAGGAGTAAAAAACAAACCAACACAGAGGGCAACACAAACAACAACAGAAGGGAAACACACCGAAAGCAGAAAAGCAAAAAAACACTATACAGAATATACAAAGGGGACTCCCTAGTCACCTAGGACTTGAACAACTTCAAATACTACCCACTATAAGGAAGTGGGAGGGGGGAACCATCCATGTAATCAAGATAGAAAGAGTTCTTACCAGCAAAGTGTCTTATCTTGAATGGTCCGAGCCATAGTGAATCAAATTTTCCATGGCTGCCATGAGGTTCATGTCTTTTGTCCCATAACAGCACGGTATCTCCAACTTGGAACTCCCTGAACTTAGCTTTCTTGTAAAACAGAACCTTTACCTTCTGCTGGTGAGCAGATATCCTGTCAGCAACCTCCAATCTATCCCCGTTCAGTTTGTGCAGGTACATGATTCTTTTATCCAGAGCATCACTGAAACTAGTATCCTCAATGGCCTTCATCAGGTGTAAGGCTGGCAGTTCCACTGTCACTGGAAATTGAGCTTCCACTCCATACACCACTTGAAAAGGAGACATTCCAATGGCTCTTTTAGGTGTGATCCTGTCTGCCCAAAGAGCATCATAAAGCTTCTTATGCTAGTTTCGCTGAGACTCATTGACCAACTTCCTTATGATAGTCACCAGATTTTTGTTGGTGGATTATGCTTGTCCATTTCCCTGTGGGTAATAATCTGAAGAATGAGCCAGAGAGATGCCATACCCGTAGCAGAAATCCATTATCTCAATTGAGGAAAAGTTTGAAGCATTGTCTGTTACAATCTTGTTAGGTACACCATACCTTACCAAGATGTTCTCTTTGATGAAGTTGCATACAACTTCAGAAGTAGTGCTCTTGACTGGAATAGCTTCCACCCATTTGGTGAAGTAGTCAGTGGTAGTTAGCACATGCGTGTGACCAGCACTAGAAGTAGGGTTCAGTGCACCAATGAAGTCTAGGCCCCACTGCTGAAATGGTTCCTCAATCACAACTGGCTTGAGAGGTAAAGATGCCAATTTAGGTCTTCCCACAAAGGTCTGACAAGCTTCACATTTATCCACCCACTTGGATGCATCTCTGAACAAAGAAGGCCAGTAATATCCTCCCCGGAGTATCTTGTGAGCTGTGACTATTGATGAATAGTTCCCTCCACATGCCTGATCATGGAAAGCTGAGAGAAACTTTCTCTGCTGCTCCTTGTCCACACACTTCAGAAATCTCCCATCTAAACCCGGCTTGAACAAGGCATTTTCCCATAGTACATAGTGTGCTGATCTCAATTTAACAGTCCTCTTTTCCTTGGCAGTTAAATGAGAGGGGCATTCCCCATAGGTGAGAAAATGGGCGATGTCAGAATACCATTCATCGACTGAATTAAGGAATAGAACAGTAGGAATGTCAGCGTTCTTCTCCAGCAACTCATGTTTGGCTCCTTCAGCAATGAGCTCACAAAGACCCCTTCCACAAATCAGCTTGGTTGGTTTGATATCAATGTCATACTCCTAGACTTTAGCCACCCAGTTTCCTCTCTTGGACCCAAATTCTTGCTGTGTAAGAATTGACTTAACAGTTGTATCTGGAACCAACACCATAGAGTGAGAGTTGAGGATATAGAAACGGAACTGCTTGACAGCTTTGACTACTGCAAAAGCATGCTTCTCCATCATGGTGTATTTCAGCTCATGATTCTTCAGGATATAGCTCATGAAGGCAATTGGTAGCTCATGTCCATCAGAGTCTTCTTGGGTTAAGACAGCAGCCAGGGTATTGTCTGTAGCATAGCAATAGATGATGAAATCTTTGCTGAAATCAGGACAGGCCAAAACTGGAGTTTTAGCAATAGCTTTCTTGATACCCTCAAAGGATTCCTTTCCTTCAGAAGACCAACCAAATGCTTGCTTCCCTTTCATCATCTGAGAAATATTGAAAGTTAATTCAGCAAAATCGGGGATGAATCTTCTTAAAAAATTGATCTTACCGAAAAAGGAATGCACGCCCTTTTTACTGGTTGGGAGAGGAATTTGCTAGATGGCTTGAACTCGTTCAGGATCAATCTTAATACCATCCTTTGAGACAATGTGCCCTAATATTTTTCCTTCTGTAACACAGCAGACAGATTTTTTAGGATTTAAAGAAATCCCATGCTCTCGACATCTTTGCAGAACGGTTTCCAGGTGGTCGAAGTGATCTGCTCTTGTCTTTGAGAACACTGTCAGATCATCAAGGTATATGACAATACATTTCCCTTTCAAGCTTCCAAAAGCCAAATCCATAGCTCTCTAGAAAGTGGCACCAGCATTAATCCGCCCAAAAGGCATTCTCTTGTAGGCAAAGGTACCCCAAGGAGTGGTGAAGGCTGTCTTGTGTTGATCTGCAGTATCAACCTCTACCTGATTGTATCCCGAGAACCCATCAAGCATAGATAACATTTCAGATCCTGTTACTGCTTGCAATATTTGATCCATCATAGGCAGAGGGTAGTTATCTTTTAGAGAAGCCTGATTCAAGTTCCTGAAATCAACACAGATGCGGATCTCACCATTCTTCTTCCTAACAGGCACAATGTTTGCAATCCATGTTGAATGGTGAATGGGAAAGATGATTTTATCCTTCAACAATTTCTGAATCTCTTGAAATATAGTGTCGGCTATTTTGGGATTATACTGCCTTTGTTTCTGCTTGAAAGGCTTGATTCCTGGTTTGAGAGGGATAGAGTGTTGCATGTCTTTTGGCTTGAAGGCTTTTAGATCCTCATAAGAATATGCAAGAACATCCTTATACTTCCTTAGAAGATCAATTACTTTTCTCCTCTCGTCGGTGGTGCAACACTTCCCAATATTTACCAGCTTGGGATCAGTAGAACTCCCTATATCAATCTTATCATACTCAGCTGATTGCTGAGGTCCAGTAGAAGCTTTAGATTTTACATATCTGTCATGTTTATCAAACAACTCCTCCAAACTCACCAAACCTTTGGGAATCTTGTTTCCTTTGAGTTTAATGCACCCTTCCTGATCTGTTTCTTCTCCTTGGGTGACAGCTTGGTCAGAGGACACACTCTCACGAGGCAGGTTGTCACTTCCCTCAAAATACAGTTGCTCGAAATTCCCCTTGAGTTCCAGGAAGGAAAGCAAATGCTGGTCATCGTTGAAAACTTTCCAGTTATTAGTATTGTCAGGAACACTAGGCCGGTGGACCATTTCAATAGTGAACTTATCCTGAGAGAATTCAGGATGGGGAATCAATAATGACCCTGAGACAGCCAGTGAATCAGCCCTGCTGTTCTTTTCTCTAGGTATTGCTTCAATAGAGAAAGCATCAAGGAATTCAATTGAATCCCAAACCTGATTCCGGTAATGCTTCAGCCTCCCATTTTTTACCCTGAAAAATGCTTCTGACTTGTTTCACAATCAGCTCTGCATCACCACGAGCCAGAAGATTTTTTACACCTTGTTCTTTGGCCACTTGCAGTCCAAGAATGAGGGCCTCATACTCTGCAGTGTTGTTAGTGTTCTTCGAACTGCAACTTAAACGAAAAAGGGTGTAGGCAGCCTTCAGGTGACACTAGCAGGACACCAGCTCCAGAACCAGCCGAGGAACAACTTCTATCAAATTCTAAAATCCAAACACCATTGGGATCTTTGGGTGATACTTTGGAGGGTTGGATTTCATCAGGGGACAGAATCATGTAATTACCATGACCTATGTCTTCATAGAGTATTTGTGCCTTAGGATCATCTGTTTTCTGCACAATATACTCAGACTGTTTCTTAGGGAATAACTTCTTCATTTGTCCATTGACAGGTATGAGGGCGTGTGACCAATCCATTTGAATCTCTCCACCCACATCTTTACAGAAGTTCCTACTTAGCAACATTCCATAAGAAGGAGGAATGTCTGCTACTAGGATGGTGGCCAAGACTTTCTTTTCAGGTAAAGCAGCAAAATCCACTTGTGCATCTTTAATCCTTCCAACCAAAGGTACTTCCTTACTTTCCATGGAATAGCAAGATCCATAAGTATGAGTAAGGGTCAAGCTTAAAGCATGAGCTACCTTAGCAGGCATCACATTATCTGAGGCTCCAGAATCTATGACACAGTTACTGAGCCTCTATGGCCAGCTATAAGAAGTGTTTACATAAAAAGGCTTGATTTTGTCACCCAGGCGAGGTGACAGCAGCTACCAGACTAGGCTGTGGTATAGAAGGAGGAGTGGGCAAAAGGCCTTTAGAGGTGGTCTTGGAATGGGAATTTACAAATTGGATCATCTTGGCAAAAGCCTTGGGATGGTTCTGGTAGTATTCAGCTTCTGAAATTTGAACCTTGGTCCTTTTTAGGTGATCCACAATATCAAAGGATCCAGAGGTGGATGGGCCATCATCATTTGAAATTCTAGGCTTATCAACCTTAGGAGAAAAAGAAGAAGAAGCAAATTTGGTAGCAGGATTGACAGTACTTACCTTTGGTGCAGATGAGGTAGGGATAGGAGATCCTCTTCTGGCAATTACAGGAATAGTTGCTGGTTGCTCCTTAGATTTCTTCGTGGGCTGTGTTACTTTCTCCTTCTGCCTCATCTGTTCTCGAGTCATGACAGCAAATGATTCACTGTTCATATCTGCTACCACTTCATCATAGTTATCTCCATCATCAGTGCCTTCGGTGGTAAAAAAATTAACCCGAGATCCTTCAATTTCTTCCGCCTCATCATCAAATTCCTCCAGGAATTCCTCACGAGCTTCGTCGTCCACATCATCATCGGGATCTTCAACTTCATAGGTTGCGTTCACAGGAACTTTGACAGGAGGACCTTCAACTTCTAGCCTTGTGTGAGGAGCAGGCAAACGATTTCTGGGCTGAAAATTTCTTCTTGGAACATCTGCGTACGGGGCATGCTGGGCCAATTGTTTCTTTATAGCTACTAGATCATTTGCAAGTTTCTGGACTAATGGATCAGTATTGGGTCCAGAGGTGGAAGAGGAAGAAGCAGCAGATTTAGATTTGGGAGGATCTCTCTTCAACTTCCCTGACATGATCAGGTCATCCTCGACACTAACAGCCAGTTCTTGATCCAGAATTAACGTTCCAAGATTAGCCCTTCTTAGAGCATAACTGACCTTGGGAGTTTGAGCATTTAGAAAGAAACATTTTTGAATTTGATCAACTGGTCGAGTATTTACAGGAATTTTGTTGATCAGTCTGTTGAACCGAGCCACAAATTCTCTCATGGGTTTTGATGGATCTTTCTTTATCTGAGAAATTTGGGCAAGCAGTGCATGCACATCTTCTGCCGGCTTGAAACGGCTTTCGAACTGAGTTCTCATTGTATTCCAGTCAGTGATGGCGCCAGCCGGAAGGTGATAGAACCAGTCAGCAGCATTATCCTGTAACATCTCAACAAACAGCCTTACTGAGACGTCTTCATGTTCAACTCCCAAGACTCCACATGCAACTATGAAGGCTACAATGTGTTCATCAGGGTGTACTTTGCCATCTCCTCTAAACTTGGGGAAGTTCTTTCAGTTACCTCTAGGTAACTCATGCAAAGGCTGAGTAAGGGCCAGGGGCCCGACACGTTGACCCCATGGCAATTGTGCCACCATTCTTGGAAATACGGCTTGGAGGGGAACTTTAACACCAGCAAGGATCAAAGCTCGTAGATTGGGACTAGCAGGCTCTGAAGGAATACCACCCGTAGGACTTCTATCTTGAACAGGCGGAGTGCTCGTCGAACGAGTTCTTCTATTTGAAGGGAAAGGAAAACCCTGTTGCTCCAAAAGCTGAAACTGAGAATCTTCGATACCAAGGGTCCTTCTCCCTCGAGTGAAACGCGGAGTCGCCAGATCAAAGGATGATCGAAAAAATTGCAGTACTGGAATGCGATTTTCCCCAGCGGAGTCACCAAAAACTGTTGGTCGTCAAATAGGACTTTTTAGAAGAGCAACAGTCAGGGGACAAGAATTCCCTCCTCTTTAATGGGAGAGGTTCCCTTATTCAGAAACGAACTTATTTACAAATGTACAGAACATTGTTTTATGGTCAAACTTGGATTTTACGAAAGTGTTTTCCACAAGGATCATCAATTACACACAAACTGAGGAAAGGGAATAAGAAGATGAGCAGAATGGCAACATTCGGAATTATAGATAGCAGAATAATTCCTCGTGTATGCGAAGCTTCAAAGAATTTAAGAAAAGATCATTTGCGATGGATGAATGAGATTAAATTTAAAGACACAAAGTTCAATAAATAACCTTCTTCAGATTTATTAATCAAGGACACAAAGTTCCTTCTTGGTTGTACAAGATCACTGTATTTACAAAACTAAACAGTATGCAATCAGAGAGACTAACGAGTTAGGAACAAAATGATCTCCACAATATTAAGGAAAACACAGAGATAACAAGAATTAGATAGACAAAGAATGAAAAGCCCTTTAGTATTGATTTCATCTAATTACACTTTCAGCAAATATTCCAAGTTCTTCCTCCTTTCAAAATGGCGTGGAAAGGCCATTATATAGCTTACAAGTCAGTTACTCTTCATAACCGTTTCTTTTAACTAAAGAATAGTTAAGGACTGCCGGTTACAATACCTTAACTGATTACAAAGAATACGAAAAGAAAGGGAAGAAGAGGAAAGAAAGGAGAAGGAGACAGGTGGCCGGTTACTGGGAGGGACCCACTGTCTTTAGAATCCGCTGCCTGAATTTCTTCAATGACTCAGCTATATCTCTGCCATGAGGGACTGACGTGTTGGCTGCAGACTGAGTCCAAAATCCCATACATTTCTCCATCTCTTTATCAAACTCGACGTGAGTATGATAATCTTTGTTTGCTTCTTCAATGGTAGACTGAAGAGAACAAATTTCCTTCATCTTTTCCTTAGAGATGGAGCTTTCCTTGAATAGATGATATTTGACAAAAACTCTGAACTGAGCTTTGATTTCTTGCAAGGACAAGGAAGCACAAGAGTTTTCATCTTGAAGATGACAATGCATATCTTTGAAAGCAGCAGCTGCCAGTGTCTTGAAAGCTTCTCCCTTCTGCCAACAGTTCTTCATTTCTCCCACAGCTTCCTCCAAGACTTTGATTTTCCACTCTACGCTATAGACCCAGGATTTTGATAGATTGTCTTTGGCATCATCGAAAATCTTGTTCGCCAGTAAGATGTTCTCATCTGTCTATCCCATGAGGCGAAGGTCTACAATGCAACTGCTCCAGAGTTTAAGCTCTTTATCCATAACCCCAATAGTAGAGGATAGCTTCTATTGCAAATTGTCTACCTTTCCATGTAGTTTAAAAGCTTCATCGATGAATTTTAGCCCAGCAACAAGCATGTCATCCACCATGGCTTCAATAGCTCAGCCATAGACAGAATACTTGTGCATATCTTTGATACTTTGCACTTCATCTTGGCTTAGAATTACAGGAGGCGGTAGAGCAGTCAAGGGGGTGGGGTCCAAAACTTTGTCCTTAGACAAGAGTGACTTGATAAAACTTGTGAGAACTTTGTCTTGTTCTTCCAACCGTTCAATAGTCTGCTGCCCTTTCTCTACCCTTCCAATGACTCTTGTGATTGTTTCCTGGAGGTTGTGAATTTCACCTTCAGGAGTAGACTCTCCCATAGGGATCCTTGAAAGCTCTAAGTCAGATGTCAGCAAGTCTGATTCTGATTTGTCTACTGTAGGCTTAGCAATCTCCAAGAATTGCTGACCTTGGGCATCAGACACAATTCTGGAGGTGGTTCTGGCTTTCTTGGGACGAGAAGGAGTGGTGCCTAACAAGGCTGCTACAGCATCAAAATTTGGTCCCAAGCTTTGAGAGGAGGATTTCCTCTTCCTTTTGTCGACCAGAGTTTGCACCCAAGCAAAAGAGGAAGAAGAATCTGCAGGAGGGGCAAGACGACCAAGAGACAGGGAGCTCATGACACTCAGGGTCTGCGCAACTATTGACTCAAGCTGAGACGTGAGTAGAGCACTGGAGGAAATGGCAGTAGAAGAATCAGTAGTACCTGGAAGTTCAGTGCTCTGGACCTCCTTGTCCTTATCTGCTGGATCTTCAAGAACATTTGCAGGAGTTGGCATCTCACTTTCTTCACTTTCATTGAGAACAACGATGTTCTCTGGCCCTATAGGCAACTCTACCTATTTTCTTGGAGGATCATTCTCTGCAGGCTCCTTCTTTACCTCTTTGAGTTTCTTCTTGTATACCTGGGTAGATGGAGAAGGAGTAGATTCTACAGGTCCCCGAGCTGTTGAGGCAGGAGGGGTTTTCACTGGTGTTCCAGACTCTGGAACTGATGCCTCTCTTATGGGTGTCGAATCATCCTTGGAGCTAGATTCTCCTGAGTGCCTCTTGAATTCTCAGATCTTCTTATTGAACCAGACCCTAGTCCTAATTAAGACTGGAGCAAGAATCTCAGCCAGATCATCTCTCTCTTTCTTGTTCCAATCCAGGTCCTCCTGAGAGGTGTGCTTAATCACATTTTCATACTCATAAGAGTATAGCTCAGAATTGTCATCCTGGAGACCTTCAGGAACTTGGTACAGACTGAGTTCTTGGATCAATTGCAGGGAGAACCTGCCACAATGCCTTCTTCTGGCTTCAAAATCATCTGCACATTCAGCCCAGTAGTCTTCTGTATCTGCCCTATGATGATAGACTATTTTGATGTTCTGTTTAATGAACTTCTTCAAGTCAAAACAGGTTCTTGGCTTGAAGAAATGAACAGTGATAGGGACCAGGGCTCTTTCTATGTTCTGAGCATCCAGAGTTGTTTTGCATGTGTAGTTTCCCAGAGAGATGGGAAAGTGCAAGCCAGAAATCTTCTTGTCTCTGCAAGTTCTGTGCAACTTGTCTAGTTGCCTGCATATTTCAATTAAAGCCATTTTATCATTACAGAACATGGGGAGCCGTAGAGGAGTGTTTTCATAGCCAGCAAGCCTGATATAGGAAAATTTCCTGAATTGAATGAAATAGGCTCCATACTGCGATATCAGGTTCATGGCTTCATCTGAAAACCTTCTTGCAGTATCACCTTCGAGCAATCTTACCATGTACATGGTGAAAGCATCATTGACCCTTCTGAAATTGTGGTTGCTGGTCTCCAAGGTGAACTGCGGGCAATAGGCATACACTGGATCATCTTTGTGTGCATCTATATAGGAGAAACCAAACCACTGCCTGGATGCTGCTAGGGTATACATCAGATAGGAAGTCATATAGAACTTCTTTGTTTGCTGGACGTTGGATAGTTGCTCAGCCAAATTCATACTGATGATCTCTGCCCAGTTGATATTTTGTGTTCCCTGGCACACCATGTTGATGAGCGGGCACATCCAGAAATGAAACTCATTGGTGGAGGGCAAACCCATAACTCGAGCCAGCAGGATTATGAAGTCTGACAGTTCTTCGTTGAAATCTACTTGGAAGAGGGTTTTGGTTAGGCGAGAAGCACCTTTCTTAGGGTTCTTCAGCCAAGACTTTGCCACTCGCGCCTTGTATTTGTCACTGTCTTGGTCGAACAAAGCCTGTGCTTGATCCCGGGAGACGACTATAGCATTTTCCCATCTCCGGAATTCTCAGAGCAGCCGCCAATGGCGGCAGCGTCCAGCTTGGAAATGAGTTCCCCCATGTACATTTGTGAATTCCCTAGAATCGGGGTCGAAGTGAGCTCCACATGAAAGCACTATATCAGCACACTGTACTGAGATTGGGAATCCTCCGGCAAAAGCTAAACCACTATCATTAATCATCTGTGCCATTGGTGTAGGGTTTGCATCTGTTATTCTTGCCCAAAAATCACCGAAGTCGAGATGACGAGCTTCGCTGTCCCCTATATTGCTAACGGCAGATTCAAGCAGAGAAATTTGCTCCTGTCCCTGGAACTTGATCTTCATAGTGATAGTCTTGGAGCTGCAAACCTAGACTGCTGGAAGGAATTTGCAAATAGAGGGGGGGATCGCGCAAGTTTTCAAATGACAAGGGTTCGGGAAAAATATATCATGGAAGCAATGCAAAAATGCAAAGGGGAATGCTCGTTATATAGCCGTTTGGAGAGAGAAATGACTTTAATGCGCATTGAATACACAACCACCAATTTGAAAAGCATCATCCTTGGAGCGAGCGGGAAAAACTAAGTGTAAATGACACTAGGTACGCTTGGGACATGTGAGACGCGAATGCGCGAAACACGCGGCTCGGCCGGTTCGGGCGAAACAGGGAGAGGACGCACAAATGCATTTGGGACAAATGGGATGAAAATGTGCGAAGTACGCGATTCGGGTGTTTCGGCCGAAATTGGAACAGCGGGCTCGTTTGGACTCGGGACATTCGGGACAAAAATTTCTGAAGTACACGACTCGACCAGCTCGGCCGAAATTGGGAAAGCTCGCACTTTTTCAAATGGGGCAGTTGGGACAAAATTGCGCGAAGGACGTGGTTCGGGTAAATCGGCCGAAAATGGGAAAGCTCGCACTTTTTAACTTTGGGACATTTGGGATAGGAAAGTGTGAAGTACGCGGGAAGGATGATTTGGCCGAAATTGGAACAACATGCAAAATAAGTTTTTGGGACACTTGGGACAAAATTTTTCTGACGGGCCTCGAAAAACATGTATTTGTTAGAAAAGTTAAGAAGAGTTAGAACTAACACCTAGTAGTCCTAAAACAAAGACTAAATCAAATTCAATGCACCATCATGCTTAGAGCTTAAGAAAAACTAATCTACTAACATCCTTGCATTAGAACATGAACAAATATTCAAAATAACATGTTAATCCATTAATTTCTATCTCTATTGAATGCTAAAAATGAAATGAACCTACTTAGATCCTTAGCAATCAAAATGTTTGATTATATGTTTGAATCCCAAGGTTTTCAAGAATGGAGTCTTGTCAATCCATGGCTACAAGACCATTTGACATATCTCCATATGACTTCAAAGATTGGATGGATGAATACAAGAAATGAAAGTAGCTAGCCTCTCCAATGAAGAATGCTCCAAGATGAAAAAATGGCTATAGTGTATTTACTATATGCTTCACTTTTGTTTCTCAAGGAATAGGTGTAAGTGTAAAGGTAGGAGGAGGGATCTTTATATAGCCCAATGGATAAAGCAATCTCTACATCCCTTTGCATGTGGGATAATAGAGATGTTGAGTTAGTTGTGGATAAGGGGGGTTTAGATAGGGTTGAGTTAACTTTAGGAGAGTTTAGCTTGTCCTTTAGTGACTCATGTGGATAAAGGGGGTTTATTAATTGATCAAGATGATTAATTAATAGATGTGCAAGCTTATAAAATCTTTTTAGAGGAATATTAGCATGATTTAGACTATAGAAGGGGATTAAATCAATTAAATAATGATTTATTGGTTTAATGAAAGGGGAAGCTAATTAATTAATAATAATTAATTAGTCTAGATAGAAGGAAGGATTAATTAACAGAAGGTCGTTAATTAGGGTATTTGTTGAATATAAGACTTAATTAATTACTTATTGTAATTAATTAATGATGATAGAAGAGAAGATGAGAATTATTGACGATATGTCGTCAATTTGCGGGGAAAAGGATAATTAGCACAATTTAAGTGTTTTAAATTGTTCAGGCTAAATTATAGGTGTCTACATTTTCCCCTCTTTGGGGTGGCGTAAGCGACGCCACTTCAAAGATAGTAGATGGATAAAATTTTGAAGGGGTAGAAGAAAAATTAGTAGAAGTGAGAGATGCCCCCTCGAGTGTTGATGGGGTGATGAAGGAAGACGATCGACGATCTGAAAAAGGTGAGAAATGGATGGAAATGGAGAGGAGCAGGATGCCCCAGGTGAAGCAGAAGAATAGTGTCGATAGGAGGGTGATGTAGAAGAAATGAAGATGGGAAGAAAAGAGCCAGATTTCATCCAGTGTATTGAAACAACTTTATTGTCATCATATTGCCAAAAGATCTACATCATCGGTCCTTATGAAAAATATAAGCATACGAAAAAAGTAGAATGACATGAAAAGACATACTACAAATAATTGTCCATTGCTGAAAACACCAACCCTATGCAACATACAAAATGCAATGCAATATGAGAAGGAAACAAGCTCATTTAACAAGGAAAACAAGTACAAACACACATATCCAACCCAACAATGGTCAAGAAAGTTGTAAAAATGTTTTGTTATCAAGCTGAAGAGGTCCACATGTTCATGATTGATGACAAGGGTTAAAAATGATGCCCCAAGTAAGGATACATGCAAGGGGAAATGATGATGGACACTGGGTCTAAGGAGAAAGCTTTGTGCACAATGAAACAACACTAGGCAACAAGACATAGCCTAGAGTATAGACGAAGCAAGTAGCTAGCTTTGTGAATGGTTGTGAATCTGGCAATCCACAAGTCATGTTGATCGGTGAAGATGTGAAACAAACTAGTAGGATACGGAAAGAATACCATGCGCAAGACACAAGTTTCAGCCGTAATAAGTGGGTTACACGTATTTTTTTGCAGGTTTTTTTTTTTTTTTAGGATTTTGTGGAGAATTTTTCCTTGTTTTTGGATTTTGAAGTGATATATATATATATATGTTTTTGTGTTGTCTAAAATGTGGTGGATAGTGGATGTAGAAGAAAATAGAAGAAATAGAATGAAGTGCCTAGATGTAAAAGAAAATGCCCCAGGGGAAGAAAGAAGAAACAAGTGACAAATAATGTCCCTGTATAGTGGAAAATTAATAAAATAATTATTTTTAAAAAAAAATTATTCAAGAGAGTGTGGATAAGAAGAAAAATCACCTAGGAGAAATAAAAATTGTCCTAGTGAGAAGAAAGGGGTACTAGATGGAAAAAAATGCCCCAACACGATGAAAAATGAAAGAAAAATAATTATTTAAATAAAATAATTATTTGACAGTGAACAGAGGAGAAAACGACGGTCAAAACAAGCCTCCAGGCATCACGACCAGTGAAAAATAGCTTGATATACCCCACCCAGGGGGTAAATCACCGTGACCAATTCATTTGTTACCGACCACTGCTAAGTTTTTACCATGAGGCTCTAACAGCAACGAGGATGATGGTGAGAGAATGAGACCATTTGAGACAAGCAGACACAGTTTAGGGGTACGACCGACACGTGGACGATGGTGTCTTTGTGAGTAACCTAACCCTCTTCATCAATTTTGTAATTAATGCTCGTAGAAGTAGGAAACTAGGGTTAAAGTCATGCATGTGTATGCACACGCGGGGGGGGGAGGGGCATAGGTGCCCTAATGGTGGCACAGGTGCCCTTGGAGCGTATGCACGTGCATGCACAGCACCAAAAAGACATGTATACATGCACGTGTATATGCCCACATGAAAATGCACACACAACACATGTGTGCACATGAGTGCACACACCACATGTAGTGCACACACAAGGCACACACATACGTGCACATGCAGGTACCCAAAAGATGGTGCAAGTGTCCATAGGTGGATGTGCGCACGTGCATGCACCAAAAGGAGGGCACACACACCATAGGGTGTGCACATTCCCCAAAGGGTGTGCAGACACACTGAGTAGATGGAGGAGAGATAGAAAAATGCCAAAAATGATGACATTTAGAAGAAAATTAGGATTTTTGGGTTAACCCTAAAAAATGATAGGTAGAATTTAGAAGAAATGTTAGTAGCTGAAAAATGGAATGATTTTTCAGAGATGGTTACCCATGCTACAGACGTGTGAGTGACATTCACGCATAGCGGAGCTAGAGGGGAGCATGTGTAAATGAGACCAATACACAATGGTGATACTTTTAGACTTGGTGGGCCTAGGCCCCGTATCCTGGATGCCTTCCATTACATTGGATCATGATCTACTGATTGCATTGATTGAGCGATGGCATAGCGAGAGCAAGTGCTTTAGGATCCCAACTTGAGAGATGATAGTTACTTTGGAGGACGTGTTGTAGATTCTCCGCGTGCCTATCCTAGTCTTGTTGATCGAGTATACAAGGAACCTTGGGAAGACTAGGGTGGTGGTCAGTGACCTATTTGACCATGATGATATACCACATGATGGCATGACAGTTTCATTGCATGAGTGCATAGCTATTCTGACATTGCACCGGGGGCCATTATATGTGATGTCACTTATCAGTGGGTTTTTTCTCAGTGATAAGAATGTGACATCCTTCCCTAGGGGTCTGATGACATTGGTACATGGGATTTTTAGTGGTGAGCATTATTGCTGGGGCCAGTGCATACTGGCACATCTATACTAGGACTTGCATCTGATTACATACCACCGTAAGAAGACGGTGGGGCCTACCTCTTTACTACAGATTTGGTCTTGGGACCATATAGCTATCGGGTGCCCTGTAGGCACATTACATGTCTAAGTCCTAGAGGATCCATCATATATGGCTTGGATTTCTGCAGGTGACAACATACGAGGGCACCTAGGTAGCTTGTACCATTATCGACGATATTTTGAGGCCTTACCTAGGTTAGATAGGGACATTATATGGAGGCCTTATAGGTAGATACAATGGCTAGAGGACAAGAAGAGCTCAATGTTTGTGCGGTGGAGCACTTCCTTCTAAGTAGGTGCAGTTACATTATTGAGTTATACAGAGTAGACTGATATTAGCGATAGCTGGGCATGGTGTAGGGGGTTCCACAGCCATATTTGTGGTATGCCCACCGAGACTCTAAGAGGTAGACCATGGGGCCATGCATACAGGTGACCCGAGCCATGGCTAGCTTTCTACAAGTAGTACCATAGGCATGGGACCCATCTCAACATATCAGAGATCCAAGTACCATTACTAATTACATGGATTTATACGTGACGGTTTTACCATGATGTTTGAATATTCCAGATGAGACATGGGCAGCAGACACTCGGCCACCGCAAGAGCTTCCTTATAGTGGTGATGAGAGGGAGGGTATAGCATCCCACAACACATATGATTCATTTGATGGGCTGCCACATGATGGGTAGGGTACAGTATAGGTGTAGGGACCAAGGTAGTAGGGACCAATATAGGAACCTATATAGGTTCACAGGATTAGATTATGAGAGTAGGGATAGGCCTCTAGATTGATACAGGGGAAGGCATAGGGACAAGCCCATGTGGTGCATCTAGTGGT
This sequence comes from Taxus chinensis, assembly GCA_019776745.2. NCBI lineage: Eukaryota > Viridiplantae > Streptophyta > Pinopsida > Cupressales > Taxaceae > Taxus > Taxus chinensis. Next base: position 507,281,628 of record CM034146.1, on the reverse strand, counting down.
ACATATATCCACCTTACAATAGAAGCTGTAGTAGGCCATAGAAGAGAGAGACCATGCCTGAGCTCAAAATTTAGCAGTGATAGCAAAGCAGGATCAGGCTGGCTAGGGAGGTGATAGTGCCATCCATTTTTAGTAGATATGACAGATGGCAGCACAGGTGGCTCAGGTTGTAGGCCTATATCAGAAGACACCGGTTCAGCTACAACCTATGATACTGGAGAGAGATAGGATGAGATCAGAGAGAGTAGTGGGTCAAGCTGAGCTTTCCCAAGTATCAGCAGAGATAGTTTCCTTCTGATGAATAGATGGCATAGTGGTGATAACCCGAACTCACAGAGATCTAGCTACAGTAGAGGGAAGATCATCCTACTACATATCATTATATTATGAGGCAGTTCTGGCTGAGTGGGGAGAACCTTCTTATAGCCAGTAGTCGAGTAGAGGGACAAGGTCAGAGAGGCCTCAGGCCTTAGTGGAGCAGACACAGGGATAGTTTGTGAGACCGAGTGATGCTCATGTTATGCCTCCACCACGGGACATACCAGCCAACCCATCTAAGGGCTCGAGTCACCGCTAATTATTATACTGATACATGTACCTCTTGATGAAGGCTATGGGCATCTTGTGCTTGATGTACAACATTCTTTATGTATAGCAGTTTTGACATATGCCTCTAATGAAGGTAGTTATATTCTTTGATCAATGTATATCATCCTTTTTGTATGCCTCAGATGAAGGCATTTTTGACATATAGTAGTGATGTATATCTATTTTTTATACAAATATACCACACACATGTATATATATGAACATTTCTGACATGACACATGTGTTATGAGATGATGGACATTGTTTGTTATTTTTGATTGAGTACATGGATTATGGATGTGTTATGATGTTAGCTGTTTTGATTTCACATGTATATGTATCTTGATTTTTGATGTATCACATGTGCTTTGATTTTTAGATGATAGATCTGTAGAGTATATCAAATGTATTTTCTCATGTGATGTGCTAGATTTGGTGGATGGGATGATAGGATGATATGGGTGTGGGGGGATAGATTTTGATATTTGTGATCCCTCTTGCCCCCATTTGATGATACGATATGTGATGATTAGCTTAGCATTCATGTATGATGTATACTTAGCTTTTTCTTGATATATGATGTATAGATGATGTTAGATGTGATGATATTGATGGAAATATGATGATGTGATAACAAAATGATGCACATGTAACAGAAAAACACAATCAAATGCTAACAAAGAACATAATGAACCAATACAACAATGTACCATGATTCACCAGCATGCAAAAACACACTTCAATATGCACAAGTAAGAATAAATCTGATCTAATCAAGAAAAGATGAATCCTAAAAAATTATGTCTACAACAAACAATAAAAATATACAAACATGAAGCAACTATACAAGCAAAGAAAGAAACAAGATAACGTAAGTAAACTAAAGTGAATGTTTTTGTAAGATTGTTTTTGTGAAACAATTTTCTATTGTTTTGAAAACATTTTTCTATTGTTTAGGGTTTTTGTGAAATAATTTTCTATTGTTTAGAGTTTTGTGAAACAATTTTCTATTGTTTTGAGTTTTGCGAAAGAATATTCTATTGTTTTGATTTTATAACATTTTTTGAATGTTTTTGTGTTTTTCTAACATTTTTCTGGAGCTATGCATAGGTAACCAAGAAATCTTGGATGCCCCTAGCATTAGACAGGGAATATACAAGGGAAAATGCCACGTGCTTATAAACAGGAAGGTAAAGTCATAGAAGTGCCCCCAACATGAGATGGGGAATAGAAAAAGACCAACCATTCATAGATGAGTAAAAGGAGAGAAAGCTAGATCAAGGCTTGGCAAGATTAGGCTAACAGGGAATCTCAGAGGTAGATGTAGAACTAGCCCTAGGTTAAGTAAAAGTACCCTCCAGATGTAAGATGCTTGTAAACAATGAATCCTCCCAAGGTGCTAGAAACCATTTTTCACCCAAGGACCTATCCAAAGTGCCACAATTATGTGGTTTTCACTTATGAATGACCTGTTTTCTCTTTTTCTTTTTCTCTTTTTTTTTTTTTGTATTTTGATTATTTTTACCCTATTTTTTATTTGATTTTTTGATTTTTCGTGCCATGTTTAAGCATAGAACCGCTTAAGGTGCATGACATTCATGGGATTGTGGAACTCATCACCATTGGGGCGGGCAAGTTTGTATGCTCCCATTCTATACTTGGCCACGATAACATAAGGTCCTAACCAATGCGGTTTGAATTTTCCTTTATTCTCTCATTATGCCCTTGTGTTGAACTAATTCTCCTTCATGGCCAAATCACCAACCTCCAACTAACGAGGTACAATTCTTTTTTTGTAATTTCTAGAGACTTTGTTCTAATACAATTTAAGGTGATTTAGGGCATGGATGCACTTCTCATCCAAGAGTTCTTACTCTAGCATTCTAGCCACTCGATAATCTTCATCCTTATCCAGATAATCCCTAAGAGAGATTCTTAGGGAAGGAAGCTCAATTTCTAACATGATGATAGATTCCATTCCAAATACCAGGGAATATGGTGTCGCACCCATAGGAGTGTGAATAGAGGTCCTGTAAGGTGAAAGAGCTGGGTGGATTTACAAATGCCAATTATGACCTGTCATATTTACCATCTTCTCCATGATTCGAACCAAATTCTTATCAGTGGCCTCGGCCTATCCATTTCCTTGGGGATAATATGGTGTAGACCATTTTAACCTGATTTGAAACCAATGAAAGAGATCCTTTATAGTTTTATTCTTGAATGATTTTCCATTATCAATAAGAATGGCTGTAGGAATGCCATACTAGCAAATAAGATGATTCATGATGAACTTTGAAATCTGAGCACCCATTACATAGGTCAAAGGGACAACTTCCACCCACTTGGTAAAGTATTGAGTAGATGTAATGATGTGGGTATGGCCATTAGGTGAAGTAGGGGTAAGCTTCCCTATTAAATCAAGTCCCCATTTAGAAAATGGAAAGGGGGTGGTGATGGGTTGCAATAGCTGTGATGGAGAATGGATGAATTTCCATACTTCTGGAAAAGTACACACTTCCTTACATAGATGTAACAATCGGTTTCCATGGTAGGCCAATAGTAGCCCACTCTCAATTTTTTTTGGCTAGAACCATTTCATTAGTATGATCCCCACACACCCCTTCATGCACCTATTTAATCTCTTGGATCGACTATGTCATATCAAGACAACGTAACAGATTCCCATCATAGCCACGATGATAAAGTGTACCTCCTAAAAGGGTATAGTGGGCTATCTAGTGAATTAGGATTTGTTTCTCAGAATGGAATATGTCAGGAGGGAATGTGTTATCTTTGAGGTAGGTAAAGATGGGCTCATACCATGGGGAATTGGGACCAACAACATCATAAGCCAGATAGGATTATGACATGTCATGTGGAGGATGGCATATATTTTCCACAAATAATGGCATGTTAATACTTTCCAACAGAATGCAGAGCATAGGACCCATGGTTGCCATAGCATCTGTAGATCTATTTTATGCTCTTGGAATTTGTTCAAATGTGATGCACACAAAATAATCTTTGAGATTTTCTACCAGCTTCTTGTAAGGGATGAGTTTCTCATCCTTAATTTTGTACTCATCATTGACTTGCTTTATGATTAACTGAGAGTCACCAACAATCTTAACATGATGAATGTCCCATTTGATGGTGAGATTCATTGCAGTGATGGGTGCCTCATACTCTATGATATTTTTTGTGCAAGGAAAACCAAGATGAAAAGCCTGAGGTATGGGGTCGCCAGAAGGAGCAATGAGGACCACACCTACCCCTAAACCATGAAAAGTAAAAGACCCATAAAAGTGTATCTACCACATGATAGATTCTTCAATGTACAGTAATGAGACATCTGGAATATCCAAATTCAAAGGTTTAGTTCCTTGTAAAGGTGCTTCTACTAATTGATCAGCAAGTACATGTCCCTTGACCAAATTTTGATGCAAAAAATCGATGTCAAATTCACTTAGTAGAATAATCCAATTAGCCATTCTATCGATGAGGGTGGGTTTAGAAAAAAAGTATTTAAGAGGTTCAAATTTTGATATAAGCTTGGTTTTGGTATTCAATAGATAATGATGAAGTTTCTGAAAGGTAAAAACTATAGCCAAACAAGCTTTTTCAATTCGAGGATAGTTGAGCTCATAAGAAATGAGAGTGTGACTAAGGTAGTATACCAATTTTTCTTTGTGACCAAGTTCATATTGGGCAAGCAATGCACCAATGGAAAATTGAGTAGTAGAGATATAAAGCAGGAGCAACTCACCAGGAGTTGGAGGCATGAGGACAGGAGGATTGGCCAAGTATTTCTTAAGAAAGGTGAAGGCCTACTGTTGCTCTGGTCCTTAGATAAAGGAAACATCATTTTTAAGTAGGTGAGTGAATGAATGAAACTTATCGGTAAGTTGGGAGATGAATCAGTGAATAGATTGTATTTTTCCCTACAATCTGTGTAGTTGCTTAATGTTTTTAGGAGGAGGCATCTCAGTAATAGCAGACAATTTAGTAGGGTCTACTTCAATTCCCCTTCTTAATACAATGAAACTTAGAAATTTTCCTGATAGCATTCCAAACACACATTTCTTTGGGTTCATATGGACCTTGTACTCTCATAAGCATTCAAAGATACACCATAAAATAGCAGGGTGGTCCTCCCTTGTCTTAGATTTCCTAAGGATGTCATCCACATAGTCTTCCAACATATCATGGATCATATCACGGAAAATTACCATCATTTCCCTTTGATAGGTAGCTCCTGTATTATTAAGACCAAACGACATTACTTGATAATAGAAAGTACCCCAAGGAGTTGTAAAAGCTGTCTTGTGTTGATCTTCATTGGCTATCTTGATTTGATTGTAACCTAAAAAGCCATCCATAAGAGATAACATTTCATATCCTGTTGTTGAATCCACAATCATATCAATATTTGGCAATGGAAAATCATCCTTAGGGCATGCCTTATTTATGTCTCTAAAATCTATGTAGATTCTGATTCCAACAAGATTTTTCTAGATAGGGACAATGTTGGATATCCATTCGGAGTAATCAATGGGTCAAATGAATCCTGCCAAAAGCAATAATTATAATTCCTCCTTAACTAGGAGAACCACCATTGGGTGCATCTTTATGAGATTTTTCTTAATAGGCTTAGTGTCTGCATGTACAACTAAGTTGTGCATAACCAAAGTTGGATCCAATCCTAAAATATCCTTATAGGACCATGCAAACACATCTATAAACTCTTGTAGCAGCATGGTTAATGTTTTTTGTTCCCGTGCCAAGAGCGAAGCTCCCAAATTGACTATTTTTGGGTCATCTTTTGTGCTAATGTTTACATCAATAGTCTCTTCTACCAATAACTTTGACAAATCCTCCATACACGTAAGATTGAGAGGAAGGTTGAGATCTTCATCCAAGGATGTCTCCATGAGATTTTCATCCTTGGTGTGATCACTTTTATTGTCCTTTTATTTTTACACATTTTTGTCAGCCAACGCCTCAAAGAGGTTTCCACTGTGCGACTTGGACTTTGATTTTTTCCGAGGCTTTGCATTGGAAATTTTTCCCTCACTTTTTCTTAAATTTTGTTGACCACAAATCTTAGCTTCCATTTTGAAGTACGCACAAGTATCTAAGTCAATATAGAAGCCCTTTTTTTGGTCTCCAATGGGGATTATATCTCGAATGCCCATGAATTCTACAATAGCTTCATCATTCTCAAATAGATCTAGTGACATATGACATTGTTGGTCCCATTAAAAAAGGTAAGGGGATATGAGGTAAAGTGTAGGTTTCATAGGGGCTATAGTGAGGACAACGATATTCATGAATAGGTTCATGGAGGTAAATCCTCATATTAGCTATAGTGGGAATCTGTATTGCTTTCTAAATAGTCAGATCTATCCTCACGTTTAGATTAGGTAGCATCTTGATCATTAGGATGTGCCCTATAAGGGTGAATTCTAATGCCATATCTTTCTATTTTAAAATGTGGGAGAGGCACTGGTTCTCGCTGTCCTTGCTCATTCCTTCCACATCCTAGACCCTTGTGGCCCATGGAGTACATCATTCGACTAGATTTTTCATATTCAGGGGTTTGGTAGCAAGTTGGTTGAGTATATTATGGGACCCAAGTCGTAGGTAGATCCAACAATTTTTCGTCAGCCAACAAGCCTCCAGGTAAAAATGACCTAATAGTCTGTTCATGTCTAGGTCATCTGAAACAATAGTTGGGTTGACCTCTAGTTTTAGGTGATAATGAGAGGTCTGAAACTAAGAGGGCTTGTTGCACATTATATTCTCCACAACCATATTATAGAACCTTCATATCCCATGAATCAAAAGGAGAAGTTGATGTAGAGGCACCATGGGTGTAAGAACTGAGAGAATCTAAATCTACTCAGGAATCCATGGCTTCAGATTAAAGATGAACAACTATATCAATGGAGGGACACGTATAGGTACCCTTACATGCAAAACTATTGAGATCTCTATAGTGAGAAAAGGGATATGAATCTCCTTGTATTGTGATAGTTTGTCCCTTGTGCTTCAGTTTAATGCATTGATGGAATGTTGATGGCATGGCCTACATGGCATGAATCCATAGTCATCCTAAAAGCATATTATATGGGAGTTCTAAGTCCAGGACATGAAACTTTGTGTGATGAAAAGTGGGACCGAATTACATGGGTAATGTGATTATGCTAACTGACTCTCTTTCCGCATTTTTGTAAGCAGTTATGGTAATGATGTTTGACTCGAGGTCTTCTTCAGTATGTCCTAGTTACTTAACCAACTTCAGCGTGCATATATTCAATCCTAATCCGTTGTCCATAAGTACCCATTTGATCTTTTAGCAGGTAACGAATACCTCAATATACAAGGGGAGATTATGAGTTGGATATTTAGTAGGGATTTCCCTATGATTAATGGAAATGTGCTCAGTTGGTATAATGTTTGCTACTGTGACCTGAAGATATGTAGGATATACTTCTAGTGGAACTCCTGACCCCTGAAGATTTTGGTACAGAATGTCTTTATGTACATTTGATATCTTAAGAAGATCCAAGATGGAAATCTTAGACAATGTTCTCTTAAGTTGCTCTAAGAGGTTGTACCTACCATTTTACGGGGCTGATGGAGAGGGTTCAGGAATCATGAGGTGGGCACACCTTGTTACACATGGTCACTAGGAGAGCGAATACATCTAATGAGAGAATCATAATGATTGTTGTCTTTCTTGGTATATAAATAATTTTCTACTTTATAAATTTGGGATGAATCTCCTCGATTTGGCTTTGACTCTTCTGACTTACCATGTTTGGGGAATGGTTCTTTGTATATCCCCATATTTTCATTGGGTGTCTGAGTATTTTCTAGGCTGTCCACTTCTATCTCCCCACTGTCAATGAGGTCTTAGATGTAGTGACGAAGTCACAGACATTTTTCTATTTTATGTCCTTTGACATGATGTAATTCACAATAGTCATGCTCTTTGTACCATGATGGTTTTGGGGAATTGTCATCAAAGGGTTGTTTCGTCGGATAAGTCACCATGTGAGTTTCTTCTACATGTTTCAATATAATCAAAAACAACTCATTGAGAGGAGTGAACACTCTTAATTTAGGTGGTGGTTGAATAGGTCCTTTCGTTAGTTTAAAAGGTTGACCAGTTTGAACTTTTTACACGCATTTGGAATCTATGATGCCATCTCCCACCACGTTTTTGTTTTTTTTAAAATATTTTTTGCTTCTCCGTAGGTTTAACACTTTGGTTATCCTTAGATTATGACTTAAGATTTCCTTTGGTAATAAATTATTTCTCTATTTGAACACCTTTTTCAATGACCTCCTCGAAAGTGTTAACACAATGCATTTGAAGGTGGAAAGCGATGTCTAGATTTAGGTTGGACACAAAGGTACTTATCGGATTTTTTTTAGGGAATGCTCAAGGGAAGCGACTAGCTATCCCTCTCCACCATTGTAGGAAGCTAGAGAATGTCTCATTAGGGCATTTTTGGGTGCCACATAAGTCTGCCATTGTGATATCAATTTCTATATTATATGAGAAGTGATGCACAAACCTCTCTTCCAATTCTGGCCAAGTAAAAATAGACCACTGAGGTAAACAAGTAAACCACTCCAAGGCTTGACATTCTAGACTCTTGGGAAAGAGTCATATGAGATAATTATCGCTATAGGAAACCTCTTTACATGCCATTTATAAATCCTTTACTTGATCTTGTGGGTCTCCCTTTCCTCTATATTTTTCGAATTTCAGCTTGTCAAATGTTTTAGGTAAAGGTTGAAGTGTCATAGCTTTGTCAAATGGATGGGGGCATAGTTCTTCATATTGATATTTTCTGATGCTCCCCAAATTAGTTTCTTGAAGGTTTGCAAGTGTTGCTTTCATAAATTGTACTTATTGTGTGATTAATTGTTCTTTAGTAGGAGAAACGAGGATATATATATGATGATGCTCCATATTGTCTTCTCCTTGATTTTCCCTACGAAGTCCACTGATTTTGACCTTAGGCCTTGCCTTTTGGACATTCTTGCTTGTTTCCTTTTGTACATGAGAGGTTAGTAAGGATAATTTTTTACTAAGGTTGATAATTTGTTGCTGAATAGTGACTTCTTCTTCCAAAGGTTCCTCTTCTTCTTCATATTGTGGAGGTTCTTCAACATTCTTGTGTCTTAACCTAATTTTACATGGAACTTTAATAAAGGGTATTCTATGTCCCACTACATTATCATTTCCCTCTTTGGAGGTAGAAGCATGTCCATGTGTTAAAATATCATCCATGTTTATGAGAGGTCACTCCTCATCATTAACGTTATTTGTACGTGGAATTGTTTCATGTTCAATGGGCATTTTGGCTCCCAATTCTACAACTTGTGCTAGCACCATATCCTTTTTTCTAAAAAGGAATTCATCTAAGAAGGTGGCATCAAAATCAAACTCCACATGTGGGGATTCCAATTCATCACCACTATTATCTACCATGTCTTCTATCTCTTTTTCTATGGAAAATAAAGGCCCTAGATCATGACGAATAAAAGGTTTGACCCTTGTTTGTTTGAGGCTTCCCAAGCTTGCACTTGTTGTGCTTTGAATGTTTATTTTTTGATCCCTAATAATGTTTTAGGAGCCATGATGTGCAATAGTTTCACTAAGGTAAGTTGTAAACATGTTCAAAAACTTTTGATCACACCTTAAGTGAAATGTAAAAAGAATGTCAAGAATATGAATGAGTACAAATGTTAAAGTACCAAAGTCATAGATTGATAAGTCAATAGTGACACAATGTTTAGTACCTAAGCCTATCAATTGAATGAATTACTTCTTAGGTTTTCTTCAAAAAAGTAGTTTGGGTCACAAGATAATTAACAAGATGTCCTCACTTATGTCAAGTTCAAGGGAATGAACAAGATGTAAGTAAATAAAAGAAGTTAATGTGACCTCCTAACAAGGTATACTAGAAGCAAGCCCAAATTAAATTAATACCTATATCCCCAAAAGTTCCAGTTATAATTTGTGAGTGACACAATAATGTCACCAAGATATGTTAACCAAACTTTGTGAGAAAGTAAGCTATTGATATCAAGATTATATTGATATAACACGCACAAGTGGTAACACGTAGCACTTTTCAAAATCAAGGTAGTAATGGAATCGAACTAAAAGCTTAAATTATAACTAAGAATTGTTAAAATGTGTAAAGTGTAACCTTACAATATAGATATTTAGGTCAATTTTACAAGAAACAAGACGTAAATACCAAAATTGTAGTGATATGATATAAACAAGGTATTCTTTCCAAGGAAGTTCAAGATGATGAGCCACACCTAACTATGATGATGATCCTGACATGGGTATTAAGATCACAAAGGCCACCAATGATATGAATATGTTTCCACACACTTTAGATGTTTAACTTACCCAGCCGCAAACATGGATGGGCATAAATAGATAAAAAAGTGGCAAAAATAATCAATTGGTAGCGTAAAGGTAGTCACCCTTCTTTTGATCATCAAAGTGTAAAAATAATGAGAAGGAAGTAGATCAAAATGGGGATGAAAAATGTTGGCTTTACTTCAGTAGAGTTTCGCCTCACCTTAAGGTAAGTGAAAAACTAAACAAAAGTAATGCTTCCCATGTTTCATGATGAATGATGGCTCACAACTCAACACTATTTTGAAATGGTCAAAGTGGGCTCCTAGCCAAAGAATATCTTCCTAGGTGGTTCTCTCTTCGTAGGTATTACAAATTTTTCTTAAGCGAGCTCGATTTATCCAAAAAGTTGCAATGACTAGTTTGGGAGTATCTCAACTTTACTTTGCCCCCTTCAAGCACAGTAGGCAAATAATGCGTCTACGTGTACCATCACTGGGGTCACCATATGGACAACCGGTAATGCTAACTCATAAGGAATAACTATTCAAGCAGGCTATACGGAGCACTTCTTGTTTCGTCCATAAGGTTCCATCTTGTGTGGACTACTTTGGGGTTCTTGGTACCACCCCCACTATTGTAGCTTAAGGCATTATGCCAAAGGGGTTATGTTTTAGTTGAGTAGATAGGGATGTACCCTTTTCTGAAACTTGCAATACAGTGTTTTGAATATGATGTTATTTTTATCTTGTTTAATTTTGATGTGCTTTTCTTGAACACCTTTTGGCAACCTGTACGACAACTATATTAGTAGTTTGATTTTGTTTTGATTCCACCTTTCTTTGACAAGCCTATGTTTTGGTCCTACACGAGTTAGTAATTTTCCATAAAAATATTAAACGTCATTTTTTATTCTCAAGATCATCCAAGGATGCAAGAGAAGAGAATATGTGACATTTCTAAAATCTAAGAAGATGCCAAATGGAAAAACACTTAATTCAAACACACCAAGTTAACTCATTCCAATTTAGATATTCTTAACAATTTCAAAGCATCCAAAAGACATAAGAATCATTTCTAATTACCAAGATCACCCCAAAGGACATAAGGGAAGAGTATACATGACCTTATTCTTATAAGTAAGCATGCAAATTCTATCTAGTCTAGAAAAACTATGTAAACATACCCTACAAAAATAGGCATTAATTATATAAAACCTGCAAAGAAGTTAGCACTTTAACACTTTAATTTTGAGAAAGTTGAAAGAAACCTACACCCCAATTTGGGCATGTGTGCATGGGTTAGGGTGAATTTTCCCCTCTATGTTTTTCAGACTCACAATGCACTCGTGCCACCTGAGAGGTGTCTACATGAGGATTAGGGTGTGTGCGTTAGGGTAGGTAAAAAGTAGTATCAAGTTCTGACAGAGCACCTGCACCACCTGAGAGGTGCCTACGCCATGGTTAGGGCATGTGCACCACGGTAGATTAAAATTAGTATGAAGTTCTGACATAGTGCTCGTGCCACCTGAGAGATACCTGCACCAGGGTTAGTGTGTATGTGCCAACTCGATAGGTTTTTTTGCTGCAGTGAAGGTACAGTACGAAAGAGTGTCTATGCTTAGTTTGGTGTGCCTACACCCTAGTTAGGGTATGTATGATAGGGTTAGTGTATGTGCTCCAAGGTTGGTAAACAGAGATATAATCTCTGACAGTGTGCCCGCACCACCCGAGAGGTGCCTACATCAAAGTTAGTGCACCTACATTAGGGTTAGTGCACCTGTGCCCCTCCTGTAACCGAAGTATGGAAAAAAACACAAAAATCTCATAATACTTCAAATCTTATCAAGTTAACTTGAAACTGGCAACAACCCATTAAAATGATAGCTATAAATGAGAACCTACACATATAGTACTAGCAAAAATTCTAAGAAATTGAACATTATTTACTATATGTGTATATCAAAGTTTAGCCAAAAATAATAGAATTTAAGTATGGATCCATCCCACTGGGCATGCCAAATGTGTACATGTATTTGTTAGCAATGAAAAAAGAGTTAGAACTAACAACTAGTAGTCCTAAAACAAAGCTAAATCAAATTCAATGCACTATCATGCTTAGAGCTTAAGAAAAACTAATCTACTAACATCCTTGCATTAGAACATGAACACATATTTGAACTAACATGTTAATCCATTAATTTATATCTCTATTGAATGCTAAAAATGAAAAGAACCTACTTAAATCCTTAGCAATCAAATGTTTGATTATATGTTTGAATCCCAAGGTTTTCAAGAATGGAGTCTTGTCAATCGATGGCTACAAGACCATTTGACATATCTCCATATGACTTCAAAAATTTGATGGATGAATAAAATAAATTAAATTATCTATCCTCTCCAATGAAGAATGCTCCAAGATGACAAAATGGCTATAGTGTATTTACTATATGCTTCTCTTTTGTTTCTCAAGGAATAGGTGTCAGTGTAAAGGTAGGGGGAGGGCTCTTTATATAGCCTAATGGATAAAGCAATCTCTAAATCCCTTTTCATGTGGTATAATAGATATGTTGAGTTAGTTTTGGATAAGGAGAGTTTAGATAGGGTTGAGTTAACTTTAGGAGAGTTTATCTTGTCCTTTAGTGACTCATGTGGATAAAGGGGGTTTATTAATTGATCAAGATGATTTATTAATAGATGTGCAAGCTTATTAAATATTTTTAGAGGAATATTAGCATGATTTAGACTATAGAATGGGATTAAATCAATTAAATAATGATTTATTAGTTTAATGAAAGGGAAAGCTAATTAATTAATAATATTTAATATGTCTAGATAGAAGGAAGGATTAATTAACAGAAGGTCATTAGTTAGGGTGCTCGTTGAATATAATACTTAATTAATTACTTATTACAATTAACTAACGATGATAGAAGAGAAGATGAGCATTATTGATGATATGTCACCAATTTGCAAGAAAGGGGATACTTAGCGAATTTTAAGTGTTTAAATTGTTTAGGATAAACTATAGGTGTCTACACCTATGAAAACTTATGAGGTATGTAGAACAGGGAAATTTTTGGATTTTAACTCTATAGGAAGAAGTGATGTGAGAAGATTGATATGATCCTGGTAGACCCTAGGAGACGCATCACAAACCAGAAGAGAGTATAAAGTAGGCTCCTCTATGGGTCAACGAGGGGGAAAGATAGGTGGTGTGTACTCTACCTTAGGTGGAGAAGAGGATAAATAGAATCTTCTTTGGGTAAAATCATGGGTAATAAAGGCTCGTTGATAGATGAAAAAATAAGTGGGGTAAGCACCTCTATAGATGAATGAGTAGGTGAGGTATGATTCTTTGTGGGTAGAGGATTAGGTAAATTAGGATTATCTTTGGGTAGAGGAGCTCGTAAAATAATCTCGTTAATAGAAGGGATGGAAGACAACTGAGCAGAAGGGATATGTATTGCGTCAAATATGACATGGACCTCATTGATATGGGTGTTATTAATAGAAGTTTCACTAGCCTGATTCGATGAATGGGTATGGTTTGGAAAAGGTTTATTGAAGACCTATAAATTTTAATTTTTCTGCACATTAGGGTTGTTTAGGATGAGATCTCTAGTATCTAACATTTCTTGTACAATGTTTTTGAATTTTTTTACAATTTTTCGTTACTATGTCCTCTAATGCATTGATATTTATAGTAATGGTTCTCTTTATACCATGTGGGTATAGAATGGGAAGGGTCAAAGCCAATATGTGGTTTGATCGGTGGAAGATTGATGGCTCCCTCTTTTAACAAATTTTCCCACATAGAGGAAAAAATTCTCCTATGGGGGTATATCTTCATTGTTCATGCTTGTATTGGATGTTCTGAACAGGAGAAATATTAGACAGAGTTTTTGATTTGTTTGATGGATGATATGTGATATCTTTCAAAACCACCATGTTGGTAGATCCCTTTGCTTTAACATGAGTATTTTGTGTTTTATAGGAAGAAGAAGAGTCATTTTATTTAAACAGAGCACCCTTGTTGTGTAATTTTAGCCTCTTCTCTTTGATAGCATAGATTTATTTCTTTCGAGCCATAGTGAATACCTCATTGAACATCTAGAATTTTTGGACCTAAAGAGTTGGAGAGATGTGCCTTGCACAAGCCCTAGTGAATAACTCTATCGGCTCGGTTTGTGGAAGTTGAAAGGTGAACTAATTGGTAATACTCTACCAACCTGCAACAAAATCAATGATAGATTCATTTTCATATTGACACATCAAGTATAAATTAGAAATGGTGACCTTAGTGATGCTGATGGATAAATGGTCAAGGAAGGCCTGAGCTAATTGAATGAAAGAAAATATTGAGTTCCTAGGTAAATCACTATACTAATCTAAAGTAATTCCTATCAAAGAAATGGGGAAAGTCCTAATAAGAAAGGCATCATTGTGGGTGATTAGATAACATACTTGTTTTAATGATCACAAATGCTATTGTGGATCTTCCTTGCTATTAAATTGGTTGAATTTCGGCATCTCCTAATGTGGGAAATAATGATTAATAGGTATGGAAGGATTAATAGCCTCATTATAGATTTCAACATAAGTTAATGTATAAAGTGAGCTAGAGACAGATGCTTCAATGGTTTACATTTTTTCCATCATCATTTTGATTAGATCCATGATCAAATTAGATTGAGACACACCTCCTATGGTATAAATAAGTGGATACAATGTAGAAGGCACACCAATATATGGAGATGTTGAGTAAGAAAACTGAGAAGGGGGAACATAAGTAGTAGAAAATGATGATGGCATATAACTTTAATTGGAGGTATAAATGATAGGTGACAACTGAGACAAGGTATAGGTGGGAAGGACATGTGTAGATACCCTCGTAATAATAGGTGGTAGAGAAGTAGGTATAGACACGAAAAAACTTTGAAAAGGGGTTGATGCAATTGGGGGTTGTGAAGTAATAATAGATTATGATGTTAGAATCCCTATAATAGGAGCTATAGATGATGACATGGAAGCCATAGAAGGGGAATTTTTTTTGAAGGTGTGATAGATGCCATAGGTGCAACAAATATCGAAGATGGAGGGGTGATCTAAGAAATGATAGGTGGTATGGTAGAAGTAGGTAATGTTACACTTGTTGTGGTTGATACAGAAGTGGGCGAGAGAGTG
Source organism: Taxus chinensis (assembly GCA_019776745.2). Lineage (NCBI taxonomy): Eukaryota > Viridiplantae > Streptophyta > Pinopsida > Cupressales > Taxaceae > Taxus > Taxus chinensis. Next base: position 507,266,454 of record CM034146.1, on the reverse strand, counting down.
GGAGGAATTGAGACATCCATCTTGTATATGAGTTGTCCTTATGAGTCGTTGGTGGAGGAATGGGAAAGGTAATACTACAAGGTGGTGGGATTGTGATCAAGGATTTTTGTGAACTTCTTGTCACCTTCATATATAGAAATAGGATATGTGGGGTCCATGGGTGAAGAAATAGAAGGAGGTTAAGGACTAGGAGGTAGTGGTTGGAGGCTAGTGTAAAAAACTAGAGCGTTGGCTTGTCTACAAGTCAAAACCATGTGAATAGTGATAGGACAGGTGGTCTGAGCTTTGTAGATGTTGCAGAAACATAGCAAAAGAAGATAAAAGAAATATGGAAAATGAAAATTGGTTGTTATTTTGATAGAAAAATCAAAACATAGAGATCGACATCGATAGGGTAATCGACGTCGGTCACTGGACCAATGTTGGTTACTGAGAATAAATGATATATTTTAGAATTCTGGATATTAAGAGTGTAAATTAGATGAACCTGAACTCTGATGATGGTAACAAAGGCTCAAAAATGTGTAAAATGATAGAGATAGGTCACATAAAATGAATGGTTATGAATTGAATACTATTTTTAGAAAAATAACCAAGATAGTAGGGAACCGATGCCAGTCAATGAAATGATGTTGGTATGAAGAGGTAACCAACTCCAGTCACTGGACCAATGTTGGTTACTATGAAATCTAAGAAGATGACGAAAATTTAAATTTTAAAGTGATTAAGTACAAATAAAACACCAACCCAACAACTAAGTATGATAATGATCAATCTTAACACACCTAGAATGAACTAGAATACACCAGTTATGATGGTGGTGCATGAAAAAAAAAATAAGATGAAGCAACGTCACTCCTCTAAATGTAGTTTAACAGTCAAAAGATAACAAAACACGTCAATCTTATGCTTAAAATTTTAATGTTATGTGGCTTATGCCATTTAAAATTGACTATGAATACAGTAGAGTGTTTTGTCAACAAAGGTTCCCTATAAGTATTCTATGGCTAGTATCAGGTGTGTTTTGGATATATTGTTCACAATATATACTTCATAGTATGTGAGGTACAAATCTAATATGATGATTGACTAGAACACCAGATGGACCCACCACCAATCTGATTGTTAATCGTTGACAACAATTGTTGGGAAGGAAGATGTTTAAGAAATGAGTACATTGTTTTAGTGATTTTGATAGGGGTGTGTGTGCACAAAGTGTGAACTAAAATTAATTCCCACCAATCATTAACTATTCATGACCTCTAGTAAATAGATTGAAAATAAATTTAGGTGATCTAGTGTAACAATCATAAGGATGAAATGCACAGATTTTTAAAACCCAAATTGACAGTGAAATTCGATGAAGCAAATGGTAAATAGGAGAAGAGAATACTCTTTGACTAAAATGCAAGAGAAAAATAAATGAAGAAGAATTATTTTTAAACACCGAATTAGATATTTCCTTTAGATAAATAGAAGAAGAGAAGATTTACCATAAAGAAATTTACTGTGAACTTTTCAGAAAAGAAAGAAAGACAAAAATATTCCCTAGAATGAAAAATGTAAATAACCCACAAGAAGGTTACCACCGGGTGTGCTAAAATCTTTCACCTCAAAGTATGTGATAAAACAGATAAAGGAAATGGGCATAGGAGGAATACCTATGAATAGTTGGGAGAAGGTTGCAAAAATTGTTGAATTTGATCAAACCGAATGTAAGAGCTTCCATTTGGCTAGAAGGAACCACCTGTAAAAGCACAAAAGGACCACAAGACATAGTTAAATAGTATATGGTAGTGGATTGCCTACCGGATGTTAGTTCCAGAAAGTGTGATACTTCCTAGATGGTTGTCAGTTTAGTGTTTTTATAAAAATAATGAAAAGAAATAGGATAAATATAGGTCCTATTACTAACAATTTGATTTAAGCATCTCAAAATGTTATCACTATGCTCGATTAAAAAGTTATTGAAATATAAAATAATATAGCACTAGGAAGGGTATGGTTTTGGTTGGGAAAGGTCACTAAGGTTTTAGGCAAGGTATGGGTGAAGTTTAGTTTTGTTCTAGACTATTTGGAAAGAGATATGAGCTTTCTCGTTTTGGAAATATTACCACTCATAGAGACTGGTATCGGTTAGAAAACTGATTCTGGTACTGGTAAATGATTGACGTCATTTTAGTGATCGGTGTTAGTAGAGTAAATATGCTGAAAATGTTAAGAACTAAGTATTTAGCTCTCTCTTTGATTTCATAGAGAGTTGAAGAGGTCTAGGGAGGGTAGTATGATTTATATGAAGACTCAGTAAGCATAATGGAGGTGATAGGATGGGAAAAAATGTTGAGGTTGGTAGAATATATGGTAGATGGGTGAGGGGTGGTATTCAAGATAGAGGAGAGCTGAGTAATATAAATGAATAAAATACTTAGGATTAAAACTTTAACTAATAAATAAGAGTTGAGTTAATTATCTGAGAACCTCTAGATATGAAGGTTGTGGTGGTTTATGAGCATTTAGAGATGAAATGGGGAGGTGTCCAGTGTCGCGGAAGTGGATCCTGTGTTCACTAGTGTAGGTGATCAAAGGATTTGGAGGAAATGATTAGCTGTTGGTGAAGACTTGATGTGCTCTAGTGCATCATCTGGTAGATTGAATTCTCAAGAGTTAGAATTACAAATCTTCCATGAATGAATGAATTGTAGAAACCATAAAAAGAGCTAGAAACTGTAATTTAAGGTAACTGGCACTAGCTGAGGGATAACATACACCAATTAAGGAGAATTGGTCTAACTTACCAAAAATAGGGTTTCTCTCCCAAATTTGGCATGGTCTTTGGCTTAGTTCAGGTATGGAGTGTTGAATGGCATAAATTAAAGTGTGGAATTAGTCATAGGATTAATAGGTCATGAATAGTTAGGGTTGGAAAGAGCCCTAGTTGGTTAGGATCAGTGGGGAACTTGTTTAGGTTCATTAATAAGCCAGGAATAACTCTAGGATAAGTTGTAAAGGTGAGGTTGATAAGTGAGGTGGCTAGTTGAGTTAGATAATTAATCTTAATTATGATAATTAAATTAATTACAATGTGTGCAAGTGGGTATGGTGGGGTAATAATATTAAATTAATTAGTCAAAGGTGATTAAAATGGGACTAACTTAATTTTGGGTGTCTATAGAGAGACATGGGCATTGGTTTCAAGATAGGGATGAGTTTGGATGACATGGTCCTTAGGAAGGGAGACCATGTAGACAAGGTTTTTGGCAACCAAAGGTGTGGTCTAAAGTTTGGAATCTTGTTGGGAAGGATCATTAGAGAGAGGGATGTCATCAGATGGAATGGATTGTTGTGTTACCTAGACTTGAGGAAGGGTAACAATAGGCATGAAATAGGTGAACATTTTTGTATGTAATTTGTTAATAAACAATTCAAGAAAATTTTTTATTATTACCATGATTAATTAAGAAACATGAGAAATAAAAAGGGAGGTGGATAACGAAGGTACCTAAATAACAAAAGTCTAAGGTTGGTTTTAGGTAGTTATGGATAGGGAGATTTCAGGTGGCTTCATATTGGGTGATGAAATCCCAATCATCCAACTGGGTAGGACGATGTCTAGATGTGTTAAGTGATGTGTGATTTCTAGGTTGTGTGTGACAAAGTATGAGATGTAATAATTTAACCCCTACTTAAACTATGCGAGCAAGAAGGATGTAGAAAAGAAGGGTTCTTTTTTAAAAACCAAATTGAGGTGTGATCTTTCAATAAGGACACACATAGGAAAGGTAAATACGATGCAAAAGGGAGAAAATAGGGGAAAATTAGGAATATCTAGATATTTATTTTCCTTTTTATCTGAACTTTAGTGCGAAGAGCAATCTAGAAACCAAACCAACACAAGCAAGAAAAAAAATAGAGGCTTGTGATGCAGTGTTAGTAAAAGATAAAATAAGCATAAAATAGAAAAAAAAAAAAAAATATCACCTAAAGGGTATTCCCACTGGGTGTTCTAACAATTTTTTTGTAGTTTTTTCACTTGATTCAAATTAATGATGTTAGCTACTAAAGAAAGCTAAACAACTCATAAAATAGAGGTTTTATGATATCTCAAATGTGATGTGATGGATATGGGTGCAAAGTAGATGATGGATCCTCGCTGCAAAATTGATAAACTATAAAACTAGACAAAAATTAATTATATAGTATATGCAGGGACTTTCTGACAAAGTCATCTCCAAGAAGTGTTACATTCCTTTTGCAGTTGTCAACCCCTGTTTTAAATAAAAAGTGAAGTAAAGAATGAATAAAATGTTTGCATGCAGAAACAAAGATACAACTGAATCTAAAAGTAATTAAGATCTGATATAGATATAAATTTAATATGAATAAATGAAAATTAAATAATACCTGGCCTGGTTCGATGATGACCTAGGTTCTTCAGAGGTAGGTCAACAAAGACCTATGTGTGAGGATATGGAACAACAAGTGAAATAGGAAAACCTTGCAAGATCCGAATACAATTTGAATACAACAAAGGGCCTGGAGTCAACCTACACAAAGGAATTTGAGGCAAAGTAAACTAGATAATGAAGAAAAATGGTGATTTGGAGGGTGAAGTTGGCTAATAGGGCCATGGAAAATGGTGACCAAAGATATAAAATATGCTAAAACAAATAACAGAGGACAAGGATGATGGCTCTGATAAACTGGAATAGAGAAAGAACATAGACAAAGGCCAAAGAAGGATATGGAGATGGAAAACATAGTGATAAAGGGCTGATTCAATGGTGACTTGAGTTGGGTGATGACGACTATAGTAGAGTAAAGAAATTTCAAGAGTAGATAAATTGAAAAATATAACTGTTATCCAAAATTCACCCCCAGGGTAATTTTGATAACATGCATCAGAAAATTCAAGTCCTAGGTTGAAAAGAGCAAGTTCTAAGAAAAGGTGAAAGGCTACAAAAGGAACAAGCTTGGGCCAGAAAAAATTGTGAAAATTGGCTAAGTCCTTGTCCTAGAAATATTTGGGATGTTCGGGACACCAAGGCGCGGTTCGGCCAAAACACCTCCAGGCGGCCCGCGAAGCACTGGGACAAGTGGAATGAATGTACGTGGAGGGCGCAAACCATCTAGTTTGGCCAAAAAGGGAAATTGTAGCACTGGGACAAGTGGGACAAAGGGACACGCAGGACACGGATAGCTGAAGGAGCCGAAAGCCAATCAGATCATGCCACACGTCACCAGCAGAAAAGCGGACGTGGAAGCCCATTTCGGGTGAACCGAAAGAATTTTTCCCAGACAACATTGGGACATCTGGGACAAAAATACGTGGTGGACATGAAAATCCGGTAGGCCTGTGGATGAATCACAGCATGACACGTGTCGTCAAGGAAAAAGGTCCAAAAGTCAAAGGGGCGAGTTTTCAAGCACTGATCCAAACCAATGAAATAGTGCCACATGTCCAAGCTTAAGGGGCCCACAAGAAAAACCCATGAAAAGGTGGAGAGAGGGAATTGCTCAGCGAATCATAGCCCGCCACGTGTCATCCAGATGGCAGAGCGTGGGAAAAGAAATTTAAAAATCCGTTTTCACCTGTTTTGTGCCCTAAATCTTCAGATCATCATATCTTTCAATCCAGAGCTCGGATTTGCATGTTCTTGATATCAACGGAAAGCTGTTGAAATTATCTACATGATTTTGGGATAAATCTTGCATTTTGGTGCTTTTTAGAGAGAGAAAATTAAGAAAATGTCTCTAACGCATGGTGATAGATAGAAGTAATGCTTCAACAACCAACTTTAATGCAGCAGACAGCTCGCTGCTCCTGTTAGACAGCTCAGCATTTTTCCAAAAGCCACCGCTTCTACCATAATGAGATGATTTTAAATGTATCTAGAAGTGGTTGTGGTAGATTCAACTTTCCTCTCTCTTTCTTCTCTCATTCTTAGTATATATTGTAAAGAGGAGCTCCTTTAACAGGTCAGACATTCTTGTTTTGCATCCTCCCTTCTTCCCTGCTTGTAGGAGAATTTGTGGAGCTTTTCAAACCTCCCATATGGATTGTAATGCTAGTTTTTGCCTCTTGGCCACTGCAATGTACTGTATCGACTCTTGAGCAATATATATATGTTTGTGATTGATTCTTAAACCTCTCATGTATTCATTGATGTTATTTTGATCTCTTATTGCAGTTTGGTTACCTGTGCATAGTGTTTGTATTACATCTATGTGGTCTGTGTTAGATTTGCAAAACGAGTGTCTAACATTCCTTGGTGCATCACCTCTATAGTTTAGGTTTTATTCTATGCATTTTCTCACCTTGTCTCCTTGACAAGTTAGATTAGGTTTTAGTAAACCCTCTTCATTTTTGTGTGCATCTGAATAGAGGAATAGGAACCAGCCTTCTCTAGAGAATCCTTTCTTATCTTTACAAGTCCCACACTTGGAGAAAGGATTCCATGTTGTGCAATCACACTGGATACCTAAACATCAACCTAGAATCCTGATCTGCATCCAGGGGTGTTGTGAGTCTACAACAACAGTTTTGGCACGCCCGGTGGGACCTTAGAGGTCTTTCACTTCATCTTTTGCATGTTGGTGTGTTCCTGTAAAGATTTCAGCCTTTGGAGGCGCTTACAAACACATCTGGCAACTCCATCTGATCAATAACTCATTCTCTGAGTTGCAGACCTATTTTCCATCCATTCCCATCCATCTTTCTTTCCATCCCTTTCATTATTTTCCATTCCATGAAGTTGTGCAATCATGACTTCATTTCCATCATGGAATTCACATCAACAACAGCAGTATATTCCACCTCCAACATGTTTTACAAATCCTCCAAGTCAGCATTTTGAGCAAATTCAAGATTAGTATGCATACCCATATGAGCAGTAGTGCCAAATTCAGTTTGGATACGAAGCACATCAAGAGCAAGGGTATGCTGGTTATGAAGACTATCAGATGCAAGATGCTAGTATGTTGGAGAAAATCCAAAAGATGGAGGTAAAGATGGTGCAGTCCAGAGAAATAGCTCAAATGAGAGCTTTCAGAATTGGTTGCAGAACTCCTCGTCCATGGGGAGGCTCGTTTCCAAGACACTTCAGCCTTTAGGAGAAGCTGGACTTCATGATAAAGATGTTTCCCCAACTTGCACAATGGACAGCAGAGGTAGAGGCCTATACACCTGTTGTTGAACAACCTTGTCAATGGGTAAGTTCTACACCATCATTTGGTTTCTCTCTTCCCATTACTCAAGCAGCATCATCTCATCTAGACTTGTAAATTTTGAACTCTCCATCTGCTGTCCCAAATGTTGATCCCATGTCTTCACCTCTCAGTCTTCCACCACACCTCAATTCTTCTTTCCTTTTTCCTTACAAATAGTCATCCTCTCCACAAGAGCTAAAAGAAATACCCCCTCCTCTAAAGAAACAAGAGATTTCATCTCCTTTACCACCACAAAAAAATGCCAAATCAATTGAGTTACAACCCACCCCTCCTCTTGCATTCCCAATTCCATGTAGGGAAGAAGAAATTGCAAAAATCAGCCATCAAAGAGAGCAAGAGGAAGAGCCAAAAAGAAAAGAAATGATAGACAACTTGAGGAGTTGGGCTGCCAAATTTGGGATAACAAAAGATCCCCTTGATGGTTAAGCCTGCAAGAGAGGTTGAAGTCAGAGAACAAATGGTGGTCAGGACTAATTTTGTTGCAGCAGCAGAAGAAGTTCTTGTAGTCCCAACTTGTCCTCTAGAGCAGCAGATTGAAGAGTTTGACTTGACAAACTTCATACTGGAGGAAGAGTTCAACCAAGAGCAAGGTTGTCTTCAAACATTGGAGAAGGGAGAAGCAGCTCCAGATCCAAAAGAAGAGGAGCACATTCTAGCTGTGGAGGAGAAAAGCGTAGATCCAAGGGGTTTGAGCACAAAGCAGGGTATAGGAGAACCTTCAGTTTTTATTTATACTTCACCTCTGTCAAGTTCTAGTACTGAAGAGGAGTTTGATCTCTCAAACTCAATGCTAGAGGGTGAAGGAAACCATGGGGGTCAAGTTACAGATCGAGAGGACACCATGGAGGAAGTTGAACATTTGTCGCAGGAAAGCCATGAGGTAGTTTATATGTCAGTTTTGGAGGACTGTTTTGATGGATAAGAGCCGGTTGAGTTTCCACCATTATCTCTTTCATCATCCACATTCCAAACACAAGAGTCTGCTGTCATGAAGGAGAACATTCATTTGTAGTAGCCTGCATCCTATAGCAGCTCTTTGGAATCAAGATTGGAAGATTTTAGTCTTTTATGTTCTTCATTGGAGAAAGAGAAAGGACAGAGGAACTTCACCATTGCTTCCACACCATACATTCAAGAGGGTCTACCAGAAGAATCCACTTTTGGAGTTGAAAATCAGAGCTATGGGCATATCAAACGGATCAGACCTTGCCCAATCAGGTATTTGGCTTCATCGGAGCCAAAGGAGAAGTCACAACTAGTCATGCTTGTTTCTGAGCATGAGGGTGAGCTACAAAGTACCAAGGATCGGCTGTCATACCCCTTCAATCCAAATGCAGAGCAACTAAAAGAGGTATTGGGTTCACCTTCAGCTGATACCTTGATGATTTGGGTGGGAGACCAGCTTCTTGTTGATTTTCCACTCATCCTAATAGCCATGATCAGCTCCAAATCAATTGCATGGCTGCCACTTTTGAGAAAGGGAAGCTATTTCTCACAACCAATTGCAGGGTTTGTTTAGCGTTCCTTTGCTCCCAGTTAGAGTAGAGTAGGTAGGTTTTCTTTCAGTAGAAGAAGTGCTTGTGCACACTCTACATATTCCATTTGGAGCATGTATGATTTTCAGTTCTGTACATAGTTTTGGTGTTGCTGGTTCTGCTCTTGTGCAGTTCGTTTTAGTGGCATTTTGGTGAGAACAACTCCATGTTCGGTGGGTTTCAAGTGGCTCAGAGGGAGGTTTTCAAATTTCAGATCAGTTGCAGGTTACAACTCATGACTCCATGCCCAATGGATGCTTCAAGCAACTGGTAACTTCATCTAGCAGGCAGATGAACTCGCTGAGTCACCAAATTCTTATCCAAAATTCACCCCCCAGGGTAATTTTGATAACATGCATCAGAAAATTCAAGTCCCAGGTTGAAAAGAGAAAGTTCTGAGAAAAGGTGAAAGGCTATAAAAGGAACAAGCTTGGGCCAGAAAAAATTGTGAAAATCAGCTAAGTCCTTATCCTAGAAATATTTGGGACGTTCGGGACACCAAGGCGCGGTTCGGCTAAAATGCCTCCAGGCGGCTCGCGAAGGACTGGGACAAGTGGAATGAATGTACGCGGAGGGCACGAACCAGCCGGTTTGGCCAAAAAGGGAAATTGTAGCACTAGGACAAGTGGGACAAAGGGACGCGTGGGACGCGGATAGCCGAAGGAGCCGAAAGCCAATCAGATCATGCCACGCGTCACCGGCAGAAAAGGGGACGTGGAAGCCCATTTCAGGTGAACTGGAAGAATTTTTCCCAGACAGCACTGGGACATCAGGGACAAAAGACACGGTGGACATGAAAATCTGGTAGGCCCATGGACGAATCACAGCATGACACGTGTCGTCAAGGAAAAAGGTCCAAAAGTCAAAGGGGCAAGTTTTCGAGCACTGATCCAAACCAATGAAATAGTGCCACGTGTCCAAGTTTAAGGGGCCCACAAGAAAAACCCGTGAAAAGGTGGAGAGAGGGAATTGCTCAGTGAATCATAGCCTGCCACGTGTCATCCAGATGGCAGAGCGTGGGAAAAGAAATTTAAAAATCTGTTTTCACCTGTTTCGTGCCCTAAATCTTCATATCATCATATCTTTCGATCCAGAGCTCAGATTTGCACGTTCTTGATATCAACGGAGAGCTGTTGAAATTCTCTACATGATTCTGGGATAAATATTGCATTTTGGTGCTGTTTAGAGGGATAAAATTAAGAAAATGTCTCTGATGCGTGGTGATAGACAGAAGCAATGCTTCAACAACCAACTTTAATACAGCAGACAGCTCGCCACTCTTGTTAGACAGCTCGCCATTTTGCCAAAAGCCACCGCTTCTACCATAATGAGATGATTTTAAATGTATCTAGAAGTGGTTGTGGTAGATTCGAATTTCCTCTCTCTTTCTTCTCTCATTCTTAGTATATATTGTAAAGAGGAGCTCCTTTAATAGGTCAGACATTCTTGTTTTGCATCCTCCCTTCTTCCCTGCTTGCAGGAGAATTTGTGGAGCTTTTCAAACCTCCCATATGGATTGTAATGCTAGTTTTTTCCTCTTGGCCACTGCAATGTACTGTATCGACTCTTGAGTAATATATATATGTTTGTGATTGATTCTCAACCCTCTCATGTATTCATTGTTGTTATTTTGATCTCTTATTGCAGTTTGGTTACCTGTGCATAGTGTTTGTATTGCATCTATGTGGTCTGTGTTAGATTTGCAAAACGAGTGTCTAACATTCCTTGGTGCATCACCTATGTATTTTAGGTTTTATTCTATGCATTTTCTCACCATGTCTCCTTGACAAGTTAGATTAGGTTTTGGCAAACCCTCTGCATTTTTGTGTGCATCTGAACAGAGGAATAGGAACCAGCCTTCTCTAGAGAATCCTTTCTCATCTTTACAAGTCCCACACTTGGAGAAAGGATTCCATGTTGTGCAATCACACTGGATGCCTGAACATCAACCTAGAAGCCTGATCTGCATCCAGGGGTGCTGTGAGTCTGCAACAACAATAACCTGAAAATGTAAAAACTAGAAGAACAACCAGATAATAGAGTCATAACGACTAGTGAAGATTATCTGACCCTCAAATATGTTAGTTCCAACAAGATAAAAATATAAATTATATAAGATAACAAAAAATATGATACAAAACCTCCCATAGTCAGGAAAATGATCAAGACAATCTTTCAAGGGCTACAACAGGATTATTGAGGAGCTCTAATTTGAAAGTTAATTTTGTAGAGTGTAAGACAATCAGAGATGAGTCACACTTGTGTGTTTCTTATATTATTTTTGAAAGAGATGAACTTAGTGTAATAGTGTCAATGATGACTGGGCTAGGTCACCACCGAATACGGGGAAACTTTCCCTAATGGGGTGGATTTTGTGACTTAGGTCGAGATTTTGGGTTTTTGATGAATGAAAAGGCTACTTTAAAGCATGTGGATGAAAATAGGTTGTATTAGGGATGTGTAGGAAATAAAGATAGAAAGGATAAAAGATATAAAAGTAGAGGGATGTGGATTTATAATTAAATCATCCTAAATGGAAGGTTAATTAGGGCATGTGGGTGGATATTGATTAATTAATAAAGATTAATTGGTGATGGGATAAATGGGCATTTAATTAAATAAAGGGGGGTGATTAAAAGGGTCTAGCTGATACCATGTTTAAATATGCGCATGTAGGAAGATACTAAATTTAGGTGTCTACGCTGAAATTTTTCTTAAAAAACTATGACACATCCATATAACATCTCCAATCATCAGAATTTCAATTTCATGCCTCAATCTCTCAAGTCATTAAGACTTACCTTTGATTACATGTTTGTTCTGCACTATTAAAGCTAGGGTCACCTGAAAGAATGTAATAAATCATTCAAAAACCTCTAAAAATTATCCAAACATACCTAATATTCCATTATATACCTACATACATGCTTCCATGCGCTCATATGGGTCCAAACCACACTCTTACACCTCCAAGACGACATACCTACTCCCAATGAGCACATGTAACATAGTGAAGCACATGTACCTACACCATGCAACTACTTTGAGTACACAAGTAACCTCAAAACCTTCTATCCATCATGTCAACATGCTTCCCAAGAATTCAAGAAATTCCTATTTTCATACTGCATCACCTAGGCACCTGTATAGGCTTGCAAGAGCAAACATATCTAATCCGTCATGTTAACATCCCATTGTATTAGGAAAAAAACATCTTATCCATCATGTTAACATCATATACATCATCATAATATAATAATTCAACATTCACTTTGTCATTAATGTGGTTTTTCATCAATGACAACACCTATTATGACCACATGCCACCAATCTCCCCCTTTGTTATTTATGGAAAACACCCTGAAATTCTCCCCCCTTTTACATTAATGAAAAATTCATACCTATAGCTCACATTCTTTACCTTCTTCAACTTCATACCATCATTATTTTTTTAGAAACATTAAACAAAGGTCTTAAACTAGCTCCATTTCTTATTTTTTACTCAAAAGATTGATTTTTGCCTTTATTTTAGGAATGTAAACTCCATGATCCCCTTAGGAAAATCAATTTTAACATCTTAAAATCATCATTCAACATGAAATAAACATATTATTACCTTTTTTGGGGATTTAAGACATCATCCTTCACCTCTTAGACATGCAAAACAAGCATTTTCCTTATTGACCATGTTTTGGCTTTCATGAAAACATTGTAATAGCCTGTGATCTGAGCCATAACCATCTTGAACATGCCAAAAATTTTAGTTCCAAACCATATCAATGAATTACATCACCTTTATTAAACATTCATCATCATTTCAAGGATTGAACTTAGCACTATAATGCATTTTCTTTTATTTCATACCCCATATGGACTAAGAGCCCTAAACAGTCATTTTAGTGCAATTTATATCAATTTTGATGATCGCTCAATCTTCATCCGGCACATGACTCAATAAACAAGAACTCCCCATGGATTAAAATACATTTTCTCTATTAGATAGACTCAATAATAAGCAACTTACCTTGCAAGCTTGGCATGAAATCACTTTAAACACTTTTTCCAAGACCTAAACAACTTTTTTAGTACTTGACAGTCCTAAATGATTGAGATCATACATTCAAGTAAAAAAATTGGTTAATTCATTAAGTATATCATCAATACATACCTCACATGTCTTGAGAAATAACAATAAACCTCCTAGAAGTTATTAAAATCACTCCCCCTATCCTAAATACACTTGAGAAACTTTTACACACCTCTAACAACATCTTCCTGTCACTATAGAAACAAGATTGTGCTTTCCTTTACCTCATTTTTTCTTTTCACTCAAGCCTTCACTTCATATTTTTGATACTAAGTTTTATTTTAACACTATTAACCTAACTCACTCCTTTGATAAATTTTGGTACCTTATTTTTACCTTCTCTTCCCTTATTGACTTACCCTTGGATGTGGCTTTCCTTTTTAGTACTTTGATTCAACTCTTAGCATGATAACAATACAAGTATTAATGGAAAAAAACTAAACTAGAACCCATGACTTCAATTTGGAAACTTTCATCATACTTGAAGCATGATAAAATCATACAAGATTTCAACTTCCAGTTGCTTAAGACATCAAACAGGGATCAAGGGAATGATACTACTTAGACTTATGACAAGTATATTCATATTTATGAATTTGAGTTCAACATAGAGATATGTTTGGATCTCCATATACTGACACAGATCAAATCAATACCTTGAACTATTTTAGAGAACTTTGTTGATCATGTTTTCTTACATTTTTTTGTCTGAGACCCTTTTACGTGTCTTTTGTACTAGTTTATCACTAGTCACCATAGCTTACCCATGACTCCTTGATCCATCTGAACATGTCCTTCAAATACTACTTTAAGGTATTTTACATCTTTAGAGTCACATGGATTCTTCATATTAGGCCTTACTGACCTATAGGTCACTGTGGATCTTCATTTTATTTACACCCTCTGTGAACAATTTTTGGAATTAGAAACCCTTGGAACTTCAAACCAATCCACTTCCACATGAGCTCACTATGTTCCTAATCTTAGACATATGAAATTTATAATCACCCAAGCATGTTATCTCCCCTTATTTCAGGATTCTTTGTTAGACTTGTAGGATGAATTTTATACTCTTTTGTTTAACAACATTTGAACTATAAAATGTCCTTTACAATATCAATACGTGAAACTTTATTTATTTTTTCATCATGCCCTATTGTATCCCCATATCATTTGTGAGAACTATCCTATATATTCTTCTCTTCTATTGAAGACATTGAAAAATACTCACATAAACTTTTACTCTTCATTCAAGAACTCTCTCATGTCTTCAACTTATTGAGACAACATACTCCTCATCACAGTCACTTAGACTTGATTTAAGCTCTTCTCATCTCCTTCTCACAATCAATGTCACCTTTTGGTCCTCACTGAAACCTTTATAGTGTGCACATATATCTACTATAAGCATATGAATTACATCAACTCAAGATTCCTTCAACAAAGCTTTTATTTAGTCATATAGGTCCTTCTAATAAATTTATCTTCCTAATATATGTTTAAACCAATCTCTTCTTGCGTGAGAATACTTTCACAATCTATAACACCTATACAAACTTATCTCAGAACCAACACTTTAGGTTAATCCTCAAGAAGAACTTTACACCTTGAATATGGATTTGACCAATTTATCACATACATCTTCATGCATACACACCATGGATGTACTTAAGAGTCTTACCCTGACTGGGTGCATTTGCACAATACACTCAGAGTATTATCATCACTTGTATGCCCTCATGATCTCTTTCAATTTATGAAACTTTTAAACACCTTCATGCCCATATATGCCTAAGGAGAAAGTTTCAATATTTGATGAAGCTTTTAGATCAACCACAAATCTCATGTATCTCTATCAGACTTAAATACCTCTATCACATGCTTCTTCATCTTGTATAATCACTGTAACAATCCTCATGGTACCTGAATTTGATACTTGATATAAACTCTTAGAGCATCATCATTCATAAGACTTGGGACACTTGTGAACATGTCTGTTAATGAGTTCGCCAACCTTTTCAGAACTTCTAGACCACAATATATCCATTGAAAATTGTACAACATTCTTCCATAGTTTGATGTATAATGGGGACATACCTTTGAATTCTATACCATAATTCTAAGTACTCCTTCATTAAACATGTTTAAGTTGTTCTTTTTCCATGAGTTACCTCGTCAAGTATTATTCTTCATCAAATCACCTTGAATATTTCTAACCATCACTTTAGTCCATGAAGGAGATATACATCATGCTCAATTTGAATTACACAATCATCAATCTTTATTTATACCTGTAGATCTATATGATAATGCATTTACTTTTTCAACATAATACACAAAGTCTTTAGAGGGTATGTACACATTTTTAGGTATTCAATCCTTTGTGATACAGTACATAAAACCTATAGAGGGTTTCTCAACTACCTAGGAATACACAAAATGTTGTATCTAGTTTACAAGAATTTAATCCTTCATTTTCACTTATACGCCAACAAAGAAACCCTCATACACAATCATACCCAATCTTGCTACACAAAATTTCCCTAAAGATACTCATTTCACGACACAGAAGACATCAAACCTTAACACAAATCATTATGATGTTGATAAAAACATCAACTTCTTTGTTCACTATGACCTTTTCTGATGAATCCACTAGATAAACTCCTTTAGAGGACAAAATATTGATAGTATCTTTCCTATAAGAGAAACTTATAGGCCTAGACCATCTTAAAGACTTAAAATTCCATTCAAAATAATCAAGGATACTTAACATAACTCCAAGACCCTTGACAAATACCATCATGATATAACAAATAGCTACACATTTTTATAGACCTAGAATCAATGATTCTCATACCTTCTGACATAACTTTGATAATTAGTATAAGAATTGAAATAAAATTTCAGATACATCCATATAATAATGACATCATTTCTCACTCTTGATAAACCAAAAAGTTCTATACATATTTCAAGAACTTACTCAGACCTTTTGATGACTATCAAGACACTAGTAGACCCCTTCAACATAATTCAAGACAAGATCTAACCCTAGACATACTTCTTAAGATAACACAAACTCAATACTAATTGGAAGACAATTTTGATTATAAGATGCTTAGAATTTTTTTTTCATGACTTACAAAAAACTAGAAACTTTGTATGTTGACATAAGTTGAACATCAATACTCATATTTATAGAAAAATACTAAATTAACAAGCTTTTTTATCTTTCCATTTGTCCATAGTCCTATGATCACATAGTATGATCTAGAATGAATATTCATGGCACACAAAGACATACCTTATATGATGAAATGAAAAATATTTTCCCTTATGATATATTGAGAGTTTCATGCTCTAGTTTACCTCTTTCTTAGACATATATTACTGATGACAACTATAAATAACTCCCTCATTTGAATGGAGATTTTTTCACACTTATGTTCCTTGACACTAGGATGGATTTTCTGCTCAAACCTGTATGCCTCCATGATTACAGCTTCTTCAAATTATTTTGTTAATTAATTTGAATTGAGAAACTCAAACACATTAATAAAATCTTCAAAATATTATCCAAGGTAATAATAAATTTCATTTTCCTCACCATCAAGAAAACCTACTTCAAAATTGCACAAAGAGCTACTTTGACACCTTCATCAGACTTCTCATGATTTTTATTTGCAAACGGGGTGCAAAAAAAAAGGTAATATTTACAAATATAAAACCCTAAGGTTTTAAAACATGATATAATCTTTACCAATGGATTCATTCCTTAACTATGAGCCTCAATATTTGAATAATTACCCATAGGTTGTGCTTTAGTAGGATCTCCTTCAAGATGTTTGACATGCTTCTCAAGGACCTTCTCTGATACCAATTCTTGGAAGCACAATGGACTATGAGGGGGGTTGAATCATTCCTACAAATCTAATTTACTTTCATTTACTCAAACCATATATTCATGAATTATATTGTCCATACATCATTCATAACTATGTGTGTTTATTAAGATATGCAAGATCAATCATAAGAGCATGAAAAAATGTACACAACACAAGAAAACCATATGTAAGTGAGAAATCCTCATGGGTAAGAAAACCCACCATAAAATATTGTTGATAATAAACACAACAAAATAATTTTAGTGAATCACCAACTTCATAATGAGTGCCAACCCCTAATTTAGTGAGGCACTAACCCCACAAGGAGCATCAACTCCTAGTTTAGTAGAGAAACAACACTATAAGAAGCACCAACCTCTAAATTAGTAAAGCACCCACTCCAAAAGGAGGAAAAATGCACCATATATGACTAAGAACCAACTCAGCCACCTGAAGATGTTTGATCCTAGATATGTTCTGCTTCCACAACTGATAGATATCACAATTTCATCTCACAGACCCTAACTCACACACTAGGTCTTCCATCTCTCATAATCTTGATATTTCTTCACTTGTAAAATCTCTAAACACATGCAAACATTATCTATAGTATTCCTAAAAATTTCATGATATTCCTTATCCTTAAAATCATGCTCTCATATTTAATTAAAAAACATGCAAAATATTTTCCTATAGGTCTCACTTTTTCCCTCCAAGAGCACTAGTTCAAAAATGAACCCAAAACATCAATTTTATATGGTTTTCTTTATTATAACAAAAAGGAGGTCCATAATACACATTTTTTTCTACCAATTCATAACTTAAAACATCCCATAACTTTTTCAAAATAGATACAAGTGACCCATATGGGCCGGCATAACAAAAACCCACTTTACATGCACCAAAACACATGCATTGGGATGCAAAAATTATCCTCATTAAAAATCCACAATTATCAAAGATCCAATATTCATAAAACATGATTAATATAGAATTTAAAAATCAAACTTGCTCGCAATTTATCTCAAATAATCAAATTATTTCATTTAATGGGCCTAGTGTTCTTTGTACTTCTCAACAAAGTTGTTTCCTATACCCGTCAACATCCTGGAAACTTCATTATTCCATAACATAACATCAACAAGAGAAAGCCGTTCAATGTAGCCAATTTATGGAAATTGAGGAAAATTTATAATACTTCTTAGCTAGTTATAAGCCTTGAATCAACTTCCTTCTCAAACCACATCTGCTTTTACCTTCACCAAAATAACCTTTTAAAAACTCAATTTCCAGAGGTTAGCTCATAAATTTTTTTATACATATATTAAATACCTCCAAATAGATTAATTGGATGAAACATTCATACCTATTCACATTTTAGGTGATATCAATCATTACCCGTCTATCACATACTTCAATCACCTTCAAATGTTCCCCAGAACACATCTTGTCTTGAACTGCCAAAAATATTCTTGTCTAAAGAATGAACTAGAAACAATGTCAAATGACCTCATCATGAGATAAAACTCATATCAATATAATATTAATACCCTTTCCAAAAAAACTTTAATCACCTTCAAAATCTACTTATAGCTCAAGTTATGGCCATTTTACTTAGCACTACTTTTTATTGCCTCAAAACTACCATTTGAATGGTCAATCTGAATGGACCTGAAATGACCATTTACATGCATTAACATATCTTGAAACCTCCATGGAAATCAATAAAAAACTCACATAAATCACACAATGCCAATTCAGCCATTAACTTCTTTAGAGAACTTTTCCTTAAACTGAAACTCTTTAGAAACTGCCATTTTTAGGTGGGGTCCATATATGACCACAAGCTCTATCCTACATTTATGTAAATATGGAATATTACTCTACAACATCCAATCATCAATTTTTTAAAATGAATTAAAACTGGCTTAGTATGCTCACTTTTTTACAAGCTGCTCCTAGCTAGGGTTTAACTAGGGTTTTAGACTACGTTATCTTCTTAACATTCGTTCATAAAAATGTGACGATAAAATGACCTGATTATTATTTTTAAACCTTATAAAATCCCCATATAATTTTCCATAAAATCCAAAAGGTCCCATAAAAATCACACTATTCACAATGAGGATCAAAATTTCAACATTGAGCTGGAAATTAACTTTATTTTGACCTTATCTCACATAAAATATCATAACTTGTAAAAATTATCATCATGGAAATATGAAAATAATATAAAAGAACTAGTAAACATCCCTTTAACATATAAAATCATCATAATGTCAATTACAGTCCTCAATCTCCCAAGTCATTAAGGCTTACCTTTGTTTACACGTATGTTCCTCACTACAGAAGTTAGGGTCAACTGCAAGAATGCAATAAATCATCAAGAAACCTTTAAAAATGACCAAAAAATTACCAATATTCCATAATATTCATTAATAAATACTTCCATGAGCTCATATGGTTCCAAACCATACTGTCAAACCTTCAAGATTCCATACCTACTCCCAATGAGCACTTGTAACATAAGCCACCTATACCTGCACCATGCCACTATTGTGAATGAAAAAACACCCTAAAAACCTATTATTCATCATGTCAACATGCTTCCCAAGAATCCAATAATATCCTATTTTCATATTGTATCACCTAGGCACCTGTATAGGCTTCCAAGAGAAACACACCTTACTGAATCCCATTGTACTGGTAAAAACACATTTGATCCATCATGTTAGCATCATATACATCATAATAAGATGATAATACAAAATTAAATTTTTCACTTATCTGATTTTACATCAATGAAAACACCTATTAGGACCACATGCCAACATATAATTCCCTTTAAGGGAAATTTTGTACAAGAATAAAGGAATATCTTAATTTTAGGGGGTTATGGTTCTAATTGTTTGGGGAATATATAGTTCTAGTCTTAGGTTTTTTCTAAGGTGATTATAATGTATAACCATTAGTACGAATTGACATCATATTATATATGTCTCCCTATCTATATAAAAAGTACACATAACCATCTACCATACTTTAATAAAACATTCATTATTGTCAGTAAGAGCATAGTTGAATAATGTAATATTTTATCTATTAACTCAATCAAATACGTAGAAATTCCTTTTGGTTGTTATATTTTATTGGTCACTAATTATTGACCATTTTTGGTCATCATAAGTATGGGGGATTTGAATTTTTTATTGGTTAAACATTGGGGCATTTCAGTTACAGATTACAGAGATTGAGTTCATTAAGTTGCGTTGATTACAGATGAAGGTGATTAGTCAGAATTTGAAACTAGGAATGTTGTCCCCAAACAAAGAGCTAGTTACATAAATGAAAATCTCTCATTTATATTCATCAAGCTTCACTAAGGATCATACGAAAACTTGATGAGGGTAAACGTATTGCACTTTATGGAATCTACTAATCATTTCGAAACTGCATTCATAGTTACAGATTTAAAATAGTCAACTTCACTTTATTATGTCGTGCTCATCATATTTATTGCTTTGTATTCATTAAAGTTGTTTGTGATTCATGAAATTGTATCCATCTATGTTGTCATAAAAATTTTAAAAGTGACTCCTTTCCTGCTACTTCCATTGAGAAAGTACCGCCAACCAAATAGTGACAATAATGTCTGAATGGAGATAGTAGGAAAGAGTTAAAAGGAAGATCATATGCTTAATGCAGTAAAACAACATACAAGGAGGCACATCTCATTCAATGATTTTTTACTGGAGTTAGAGGTATTTATTTTAAGTTTATCTCTTATATTAATTCATTTGATTAAGATATTGAGTTGCTTACATAATTGTAAAATCAAATAAAAAGCTAAATGCAGAAGGAGATGGTCAACTCATTATTTCGATTTAATGCTTTATTCATAAGAGATTAAAATTTTTCCCGCACAAGTCATGGGATGTGACTGATTAACAACATCATATACATGGAAAAGAGAATATTGCATGTGCTAGAGAATAAGAGTAGAAGAGTAAAAGTGAACCCGTCATTGCCTTTTCTATCTTCATTCCTGCTCAGCATCATCTACATTTCTAGCTTCATCTTGTCTTCATCTTCCACATTTCCAGCTTCATTTTCTTTTCTTGTCACCTCTAAGATAGAGAGCAGTACCTATCAATTTTGAGTTCTAGGTACATTTTTTATTCCTATACATCTATTCTAAAGAAAATACATATTCCAAGTCCAATGCATCTAATGGTAATTGAAAGAAAGAAATACAGGCACATGACACTGGACAGATCAAGGATACAGATAGGCATGGTAGCAGAAGAGAGTAGAGTTCATAAAGAGAAATCAGTGGCAGAAAGCAATAAAAAGGTAAAAAATTAAAATATAAAAGCAGAATATTAAATAGACTACAAAAGAAACAGATGTGGAGATGACATAAAAAAGAAGTTGAAAACAGTTCACAAAAGAAGGAGGAAGAAGAAATCAAAATCACATGGATATAAGAGAGGCTAAAAAGCCTATATTTTTCTAATATATTTCTGATTTTTGCTGGAATAAGTTGTAACATGAGAAGGAAAAATATCAGTTTAACTGGTTAAGAAACAAAGAAGCTACTATTTACTTTCAAGAGAATGAAAAACAAACATCATTTCAAGATGGTTTATAGAAGAAAAGAAGTATCAAAATAAGTCAAGAAGGAAATACTTTTACAAATCAAGTTGAAAATATGGAAAAGGTTGAGAAAAACAGTCATTTTGGAAAAAAATTGCCAGAGTCTCCCCTTGTAAAAGTGACTTTTGATTTAAAACAGAATTGAAATACATGCTTTATAGGCTATAATAGTACTTTATAAGATTCTTGAGTTCAAAAGGAATGATAACAGTCAATAAAAAGTATATGTTTCATCATTACAAAATGATATCATGATCAAATGGAACATACAGTGATCTCATAATTTCATCAAGTACAAGTATTCAAGGTTCATTTTATTTCCAAATTAAAGTGTGAATAAAAAGCCAACTACTTCACAATTTTACGAAGCTGCAATGGATCAAGCAAAGCAAGCATGAACAAAATTCAATCAAGTGAACAGACAACCCATAAAAGGTAGCAGATAGATACTCATATCTTTTCAAAATGGAGAAGTTGCAGAAATCTGGAGAGAGAAGGATTTTGAAAAAAATTTGCCAGAGTCTCCCCTTGCAAAATGGGGTTTTCAGATAGAACAAAATTGAAAATTAATGATTTATCAATAAAACTAAAATACAACGATTGTATTATTGACTTTTGAAAAGGAAAATTCATTACAGAAAAGAAACTTAATGATTTTCTATGAGTTTCCAGAAAAAGGGATCATGTTCTTCATTATAGAGAATGGAATACAATCATGCTTGCAAAAAAGGATCGATCAAATGGATTTCAGAAAGTTCTATCAAACTTGAGGTTTCCATACTCATAGCAATTACATATTAGTAATCAAAATAAAGCTTCATCAAGTTATAAGAATAAAAGAATGGCAAATAATCTGAAGAATGAACTTCATCAAAATGAACAGTCAACGTATTGAAAGCCAAATGTGAGTCAAGAATCTGAGGTTATCAAAATTAAAAAACTCAAGCACAATGATCAAGTAAATACAGTCAACATACCCAAGGTTGAACCATAAAGAAGCATATACAGCCTACTCAACAAAAAC
Organism: Taxus chinensis; assembly: GCA_019776745.2. Lineage (NCBI taxonomy): Eukaryota > Viridiplantae > Streptophyta > Pinopsida > Cupressales > Taxaceae > Taxus > Taxus chinensis. The sequence continues at coordinate 507,244,038 of CM034146.1, read as the reverse complement.
CTAGTTCATGATGTAAATATAACCAAGGAGGTCGAGTTTACAAAATATACAGTTACAGGTGAAGCCAGGGCCAAGGTAATGACTACACAAGAGGCCAAATCAAACAAAGATACAAGTCATGTTCAATAAAGCTGAATGATCACAGTTATAAAAAAAATGCAGTCATAAGACAGGAAGAGGTCAAGCCGTATTTCAAGATCAATAAACATAGGATAAGTTTCAAAGACCCATGTTTTCATATTAACACTTGCAGAGAGTCGATAGACTGAAGAACTTACCACATTAAAATAGTAAGGCTGAAGAAGGAAATAATGGCAGTCATCTCCCTTGCACTGTTCAAGCTCATCGAAGCCAAAACAATAGAAACAGAAAAACCAGAGAGAAAATGTAAGGTTGTGTAATTGTACAATGATCAAAGGAGCCACTAAAAACATATTGAAAATGATCCACAAGATTCATAAAAGGAATGGGTCACAAAAGGAAGTGTATACCTTCAAGAAGCATTTAAAAAAAATGAGGTCAAAGTATAGACCAACATCGAAATAATGTCGTCCAAGCTGAACAATCAAGTGTGTAGGATCTAGAATCATCAAAGAACAATGCCAAAAGCCACCATTTTTTTGAAAATGTAGAGCTGGAGAAATTTTTCTAGGGCTTCACCATGGTCATCGAAAAATGCAAATGAGCTCAAAAGGAATTCCTTTTCCCTCCATAAGCTCCAACAAACTCATGACCTAACTATGACAGTAATCCAATGATCCAGATCAAAAGAACAATCAATGCATAACTACCATACAACATCCAATGGCCAAGATGAAGTTAGGAGATCAACATTTCAAGAAAACTGCTGCCCAAATGATAAGGGAAATATAAATGCCAAGAAGATCAAGGGATAGGATTGAACATTGCACCTTCATAATCAATGGCCGAGATCAAGTATGTTATGGATCGTGATAAATATGCCAACAACCAACATTAGATACCTGGTAGCACGGTTAGACTCAACGGCCAAGGTACTGAATGAAATCAACATATCAAGAATACGCCATAGTGTCACAAGATAAAGGAAATGGTAGGCAAAGTATCACCGCCCCCCAAGTATTACCAAAAATAGATATGGTAACCCCCCATTGACTAAGGTGGTGGTAATATTTAAAAAATGTAAATTATAAACCATAGTTCTGTGGCATTACAATATGCCGAGGGGTAACAGATTTTTATATGCATGCCCAATGAAGAAAAATTGTGAAAATAGACCTTTCCATACACCAAGAAGGGACATAACAGATTTCCACATTAGAGAATAAAGAAGCATGTTGCATGTGAAAGACTTGCATTACAAGCAATATTTGTAATTCTTTTTATTAGTTTTCCTTTAAAATAAGAGTCAACTTCAGTTTGACTATGTATTTGAGTGATGCCCATGGCCTTGGAGCCTCTTTTGTAATAGATCATTATTATCTATGATAAAAATAACAAAGGGATAATGATAGATCTAATGGGCGAGTTCACTCTTAGGATTATTTTTAGGAAACACTTTTGCTATATATTGTAGTGTGATTACAAGCACAAAGCACACCAAGAGTGTACAAGGAAAGTTCATCATACTTTCTGTAAGCTTTTTGGAGGACCCGAAATTCTACAGTGAGCACCTATTTGATGTAATAAAGTTAGTTTTATCCTCCATTGTGCGTGCAATCCAAAGTGCTACTTTGCTTTAGTAACTTGTGTAAGTGAAATTTATCTTTCCTTTTCTTATTTTCCAATGCAATTAACCTTTGATTTGCACTATAAGTTTTCTTCTGGTCTAATTAAGTGTGTGTTTGTTGTAGTCCTATTTCGAAAGTGGTTTCTAACCCTCTCACTTTAGTTATTACAGTCATTTACACCTTCTTCAAAATCACTTAGGAATTAATTATAGAGGTTCTTTGAAGTGACAAGGAAAGCTTTATCAATCACTAGTGTGTGTATGCAGAATAGAGGGGTCCAACAAATATCGGTGCATCAGCTTAGTTAGCTTGTTTTTCAGTATTGTTTTTACAAGTTTTTCTCCTCTTTTTCTCACACAGAAGGTAGGATTGTGGTTTAATGAGGGAGCCATCCCACTCTGGAGGCTCTCTTCCGCAAGTAGGTTTCACAACCGGAAGAGTTCCCATTATATCAAAGGAGTGAGGAATAGTTGTAGTTCCTATTGCATGTTCTTCGTAGCAGGTGTACTCTCAGATTGATAACAGTTTTTAGCATGCCCAGTGGGACTAGGTTTCCACAAGCAGATTTATCACCTACTTAGAAGTCATATTTTAAAAGGGAAGTAGAGATTTATGCCTACATTCACTACCAGATCAGCATTGAGAGGTATTCCTTTTGAATTTCATCAATTACCTCTTAATTCACCTAGGAAAGGAAGAAGGGAAAGATCCATTCCATATTCAAGAGTTATTTCCCCTATTCATACACCTATCCATAATCCTACTACCCAAGCCCCTATCATTCATATGGGTTTAGTAAGACAACTACCTTTTGTTGCCTTTGATGTTGGTAGTCCTCTATTGATAGCATCCTATCACGATATACATACAACAGCCCTTAAAATATTACCTTATTTCTCAGGAGAAGATCAAACTACCCCAGCTGAACATATTAGAGATGTAGGGAATATTGTTTCAGTCCATCATATTGTTCATGAGGATGTTGCATTAAGACTGCTTGCTACTTCCCTTAGAGGTAAAGCCCTCCAGTGGTACAGAAACTTGGCTATTGGAACTATTGCTACTTGGGATCAACTAGGAGCAACCCTCTATTCCCAATTTGAAGATAAATCTGATCACTTGTCCTTAGTTTAACAGTTGACAACCATTAAAAGGGCCCCTATGGAATTAATGATTGATTTTAATATCATATTTCAACATACGTGGGATAGAATTCAAGAAAATGTTAAACCCACCCCTCAACATGCATTTTTGTATTATCTTAAGTCCTTAAATTCTAGCATTGCTGTCATGATTCAGTCTATGGGGGGAAGTACATTACCAACAGCTTACAACATAGCCATTAGTGTAGAAAACAGTCTTATTCAAGTAGGAAAGTTGGATCCTAGACCCCCCATACCCTTATTTCAAGTTTTTCCTAATGTTCCACCCTTACAGTCACCTAGTTTGACACCTATTCCAATGACTATTTCACAACCTAATGTTGCTCAAAATTCTGCTAACGATATTGCTGAGCTTAAAACAATGATGTAGAACCTCCATAATGAGATTTTTCAGATCAAAAGACAGTAATATCAGAGAAATAGGCCATCTTACCATCCATCACAACAGCCTTCATATTAGCCTTACAACAACTATAGGCTACCTGTTCAAAATTTTAGGCCTTCATATCAGAATCAGGGTGCTATGACAATAGTTAGACCATTTGCTAACCCTGACCCCAATGTTCCATCTACTTCAAGGGCCTTAGTACCAGTTCAACCCCAAAATAATATGGCTCAAGACCCTAATTTGATCCCAAGTGTTGCAGTTGCTCCCTTAGAAGTAGCAGCACCAAATTTTTTTATGCCACAATTATCTCAAGTAGAGGCAGAACAACAAGGGAAGAATTTTGGGTACCCTCCACAAGGGGAGGATCCAAACATGATACAAATTCAACATGAGGAAACAATGGTGAATTGGGAAGCAACAGATCAAGGTTCGGTAAAGACTCGGATAGAACAACCACCTATATCAAATGATCTAGTGGCTTCTGTACTAACGAGGTTAAAGAAAAGGGAAAATGATGATGTGCAGGAGGTAAGAGAAGCTATTAATGTTCCCAAATCAGTCCCTATCATTGTAAATAATTTTTTTTTAGCTTTCCCGTCAAAAGAAAAAAGTTTTAATGTTGCTACGAAATCTGATCAAATTTTAGTTCAGAAGGTATAGCCCAAATTAGGGGCAGCCCCATTTAATTTTGTTGATCATATGAAAAAGTCACATGTTACTATGACTATGTGGGACTCACTAATCATTCGAGGAAAAAAGGATATGCTTGTTAAAGAGCTTTCAAACCTGCAAACATCGTCCAAAGCTTCAGATTTAGAGCGAAACAATGTGAATGTTATTTTTACCAAATAAGAATCTCATATTAAAAAAATTCAATCAGATCAAAAAATCATGTTCAAAAATTAGGACAACAAGGTAATATAGTTGGAAAAATGATTCAGATTCAGGTACAAGTAGTCAAACCTTCTCCATTTTATCTTTCATTGATTATTGGTGACTCTTTAGTGCATAATTGTATGGTGGACAACGGTGCAAGCAGCACTGTCATGCCCAAAAAGATTACTGAAAAGTTGGGTTTGTCATATGAGCCAAGTGTTAAAGGAGTGTTATAATTAGATGGCTCATCCATGAAAACTATTGGAATGATTAAGGACTTAAAATTCACTTTACATGCATGCCTAGGTGTGACTATTTTACAAGATCTTATGGTTGTTGATTTACCACCATACTTTGCTATGTGTCTTTCTAGAGACTTTACATCTAAGATGGGAGGTTATCTTTCAGCTGATTGGTCTTACCTCATTTTGAAAACAAGGTATGGAACCAAATTTACTATTAATTCAGAACCTCTTTCTAATTTTCATGTTGAGCCACATATGCCAAGCATGGAAAATGCAAATTGTGCTATCTTAGATGATGAGTTTTAAGGAATAGAAAGCCAAAATCTCCATGAACTAGAAGGTGTACCAAATTTGTGTAAGGATGAACTAACAAGTGAAATGTATGAGTTAGATTCTTACAGAGAAATAGAAGAAAAGGACCTTTGAGTGTATTGCATTCATGAGAAAAATAAGCAAATTCCAGCAATACAGAAGGAGAATCAGCAAGACAATGGAATTTGGAAATTACATTTTGATGGTTCAAAAAACCAGCACAGTTCAGGAGCTGGTTTAATGCTGATTTCACCCTCATAACAAAGTTATTTTTCTGCAATCAAGTTTCAGTTTGCTTGCTCCAATAATGTTGTAGAATATGAGGCACACGTTCATGGTTTGGAGTGGGCTAGAAAGAGAAATATTGATAAATTACAAGTATTTGGGGACAACGAACTTGTCACACAACAGCTATGAGAGGCTAAGTGCATGTAAAAATTTACATATGAAATCATACAGATAATGTGTAATGGATATCATAGATTATTTCGGTGCTTTTAATATTCAAAGTGTCCCTAGGACCAAAAATCAGCATTCTGATAGACTTGCACCTATAGGCTCACAGTTTGATGTTATTGTTGTTATTACTGACAACAAATTACGACCTTATATTAGAGTTGTAATAAGGCCTTCTATACCGGATAATAATACACATTGGTAGTTTTTCAATGATGATGCACATATAGTCAGATTTCTACATGATGAAGATGAGCTTTCAGCCCAGAATCAACAAAAAATGCAAAACAAATATTGAGATCAGATCATGCAGTTGAAAACCAACAAGATTCCTAAAGGCTTTGTTACATTGGAATCAATTTTTGGGGAAAATGATGCTTGTCAAATAGAACAGATCAGTGTTGTCATCAATTCAAGATCATTATGAGTCAATACAAATTATTGAAGGCAAAAGCCTTAACCTTGGCAAGGTACGTACTCAATTTGAGGAACAATAATTCATTGATTTATCTAAAGAGTTTGCTGATATTTTTTCTTGGGAATATAAATATTTGAAACAGTTTGATCCCTCATTAGCCCAACATACTATTGAACTAGAACCTAACTCAAAGCCAGTTAGGAAAAAGCAAAGGCCTATCAATCCTAAGCTTGAGCCTTTGATGAGAAGAGAGTTAGATAAGTTAATTGAATCAGCCATCATATTTCCTATCAAGCACTCAACTTGGGTAGCTAATCTTGTACCAGTTAGGAAAAATAATGGGGAGATAAGGTTGTGTGTAGATTTCTGTGATTTAAATTAGGCTTCCCTTAAAGACCATTATCCACTTCCATCGATGGAGCAGATTTTGCAGCTTGTTACAGGTTTAGGAAGGTACTCTCTTCTTGATGGATACAGTGGTTATAATCAGATCCTAGTCAAAGAAGAGGATCAGTTCAAAAAGGGATTTACTACTAAGTAGGGCACCTTTTCATATAGGAAGATGCCTTTTGGTTTATCCAATGTAGGTGCTACATTTCAGAGAGCAATGGATATGTCCTTTCAAGGTATTATCAATAAGTTTTTGTTGGTTTATTTAGATGACATAACAGTTTTTTCAAAGAATACAGAAAAGAATTTTACGTATCTCAGATCAGTCTTTGAGAGGTGCAGAGAATATGGAGTTTCACTTAACCCAAAAAAGTGTGTGTTCTCAATCAATGAGGGTAAGCTACTTGGCCATGTCATTTCAAAACAAGGTATGCAAATTGACCCTGAAAGAGTAAGTTCTATTATTACTCTCCCTCTACCTAAGCATAAGAAATCACTTCAAAGTTTTCTGGGAAAAATCAATTTCATAAGAAGATATATTTCATATTTTGTAACTTTAGCTAAGCCTTTGAAAACCATGCTAAAGAAATATTAGAATTTCACTTGGGTTAGTGAAGGAGTTTCAATCTTTACAGCAATAAAAAAATGCCATAGCTTCAGCTCCAACACTCATAAACCCTATTTTTTCAAAGGATTTCATGTTATATGCCTATGCTAGTATTGACACCATTTCAGGTATCTTGACACAACAGAACAACGAAGGCTTAGAACAACCAATAGCATTTTTTAGCCAATGCCTGATGGAGTATGAAACAAGGTATTCATTTGTAGAAAAGCATGTGCTTGCAATTGTTAGAGCATTAAAAAAGTTCACGCATATGTTGTCCAATAACAAGATCCATTTAATGGTTTCCCATCCAAGCATCAAACAATTCTTATTGAAAAAGGATATCAGTGAGAAGAGAGCTGGCTGGATCACCAAGGTAATGGAATATGACATTGATATTAAAATTACCAAGTTAATAAGAGGAAAAGGGCTTTGTGAGAATTTGGCTCATGCTTTTCAAGAAAGAAAGGATGTTATTCTAATGTTGCAGCTTGTAACCAAATGAGACTCAGGAAAATAAGCCCTTAGATTGGATATCCAACATGATCAAGATACATCCGATATTGCACCTACCCACCAGGTTTAGACAACACTAAACATAGGTATTGCATATTATAGTCTATCCCCTATGTGTTGGTTCAATATGTTTCTATTCAAAAAAGATGTTAGTGGTGTCTTATTGAGATGTGTTCAACCAAATCAGATTGAAAAGATACTGAATTCCATGATGGAGAAAGTGGTGGTCATTTTTCAGCAAGAACAACGGCCCTCAAAATCAAGAGAGGTGGATATTATTGGCCAGACTTATTTAAATATTTACATGCATGGGTAAGGAAGTGTAAGAAATGTGCAGTTTTCATAGGTAAAGAGAAGTTAGCAACACTGCCACTTCAGCCCATTTCAGTGGACCAACCATTTATGCAGTGGGGTTTAGACTTTATTGGTATGATCAATCCACCTTCCAGCTCAGGGCATAAGTGGATTCTTACAACTATAGATTATTTTACACAATGGACTAAGGCAGTAGCTTTGAAGGAGGAAAACAAAACCAATGTTCTAGATTTTTATGAATGTTTGTTGACCAGGTTTGGAGCCCCTTCTACTATTATTTCAGATAACACAAGCTTTCTTTGGAAGTAAGATCAGCTCTTGGGTTGTCTCGAATGGAGTTTATTTAAGTACTTCTTCCAATTATTATCCACAAGGCAATGGCCTTGCTGAGTCCATAAATAAGAATCTTCTCAGAATTATCAGAAGGACAATTGATTCAAATCAAAGGACCTGGCATTTGAAGCTAAAATCAACTCTTTAGAATGATTGGATAACCTTCAAGAGGTCTATTTCAAACACCCCGTACATGTTGGTCTATGGCTTTGAGGCCAAAATGCCTATTTCATTGGAGCTACCAGCGTTGGAGCTTATGCATCATATTGATGTTCTAGAAGAAGAACCATTGCAAGTTAGATATGCACAACTCATGGAGGTACATGAGGTAAGAAATAAATCATTTAGAATCCATACATTTGAATCAGTTACAAATCAAAATAATTTGTGATAAGAAGACTAAGCTGAGGGTCTTCAATGAAGGAGATTTGGTGCTAAAATGGGATGCAGAATGAGCTAAGCCTGGTACTCATACTAAGTTTGATTCCTTATGGAGTGGCCCTTATGTGATCACAAGTTGTAAGGCTCATAACTCATTCTAGTTGGCCAAGATGGATGGTTCATATCTTCCTATCCCTGTCAATGAGATCCATTTGAAGCGTTGTTTCTAAACAGATAATTTGACCTTATACCATAGTTTCATGATTTCCTCTAAGTGCTTATGCACATGTTTCGGTTCAGCTTTCACTTTTGTAGGTGGATTTTCTTGATTGGAAAGCCTAGGTTAGATAGTTTCCCTTCTTTCAAGTGCAAAAATGCACATTTGTTCATAGTTTATTTTCAGCATTGGGGGATTTCAGCTTTAGAAGCATCAATCAGGGTGAGAATTTTAGGGGCAGTGTCCGTTTTGGTTCAGTTGAGTCACAGAGAGTTTGGGTTCTTGTTGTTTAGCAGGCAACCAGTACAGCCAAGTCACTAAATATGTTGACCATTTTTGGTCATCATAAGTATGGGGCATTTTAAAAAATTTATTGGTTAAACATTGGGGCATTTCAGTTACAGATTACAAAGATTGAGTTCATTAAGTTGTGTTGATTATAGATGAAGGTGATTAGTCAGAATTTGAAACTAGGAATGTTGTCCCCAAACAAAGAGTTGGTTACATAAATGGAAATCTCTCATTTATCTTCATCAAGATTCATTAAGGATCATATGACAACTTGATGAGGGTAAACGTATTGCACTTTATGCAATCAACTAATCATTTCGAAACTGCATTCATAGTTGCAGATTTCAAATAGTCAACTTCACTTTATTATGTTGTGCTCATCAGATTTATTACTTTGTATTCATTAAATTTGTTTGTGATTCATGAAATTACATCCATCTATGTTGTCATAAAAATGTTACAATTGAATCCTTTCCTACTACTTCCATCAAGAAAGTACCGCCAACCAAACAGTGACAATAATGTCTGAATGGAGATAGTAGGAAAGAGTCAAAAGGAAGAGCATATGCTTAATGCAGTAAAACAACATACAAAGAGGCACATCTCATTCAATGGTTTCTTACTAGAGTTACAGGTATTTATTTTAAGTTTATCTCTTATATTAATTCATTTGATTGAGATATTGAGTTGCTTACATCATTGTACAATCAAAGAAAAAGTTGAATGCAGAAAGAGATAGTCAACTCATTATTTCAATTTAATGCTTTATTCATAAGAGATTACAATTTTTCCCACACAAGCCATGGGATGTGACTAAGTAACAACATCATATACATGGAAAAGAGAATATTGCATGTGCTAAAGAATAAGAGTAGAGGAGTAAAAGTGAACCCATCATTTCCTTTTCTATCTTCATTCGTGCTCCACATCATCTGCATTCCCAGCTTCATCTCATCTTCATCTTCTACTTTCCATCTCCATCTTCTTTTCTCATCACCTGCAAGATAAAGAGTAGTACCTATCAATTTTGAGTTCTAGGTACATTTTTATTCCTATACATCTATTCTAAAGCAAATACATATTCTAAGTTCAATGCATCTAATGGTAGTTGAAAGAAATAAAAACATGAAACATGAAAAATTAGGAATACATATAGGCATGACAGCAAAAGAGAAATTAGTTGCATAAAGAGAAATCAATGGCAGAAAGCAATAAAAAGGAAAAGGATTGAAATAGAAGAAGAAAAATCTGAAATAGATCTACAAAAGAAATCAGATGTGGAGATGACATGAAAGGAGATAAGTTGAAAACAATTCAAAAGAAGGACTGAAAAAGGAAATGAAAATCACATGGACATAAGAGATGCCAAAAAGCCTATATTTTTCTAACTTATTTTTGAGTTTTGTAGGAACAAGTTACAACATGTGAAAAGAAAATATCATTTGATTGGTTAAGACAGAAGCAGTTATTGTTTACTTGCATAAGATGGAAACCAAATATCATTTTAGAATGGTTTGCAGAAAGAAGAAGCACCAAGATAAGACAAAGAAGAGATACTTTTACAAATCAAGTAGAGAATTGGAAAAAGTAGAGAGAAAAATAGTCATTTAAAAAAATTTGCCAAAGTCTCCCCTTGTAAAAGTGACTTTTAATTTAAGACATAATTGAAATGCATCCTGGAAAGAGATACTATATGCTTTATAAGCTATTTAAGCTTCAAAAGGAATGATAATAGTTATCAGAAAGTATATGTTTCATCATTACAGAGTTGATATCATGATCAAATGGAACATATAGATATTTCAGAAGTTCATCAAGTTGTAGCTATTGAAGATTTATTTTATTTCCAAATTGAAGTGTTTCAATAGAAATACAAGTTTAACCAAGAAAACTTCATTAGAAAAACTAGGTTCTCAAAAGAAAACAGTTGTTTTTTGTAAGTTCAGCATGTCAGTCTTCAATAAAAGGTGAAGCCCATGCTCAAAAGCTAAACCAAGCTCAAAAGGAGAGTCAAATAAAGCATACAATTATGCAAAACAAGATAAGATATGTGTGAAAAGGCCGAGCTTCATAATTTTGCACTCAAGAATAGATTCATGTTGAATAGTCAACATATCCAAGGCCAAGATTACATAAAATGTAGAAGTAAAGCCTAACTCGAGAAGAGAGTTAATCAATGTAGACAAGTAAATGAATAGTCACTGCAACAAGAGGATGAAGCCATTAAAATATTCATCTATAGAAATGAACAACAAGCATCCAAAGGCCTAAATCGAAAGGATACAGTGAATATCAAATTACAATCTAGTTTTCAAAAGGCCGAGCCATAAAAAAGACGGTCATGTTCAAATGCCAAACGGTATAGCCATTCCAATGATAGTCATATGCATGGTCAAATAGCCATAATTTTACAAAAATACAATCTAAATGGGGGCCAAATCTGTATTTTATTCACAAGAAAACATCGAGTAAGTTTCAAGAGATTTCTTTTCATGATTTAACAGTTGTAGAAAAACAACAAAAGTACTCACCGCATACAAAATGATGAGGCCAGATTAAGAAACAATGATAGCCATCTCCTTTACAGGCTCGTGTTCAAGCTTATAACCAAAAATGGACAGTAAAAGACACACAAAATGGCATCTAAAAGCCAAGACAGGAGGTGCAAGTTTGAAGGCGGCAAGAAACAACATATAAACTTTATATTTTCAGAAAATGGCAGGGTCGAATAAAAAAATTTCCAGGGCTTTGCCATGTGAATTAGAAATGCAGAATGAGCTCAATAGAATTCCTTTGCCCCCCATAAGCTCCATAAAACTCAAAACCTAGCTTGGGTTAGGCAATCAAATGATCAAAAATGATTCAAGGTTAATCTAATGGCCCATACCAAGTCAACCAAAACCATGGTTCCCAGCTATCCTAGCAAATCCAACGACCTAGATCAAATTGGCAGTAATCCAAGGGATCAAAGTAAAATAACATTCAATGTATAGGTACTTCAAGATCAAATGGCTAAGATTAATCAGAAAAGGATCAACGACCACAATTCTTTACCGCCCAAAAAGATAAGACAGTCATAAATGTGTTCAAAATCGACGAACATGATTCAACAATGCACACAAAGATCAACAATTGAGATTACAAGATCCAAGGATTGTGATAAGTATGCCAACAACAAAATTTAATGCAGGGCTAGAATAGATCAATGGCCACGATCAAAAAATAATAGAAAATATCAACTGCTGGAATCCAATTCCGCTGAGATTTTACAAAGAGGAGGCCAAAAGGTAGAAATCCTGTGGAAAGGCATCGATGAATGCCAAGTGTCATGAGATAAAGGCAATAGTAATCTGAAGCAAACCCCTCTAGTCTTATCGAAAATAGATATGGTAGCCCCCCTTTAACTATGGTGGTGGTAATATATATATATATATATATATATATATATATATATATATATATATAAACCATAGTTCAGTGACATTACAATATGCCAAGGGGTGAAAAATTTATAGGCATGAGGTCCAAAAATGGAGGTTAAACCAATTTTTTATGCATGCCTAAGGATAAAATGGATCATCCAATGAGAGAACAGGGATGATTTTAAGCATAATGCCAAAATAGGTATTTGCAGCTAAAGGATAGAGACTTTTCCAAAGATAGCAGAGGTCACTTTCAGCCACAACAAGATGAAAAATGCCCAAAATGGACTTTGCCATGCAATTAGAACATGTGTCCACATCAAGAGATTAAGCACAATTTGCATGATAAAGACTTGCTTAGCAAGCAATTGTAATATTTTTTATTAGTTAAAATACTTTTATAGCAATCAACTTTAGTTTGACTTAGAGTTATCTTGTACTCAAAAGGCCTTGAATCCTATTATTGTAAAACTTTATTTTTTATTATCCTTGTAAAGCAAGGGATAAAAATAAAAGTGCATGGGTGAGTACAATTTAGGAGCTATTTTTTAAGAGTAGGTTGGCTATAAATTGTAGTGTGATTACAAGCACAAGGACCGGAAGTTCATCATACTTTTGTGAGATTTTGGGAGGACCCGAAATTCTGTAGTGAGCACCTATTTGATGCAATAGAGTTAGTTTTATCCTCCATTATGTGTGCGATTCAAAGTGTTTCTTTGCCTTGTTGACTTGTGTAAGTGAAATTTATCTTTCCTTTGCTTGTTTCCCAATGCAATTAACATCTTATTTGCACTATAATTTTTCTGCCAGTTTGATTAAGCTTTTGTTTGATGTAGTTGTATTTTGAAAGTGGTTTGTAACCCTCTCACTTTAGTTATTAAATTCATTTACACCTTCAAAATCACTTGGGCATTAATTATAGAGGTGCTTTGAAGTGACAAGGACAACTTTATCAATCATTAGTGTGTGTATGCAGAATAGAAGGGTCCAAAAAATATCGGTGCATCACCTTAGTTAGCTTGTTTTTTTAGTATTGTTTTTGCAAGTTTTTTCTCCTCTTTTCTTATACATAAGGCATGATAGTGGTTTATTGAGGGAACCAGCCCACTTTGGAGGCTCTCTTCCATAATCAGGTCCCACAACTGGAAGATTTTACATTGTATCAATGGAGTGAGGAACAACTACTTTACTCCTATTGCATGTTCCTTGCATCGGGTGCACTCTCAGATTGATAACACTAATAAAATATTTTTTTGTAGTGTTACCTTGCAATGTATGTTTGGTTATAAAATTATTTTCTACAATATTGTCTTAGAGTTGTATTATTATAGGAGTAGAGTGTATATTAGGTGTTGTGGAAATGTTTTAATAAATATATCTATGTTTCATGCACAATTATTTGTGTTAATACTTTAGAGGTTATGTGGTAATGTTTTCATGAATTTGATATCAATGAATTCAAATGTCCCTTCGAAGATTATAATGTCTTAATTTTTTTTTTATATTCTATAAGTAGCAATATGAGAAGGAAAGTTGTGGTACCTCTTCCCAACTAGATCTACCACCACCCACTTCATTTAACTGAGAACCATCCTATCCTACCCTTCAAAAAAACATTACCTTTTCCTATTCTACATGTGTTTACATGAAAATTACACATACTCTGCATATTTCAAGTGTTTTTGTAATGATCTATAGAGTTTAACATTACAACATCACTATACCCAAAGTTGTCAACAATTTGTTTAGAGATGATGTTTGTGATCACATTAAGATCAATATTTAGTGGTTAATGTCTGATGTATTAAGTTTTTTTGAAAAATATGTGACCATTATTTTAAATGAGAATTATATTATATGGTTGCAATTGATCTTAGATTGAGGTTGTAATAACACTAAGGGTTTGAAACATAATATATCCATATCTCCTTAAAGAAACCCAATAGGTTTTCTCACCTTGGTTTAATTAGATCCATAAAGCATTACGATAATAACCATATCCTTAGTCACATTCCTCCCTATCATTCCCACAAGGCATGGCTAAGATAGATAAATATAACAATCCATGGATACAAAATGACACATTAATAGGTCTATCATTTCTCCTTGACTCCTTTCTCACTAATTTCCTTATTTAGGGTGCTATATTGGGAAACAATATAAATTTGGAGTCATTTCTAGGGATTTGATTCACAAAATTTATATTTATAAAAGATTTATGTAAAATAATTTAAGTCCTAATTAACATTCCCCAATTTTATGAGTGAAATAGTCCTTATATGACCTACTTGTTCATCAATAACACCATCCCTGAATCACTCCATTGGATATTTGATATACATGGGCCTTGAAGGGGTTTATCAAATATTATCTATTTTTCTATTCTCAAAGAAGTACTCAGTGTGTTCTTGAGGTTGATTTATCATTTCAAGAGTGTAAATAACTAGTGGTGACTCCATCCTAGGTTTTTGGCTACACCAGTGTTATATTATTTTTTCTATGATGTTAGTATTCCTATATTTAAAAATATTGAAGGAATAAGATCATCATTTAAATAAAATCCTCCTAAGAAACTTCTTCCTGAGTTAAATGCCTTTTAAATAATAAGGAAGTAAGTTTAGAAGATAATAAGAAGTCAAAGTTCAAAGGGTAAAAACATTCATCCTTATGATTTTGGTGATTTCCCTTTTATTGAATATTATTCCAGTTCTTTTGATATTTATGAACCAAACAACCCATAATACCACCTTCACTCTATGGTTCAACAAGGTTTTGTGCCTAAATATTCTAAGAGTTATCCTTAGCCTACTCATTTTTTTAAAAGTGAGAATAGAAATTTTGGTTTTGGAACCGTTCCTCCAAGAAATTTCCATAACATTGACCATACTTCTCTAGTTCATACACCACTTTTTCAAAACCTATTATATACCCCTCAAGAAGATATCTCCAATGAAAATATAGATCATCCCACTTCTTTTTCTCCATTCAGAGTTAAAGATATCCAACCTATAAAATTTGAAGGGATGGTTACGTATCTAAATGAGGATCCCAATGAAATAAAAATAGGTTGCCTATATTTCAAGGTAATAATGTTATTAATGGTGATTAAAACCTTAATTTATTTCAAAATATTATGGATGATTATAAAATTGAATATGAGGATGTTTGTTTCGATTTATTTTTGCAAACCTTGGAAGAGGATATTATAGAATGGTTTAATGCATTACCTCGTGGGTGAATTGACTCTTGGGAAGAAATGAACAATTCATTTGAGATTTAATATGGTGATAGGACCAACCCTAGGTTCTTTATGCAAGCCAATAATGTGTCTCAATAGATTACACTCCTAAATCATTTGTTCTACAAGGCTATCAAGGAAACAAGTAGGAAACACACCTGTACCGATATAAAAGGGGTAGAATTAAAGGGGAAATAATTAACACTAGGTTTGTATATCTATAGGGTTGTAATCCCTACACTAGATCAACCTAGGGTTTCGAAGGCCTGTGGTTAAGATAGATGAAGGAACCATATAAATATATCATTAAGTGGGTGTGGAGAGGTATGTATCAACAATAAATGAAAAAAGCATGGATGCTATAAATGAAATGAAAGTGATGATAGCTAAGGAGATGATAATGCATAAGATTACTATGTTAATATAATATTGAAACATATGTAATACTAAGCTAACATACAATGAGGGAAGGAGATGAAATTATCTATGTAAAATTACAAGAGATGGTTAGAGTAGTCACCTTGTACCTGTAGGGTAGTCACTGATGCATCTACCTCTCTAGATAAGGAGTACACTAAGAGAGATTTGTTTTTAGCTGGATAAGGGGAATAAAATTCCTTTCATAAACTCATTTTAGGCAACCTAATAGTGCAAAAAACCTTCCAAAAATAAGAGTATCAAATACAATCCAAGAAATATGTAAGATGAACTAAGATCTAGGTGAGAATATGTGAAGATGGCAAAAAAGAGCATAGAAAATGTATTCAATTTATTTTGGCATCCTTTCTCTATGGATGTAAAATATGATGTTTATGTATATGTATATATCCAAAACAATTTCCCTTGGACAATTATTTTGGCTAGAGAAAAATCAAATGATGACACAATTGCTTGTGAGAAATTATTTCAGCCATGGATGATAAAATACAATGTGAGGTAAGAATAAATAAGAAGGAAGTAAGTTTAGAAGATAATAAGAAGTCAAAGTTCAAAGGGTAAAAACATTCATCCTTATGATTTTGGTGATTTCCCTTTTATTGAATATTATTCCAGTTCTTTTGATATTTATGAACCAAACAACCCAGAATACCACCTTCACTCTATGGTTCAACAAGGTTTTGTGCCTAAATATTCTAAGAGTTATCCTTAGCCTACTCATTTTTTTTAAAGTGAGAATAGAAATTTTGGTTTTGGAACCGTTCCTCCAAGAAATTTCCATAACATTGACCATACTTCTCTAGTTCATACACCACTTTTTCAAAACCTATTATATACCCCTCAAGAAGATATCTCCAATGAAAATATAGATCATCCCACTTCTTTTTCTCCATTCAGAGTTAAAGATATCCAACCTATAAAATTTGAAGGGATGGTTACGTATCTAAATGAGGATCCCAATGAAATAAAAATAGGTTGCCTATATTTCAAGGTAATAATGTTATTAATGGTGATTAAAACCTTAATTTATTTCAAAATATTATGGATGATTATAAAATTGAATATGAGGATGTTTGTTTCAATTTATTTTTGCAAACCTTGGAAGAGGATATTATAGAATGGTTTAATGCATTACCTCGTGGGTGAATTGACTCTTGGGAAGAAATGAACAATTCATTTGAGATTTAATATGGTGATAGGACCAACCCTAGGTTCTTTATGCAAGCCAATAATGTGTCTCAATAGATTACACTCCTAAATCATTTGTTCTACAAGGCTATCAAGGAAACAAGTAGGAAACACACCTGTACCGATATAAAAGGGGTAGAATTAAAGGGGAAATAATTAACACTAGGTTTGTATATCTATAGGGTTGTAATCCCTACACTAGATCAACCTAGGGTTTCGAAGGCCTGTGGTTAAGATAGATGAAGGAACCATATAAATATATCATTAAGTGGGTGTGGAGAGGTATGTATCAACAATAAATGAAAAAAGCATGCATGCTATAAATGAAATGAAAGTGGTGATAGCTAAGGAGATGATAATGCATAAGATTACTATGTTAATATAATATTGAAACATATGTAATACTAAGCTAACATACAATGAGGGAAGGAGATGAAATTATCTATGTAAAATTACAAGAGATGGTTAGAGTAGTCACCTTGTACCTGTAGGGTAGTCACTGATGCATCTACCTCTCTAGATAAGGAGTACACTAAGAGAGATTTGTTTTTAGCTGGATAAGGGGAATAAAATTCCTTTCATAAACTCATTTTAGGCAACCTAATAGTGCAAAAAACCTTCCAAAAATAAGAGTATCAAATACAATCCAAGAAAGATGTAAGATGAACTAAGATCTAGGTGAGAATATGTGAAGATGGCAAAAAAGAGCATAGAAAATGTATTCAATTTATTTTGGCATCCTTTCTCTATGGATGTAAAATATGATGTTTATGTATATGTATATATCCAAAACAATTTCCCTTGGACAATTATTTTGGCTAGAGAAAAATCAAATGATGACACAATTGCTTGTGAGAAATTATTTCAGCCATGGATGATAAAATACAATGTGAGGTAAGAATAAATAAGAAGGAAGTAAGTTTAGAAGATAATAAGAATTCAAAGTTCAAAGGGTAAAAACATTCATCCTTATGATTTTGGTGATTTCCCTTTTATTGAATATTATTCCAGTTCTTTTGATATTTATGAACCAAACAACCCAGAATACCACCTTCACTCTATGGTTCAACAAGGTTTTGTGCCTAAATATTCTAAGAGTTATCCTTAGCCTACTCATTTTTTTTAAAGTGCGAATAGAAATTTTGGTTTTGGAACCGTTCCTCCAAGAAATTTCCATAACATTGACCATACTTCTCTAGTTCATACACCACTTTTTCAAAACCTATTATATACCCCTCAAGAAGATATCTCCAATGAAAATATAGATCATCCCACTTCTTTTTCTCCATTCAGAGTTAAAGATATCCAACCTATAAAATTTGAAGGGATGGTTACGTATCTAAATGAGGATCCCAATGAAATAAAAATAGGTTGCCTATATTTCAAGGTAATAATGTTATTAATGGTGATTAAAACCTTAATTTATTTCAAAATATTATGGATGATTATAAAATTGAATATGAGGATGTTTGTTTTCAATTTATTTTTGCAAACCTTGGAAGAGGATATTATAGAATGGTTTAATGCATTACCTCGTGGGTGAATTGACTCTTGGGAAGAAATGAACAATTCATTTGAGATTTAATATGGTGATAGGACCAACCCTAGGTTCTTTATGCAAGCCAATAATGTGTCTCAATAGATTACACTCCTAAATCATTTGTTCTACAAGGCTATCAAGGAAACAAGTAGGAAACACACCTGTACCGATATAAAAGGGGTAGAATTAAAGGGGAAATAATTAACACTAGGTTTGTATATCTATAGGGTTGTAATCCCTACACTAGATCAACCTAGGGTTTCGAAGGCCTGTGGTTAAGATAGATGAAGGAACCATATAAATATATCATTAAGTGGGTGTGGAGAGGTATGTATCAACAATAAATGAAAAAAGCATGCATGCTATAAATGAAATGAAAGTGATGATAGCTAAGGAGATGATAATGCATAAGATTACTATGTTAATATAATATTGAAACATATGTAATACTAAGCTAACATACAATGAGGGAAGGAGATGAAATTATCTATGTAAAATTACAAGAGATGGTTAGAGTAGTCACCTTGTACTTGTAGGGTAGTCACTGATGCATCTACCTCTCTAGATAAGGAGTACACTAAGAGAGATTTGTTTTTAGCTGGATAAGGGGAATAAAATTCCTTTCATAAACTCATTTTAGGCAACCTAATAGTGCAAAAAACCTTCCAAAAATAAGAGTATCAAATACAATCCAAGAAATATGTAAGATGAACTAAGATCTAGGTGAGAATATGTGAAGATGGCAAAAAAGAGCATAGAAAATGTATTCAATTTATTTTGGCATCCTTTCTCTATGGATGTAAAATATGATGTTTATGTATATGTATATATCCAAAACAATTTCCCTTGGACAATTATTTTGGCTAGAGAAAAATCAAATGATGACACAATTGCTTGTGAGAAATTATTTCAGCCATGGATGATAAAATACAATGTGAGGTAAGAATATATGTCGTGGATTACATAGGTAGATGAAAAAGGATCTAAGATGATGGGATTCAAAAAAGTGTCGTGAATACAATGTGTATGAGACATAAATTGATAAGGATGACTAATGCAAGGAAAACTAAGGCTTGGATGAAATAGTGACACTCTATCTGTGTACTATCTCTAACTCATAATGATTATGTGAATAACAATTCCCCATTCTTGGCAAGCCCCTTAAGGCACCCAATCTAGAAATAGATGCATGATAAAACTTTATCTTCATAAATGAAATTGTTGATAACATGTATGAAAGATGAAAAGTGAATAATTAGGTATATACATATACCTCAAATGTTGATTACTGCATGACATAATAGTGAAACATGGGGTGATCAACAAAAATAAACAATCCATAACACTAATACTGAAAGTACATAAAGGAATGTTGATAGGACTAAATAAAATAAAATATACCCACCAATGTGTACCTGATATTTTATCTCATTCATCCATGCATGGGCACAATCCATGTTATAAGAACCCTAGAAAAGAAAATATGAAAGGAAACACTAGAGCATCGTTTTAAAAATAATAAATCACCTAACTAGGGGCCCATGGGATGGATTTTTTGTTGTAGTGTCGAGATGTCGTATGGTGTCAAGAAAATAGGAAATCAAATATTGTAGAAATTATTCATGTAATAGGTAAAAAAAAATGGCATGAGATCATGGTTGAGATGAAACAAATGGAGTGTGTTGTAGAGTGTAGGAGTGAAAATGGCGGCCAATTGAATTTTCACCATGGTTGATTTTGAATAGAAATATTAGTTTTATATAGTTATTTTGATTTTTATTTGGTTATTACTATTTTGGAATTAAGATAACTAATATCTAAAATTCCAAATTTGAAGTGTATTTTGACATCATGGCACGAGTATGAGGTGGTGATGGAGGATGACAAGGTAGAGCAGATGACAATGCTTGACCATAGGTAATTCGTATTTAATTTGTTTGAGTATATTAGGTTATATTTTATTTTTTAGCCTTTTTTAGATTCATTATAGTGTTAAAAATTAGTCAAAATTGTGACATCCAGTAGGTTAGGATGAAATACAAGTGGGTTTGGGAGGGATTTGAATTTCATTTTGTCATTTTATAGATTTTTAAAGTCAATTTTTTTAATTCACGACCACAATTTGGCCAGATGTCATCGTCCCCTTTGTAACAAGAGGTCCAATGGTGCCAAAAAGGGTAAAGAGGGAGCCAAAAATATGACGGCATCTTCTAGGGGCCTCTTACGTAGGGATTTGACAAAAATAGGTTACATGATTTGATTTTATCTCTCCAACTATCAATTTTTCAAAGTTCTGATGTTTTTTTTTTGTTATTTTTTAGATGCAAGTAGAGTGTAAGATTCTCCTATGGTGGAGTGTAGATTTATCATGTCTCAATGGGATGATTTCCAGACTAATTTAGGTAGAGGTGACCCAAATACAAAGTTAAGGATTTGGGGGCATCATGTAGATGCCCAGAATATCATTGGGAATGGATTTACTATAGATGTTCTTGGCTGCATGGGAAACCAGGTATAACATATTTTAGTGGTGGATAAGGTGGGAGACCATGAAGATATCACTTACTTTAGATGATGTACATGTGATTCAACGTTTATCAATTGGTGGCACATATATGTATTTTGATCTTAGTTTATATGTTATAGAGTGAATAACATTAGCCATATGAGAAATAGAGAGTAGTACATATGATGAGAGTATGATATGTGTCCAACTGAGTGTAGTACATGTTTTTTAGATTCTAAATATTTGAAAGGTAGTCACGGTGATTGTGGTGTCATGTATAGTGTGTCATAAGGAAGATGGAGCCATCCCATTATTTTTGGTAGTAGTATGCAGAGATGTGGTGGACCATGGGGTACTATTTAGTTGGGACACCACAATATGGGTACAATTAGTAAATGATTTATATAGGGTTTGACAAAGAGGTCATGATGTCATGGGATTTTTGATATTATTGATAGCTTATATATATATAAGATATTCCCTATGTACATGCTAACATGGACACCACAGGTAATAGCATCAGATGCCGTGAGAGTACTTCACTAGGCATAAGGGCTGATAGTGAGAGAATTTTAAGCATATAAGCTGCTAGCTCAGGTGCATCTAAATGATTTGGTATGGAATTCCTACATAGGGAATGCATATCAGTGGCCCAAATGACATAGAGTAGAGTTTTTAGAAGCCATGACAAAGGAGATGGGAAACTACATTTATTGAGTAGAGACCCATGTAGTGATTCAAGTCCCAAGATAGTTTGGGTGAATAATACCAGCATGTAATGATACCATGGTACTTAGGAAAAATGATAATGTGATTAGATAGGTGAATCTAGCGAGAAGGGATAGGTAAGACAACCCAGCCCATGCGATGTGAAAAATCCAAGAGGAACAAGTCCAAGACATCCAATTATAGGATATCAGGGCGTGATTGGGTATATAAATCCAAGTAAGATCATAGTCATAAACAAGGATGCACATAATACATCAATGATCCAATAAGAAATACCAAGGAAAATTAGATCCAAGGATAGGTGAGTTTGGTACCAAAGAACTCCAATAGTAGGAGAAACAAAGGCATACATGGTGATAAATTCAACCAGAGTGGATAACCCAAGAAAGGATGTAACAAGATATTTGAGATAGTGTGAATAATCCAAGAGGGGGTCAAGAGCCTAGGAAAAGGTAGAAGGTAGTGTGTAAAACCCAAGTGGGGGACTGAGTGCCCAAGCGAAGGTGAGAGATAAATCCAAAGCAATATAAAAAATATGTAATTAAGATATTATAGATACCTTGCCATGAGGGGGAAAATATCAAAATGTATCGTTGATATTGTCACCAAATTGATTCAAAATGTGGCTTATAACATGGATCATGATGTCCTTGATGACATGTGTAATAGAAACTTGTCAATGAACCTCATATTGTGTGGTGTGTAATATGTCAACTATCTAATCCTTCAGTCAGGTGAGGATGTCATGTCGAATAAAAGATAATGGGACAAGGATAAGAGTAGGGTGGTGGTTTGTAAGAAGTTTATGCTCTATCCAATCATGGGGAAGGTGGTCATTTTTAAGATGAATTAGTTATATGCTTTTGATTATGAGAGGAATTTTCAGGAATAGGATGCTTGTTATGTAGAATCTAAAAATCAACATTAGTGTGCATGTAATACCTGTGATGAGAGAAAAAGAAAGGAGTTGAAGTGGAAGGATTTTTCTCCTTTTTAGTTTGGTCACATTTAAACTCATCTTCAAGCTTCTTCATATGGCATTGATAGGCTCTATAGTCGAAAAAATTATGCCTTGGACTCTTGTCCCATGTGCAATATAAATTAGTCATAGAAGACCGAGGATCCATAATGAAAAGAGGTAGGGGGAAAGGTCTCATAAGATACAAAGGGTTAGTTATACTATTTAATAGATGAACCAATGTAATGGGTGAAGATGACACCTATAGAGAAGCGTGTCACCTAGTTATCGAGGAACAATAGATAGGATCATCACCCATGAGATCATCAGCTTCATAGTACAAATTCGTAACCCATTCATCTCCTTCTATGATGGAAAATTGGTCAATTAGGTTGACAGTAATATGTCGAGGTGTGGCCAATAGAGAAATATGAGGATCAATAACCAGTGGATATTTAATTGTGTTCAAAGCTTCTTCTTATATTAAGATGACATTTATGTCATGAGTGAATCTGGTGTGTATGGTTTCTTAGTAATGCAAGACTTGTCGATTTCGAACCTAGGCATAGCTATCTAGGTGATGGTAATATAAATTGTAACCATCATCGTAACATGATGTGGAAACATCCACCACACAAGAATTGACTATGGTCTCAAGTTGGACCATATGTTCCAGTGGGGACTGTAGTTTACATGAGATAAATATGGGAATCGAAGGATCCTTATTTAGAGGCCACAAGGAAGGAGGAAAATTAAATATTATGAGTTTAAGGAGGTAATATTTATTGATTCTAAGTGTGACATCATCGGGATTCTTGTTATCTGACTGTAAGATATTGGGAGGTGTGTGCCCAACTATCTCGGGATGACTAGAATTGTTGCGAAGAGAAGCAATAGGTTAGTTAAAGTGTTAATATTACTAAAAAGGAATATGAAATAATACATCAAGTATGGGGAGCTTATATGTTCCCTTTTGATGAAGCATATCATAGCTCCAGGGATTAGTATCTCCCTAAATCTTATAAATGGGTCCTTGACAAAAATTCACACATTTTCATGCAAAATAAGAAATGGAGAACATAAGATGAGTCAAAGGCCTCTCTAGGATAATTTTATAATATATAGGAAAATTAAAGATTGTAACTTTGACGCGGAAATTCCTAGGGGAACGATGATAGGTAACCAAATAAACCCTATAAGAAGCCTTTTTTTAAGATTGTACCCTTAGCAAGTGGTTGAAGTGGATTTTCAGTTATCAATAGAATATCCAATAACTTAATAAAGTGTAATGAGGCCACACACATGCCTTCTCCTTCCTTAATGAGAGTACACTTAATAATGGTATAACCAATTTTAACTGAAATGAAGAGAGGTAGATTATCTGCACAAAGCAAGAGGTCATCCAGGATCATTAAATTGATAAGAAAATGAATACAATAATGAGCATACGTAGAAAGATCAATATGAATGGATAAATCCTCACATTTCTAAAGGATGTTTTCCTCTAATCCAAGTAGGACTCTTCCACTAAGATGGAGGAAATGGAATGTTCATATAAAATAATGCAGTCATAAGACACTCATGATGGTGAGGCAATATATGCATGAGTTCAAAGAAGGTGAATGGACTAGTAATTTGGGAAAGTGTTTTGAGAGGATCCCACTCATCATGAATAGAATGTAATGTAGGTTAAGAGTGATGAGAGTCATTGGAAACATAGCCATAAGGGGTAGGGGTGATCAAAAAGACTTTTGAAACTAAATTTTTCTCAATTTTTATGCCATCAAACTTTCAAGTTTGATTTGTAAGGGGTCAATCATGTTTGTAAACAAAGATACATATCCACACATAATCAACCCATTGGGAGAGTCTCCACATGGGTCGATAGCATATGGAGGAGGAAGATTATTTATTTGAGGATCTTTATTTTTAGGTATAGAAGGATATGTGATCATGTAGGTCCAAGGGTAGAATGACATAGGTTATTCTCGTTGTACATAAGCTATGATATTTTTTACATCATTAATTACAACCATATTTTCAAGAGGGTAGTCTATGTCAACTACATTGGTCATAACATTTTCTTGATTCTTAGAAATTTTAGCGACATCATGAATTATCATAGGATTAGAGAAGGTATTTAGTTTTTCATTTTCCTAGATTATAGCTTCATGGTGATACTTTTGTTGAGATACATCACAAGATTTGACCACTTCGTTCAAACACTTGTGAGTAATGGCTTCATAGTCAAGGTGGGGTCCTAAAAAGAAGTTGATGGCAGAAATTTGGAGTAAATGACAATGTTCATGGGAATGACCCTAATTAGCATGACACCAACATACATTACTCTCATTATGCCAATGATGAATAGTCGATAAGCATCTAGGATAATGATAAATGGATTAGGAAACTAATGTTTCAACTGTTCTTTACTTAGTGGTTGATAATAATTAGGGTGAGTTTTGTTGTTAGTAGGTTGTTTGTCAATATTTAAAATGGTCCTATTTGAAGAAGCAATAAGAGCAAGAGTATCTAAGAATTTTTCATCTGTCACGTTCTTATTTAAAGAATGTTGGAGGATTTTGACTCACTTGTTATATTGTGTATTAAGAGGAGCTTTCTCAAATTCCCTCATGATATAGTCTTACAATCTGGCTTGCTAAAAAGATTATTCTAGGTAATTGGGAGAGTTATTTAATCTAAATAGATTTAGACCTTAATTTCAAAGTAACTACTATAATAAATTATATTAAGGTAATTAGGTACAATATTACACAAGTAATAAGCGTACAAAGATGTAAATTCGTAAGAAAATGAGAGGGAAATATTACTTAGCTTATTTTGGTGGATCTGGAAGTGATTTGAACTATGTATGTGTGTCTCAAGTCCTAAGACACCCTTGCGTAATTTTCATAAATGATAGCATGATAGATCTAGATTGTCTTGAGTATGTAAAATGTGTGTAATAGAAAAGAATGAACTCCCCTCCTATTAGTGTATACAGATCAATGCATCCCTTTTCCCTTGTATGGATGTGATAGATGTATGACATGTAATGCTCTTGTGATTTTATATAAGATTAGGTGGTGATAGATGATGCTTATGATGTTTGGCCCCTTATGTAAGATCAACTACTAAGTATATATATGGTTCCCTAGTTTAAATTTTGTAATTAACAACTAAAAGGCCGACCTAAAGTGTTAAAAGGTGAAAAAAGGAAAAAAGGACCCAAAAGAGTGATAAAAAGATTTTAAAAGGCCATGAGTTCCCAAGAGGGACATAAGTACTAGGGAACTTATATCCTAACTAGGCACTAGTGTTTAAGGCCATCAAAAGATAAATCAGTCAAGTACTAACAAAATTGTAATATGTGTAAAGCTAGTAACATGCAATAGATAAAGTAATCAAAATTCCAAAAGGAGTTATTAACCACTAGTTTTCTTCCTTAGGAATCATGTATACATTATTATGTTTTAGGACCTAGAAATGTACCCAAGTGCATAGATTTTGTGTTTATATTTTCCCCCACTTTATAATGTTGAGTGAATACTCGATAACATACAGTAGATATAATATGTGTACCTTATAAACTGATGAGGTGTACGGATAATAACGTGACAAGTGGATAATTATTTATGTGAAGCATGAAGTGGTTGTAATGTGAAGCAAGGAGACTAGGAAAGAAAGTTAGACCCTAGGGGTAAATTGTATGCATAATAGTGTAGTGTTGGAAATTTTGCTTGTTGATGTGAGTTGCTTATTATTACTTGTAAGAAAATACCTGTAAAAGAAGAGAAAAAAAGTAGTCAAAATCCCATATGTGAAAAACCATAGTAATGTATGTATAAGTAAGTAAAAATTCTATAAAAATAGTATCTAAGGAAATAATGCACCTGATGTATGAGAGAGTATAGGAAATAAATTTTTCATGTTTTTTGTAGAGATATTGCATATTTGGGCATCCTGATGCCAAGGGTGGGGTTTTTGGGTGATCTCATGCAAAGAGTAATGTTTTTGGGTGATATCATTCCAAGAATGAGTTTTTAGGGTGATTTTATGTCAATAGAAGAGTGTTGGGGAGAGAGGTATGTTTTTCTCTCCTCCCATGATGCTTCTCAAATGATAAGTTCCACTACAGATTGGCACGTTTGGATTTGTAATTGATCTGTAGCTGAATGGTAATGATATTGTAACTAACTTGTATAATCTAAGTTTTTTATATTATGGATCTATTCTATAAAATTTTAGAAACTATGTTGATCTAAGAAACTGTCTAGTGTTTTTCCCAAGACATAAGCACCCATGTGGAACACAAGAACCCATTTTTCTTATCCAATACTAGATGCTAGTATCTTCTCTATGTTTGTGATCCAAGTCTAATTCTGTACTACTTTGTAATTGTGTTTTTTTCTATTTATAGATTTTTTTTGGTCTCTCCTAGAGTTTTTTATTGCTAGAATGGTGATTTTTTCACCCAATAGTTTCCCCCCTCATTAGGGGTCCATGTGACAAATGTAATAGAATGCAACAAAAACGAAAGGACCTGAAACTGATATGCATATTAGATATTGGATACTTACAAAGGGCAAGGGATGTTCATGGTAGAAACCAATGCACATGAAAATAATGTATGCTAGATTCAAGTGTTACTGTACGAGATATATAAGGAAATAGAAAAAAATATAACAAACAACTATGAATACAAGAGGGACTGTAAAAATAAGGTTTCATACATGGTAAATCACTCATAATTCAATAAAAAATTAGGGCCGAAGTGACCATAAGAAAATAATGATAAAACAAAACATAACACATAGCCCATAAATAATAGAAAACATGAGCTGA
Organism: Taxus chinensis; assembly: GCA_019776745.2. Classification (NCBI taxonomy): domain Eukaryota; kingdom Viridiplantae; phylum Streptophyta; class Pinopsida; order Cupressales; family Taxaceae; genus Taxus; species Taxus chinensis. The sequence continues at coordinate 507,216,557 of CM034146.1, read as the reverse complement.
TAAATAATCATGGTTGTATATAATCCTTCAAGGAAAATTCTACACATGAAGTACCCTTTAACATGTTAAAAAGATAAGTAGTATTTCAAAGTATGTGATCACACCCTAAACATTTACAATATGACTAACTAATAAAGGATAACACTATAATAGCCTAGAGCCAAACTTAATATTAAGAATGAAACATCATAGTCAAAGCTTAAAAGTATGCATTAACATAAACTAAATGAAATCAAACATCTAATCTACAAGTATCCTTACTATGTTAGATGATTAATAATTAACATATACCTAATTAGATCTAAGGGAAATAAAATTACGGTTGTTCCTACTCCATAAATGGTGAGAGGATCTCTCTAAAAAAGGCTATAAGGCCATATTATATATCCCTCTACTAACAAACATGAATATTTAATGCAAAGATTGAGCAAGCTAATCCAAGATGGACGTAAGAATCTTAATCATATTTGTTATATGATATACTAATAAAATTATGGTGTAAATTATGAAGTTAGGTTCTTAGTCCTTTTTATAGTTTTATATTTGAGGAAAAATTACATCTTATCACATGTGGGACTAAAAATTATAAAGCAGATTAAGGCTTTCTAATCATGGTTATTGAATTAACAAGTGATTAGCATGTGAGGAACCTTAATTAACCACTTAGGTTTAATTAAGAGGCTATGATAAGATTTTGAAGCCTTTTAAGATGTCTTGGAGGGAAAACAGGTGAGTTTGAATGGTTGGAAGAGGGATTTGAGCCAATAATAGGGTTTATTGATCAAAACAAGGGTAAATAGGCTTAATTAGCTAATAATCACTAATTATTTACTCAGAAGAGGATTATGACTTATGATGTGTCATAAATTGGCATCCTGAATGTGAAATAGGTTAGGTAATCAAAAAATAATCTTTAAATAGCCACAATAGAGTGAAACGTTGGTTAATTAGAGAAAATCACTAATTATAATGGAAATGGTAAGAATGGAGGTAATTAGTGTGCTTTGAGCAATAAGACTATAAATGTGGATTTTAGGAGTCTAAATTTTCCCTTGTTTGAGGTGAAGTAATGGACGTCACTCCAAAAATAGTAGACAAGCATAAAAAAGTAAATTTTTGAAGAAAAATGAGTATAATGAAGGATGGTCCTACGAGTGTCATTGGGGTGATAGAAGAAGTCAATTGACGATTGAAAATATGATTAAAATGGATAGAAGAAACAAGGTGGGGATAAAATGATTTTTTTACAGTTCCAGGTGTTTTTGGAAGAAAAATTAATAGTGATATAATATGATAGTAAAGAATATAGTAAAAACTTGTACATCCAATATTTCAATAAGAAACTTTGTTTCATCATGTTTCCCCAATGACCTAAATCATTGAAACTTATTTAAAATAAACAAAAGTGTAAAATAATATGAAAAGCTATATTACTAACATGTATTTATTGCTAAAAATGTGTACCTCCTTGCAACATACATAATGCAATAGAATACGAGAAAGTAAACCAACTAACTTAACATAGAAACAAGTGCAATCACACATACTCAAAGAAACAACGTTCAAGATAGTTGTACCAATGTTTTTGTTATCAAGCCTTAGTTCCCAAATGTTCATGTTTTAATGACAAGGGTTAAAAATGGTTCCCGAAGTAAGGATACATGCGAGGGTAATAATGGAGGAAACAAGTGTTCCTATGAAAAGAATTCATTTCCTATGAAACATTATCTAGAAACTCATTATTAAATGGGAGTATGAACATAGTAAGCAAACCAACTTTGTTAATGGAGGTAGACCAAAAAAGGTCCATGCATTGTTTGAGATAAGAACAAGAAAGAACCTAAGAAATGTGTTTTGCATGAAAAATTTTGATGTTCAAGGAAAATTTATTTAATACGAGATTCAACTATGTGCATGCCATTTAGCAATTTTTGAAATTTGATTTTTTTTGGATTTTCAATGATTTTTACCAATATTTTGGATTTTTGATGATTTTTACCATTTTTTGGGTTTTTAATGATTTGTACCATTTTTTTGGGTTTTTAATGATTTTTACCATTTTTGTAGGTTTTTAAAAAGACATATTTTATTGTTTTAATTTTTCCAACAAAACATATTTGAATGTTTTTGGGATTTTCAAAAGTTAATAAAATGATTTTCTAATTTTCTAGGAGTTTTTCAAAGCTATGAATAGGAGAAACCAAGAAACATGGATACCCCCAGTGAAAGATGGGATGTACAAGGGAAGAATGCCACGCGTATGTCTAAGTAGGTGAAGATTGAAAGTTTTCCCCAGCATTAGATAAGAATATACAAAGGAAAACTATTCACACAAAGAAGTTGGATCAGGGCCAAGATGAATAGGTTCAACATGAATATGAACACAAGTCAATGAAGTGCTATGAAGGAGCAAACATTCCCCAAAAGTAAGTTGGCCAAGAAACACATGATATAAAAGAAGTAAAAGCTTTTTTTATTGAAACAAGGGATAAATTTCTCCTCAAACAGAGTAAATAGGAAATCTTATACACATGGATGTTCTAAATGAAGTATAAGAATAATGAATTTTTATTAAAGGCTATGGAAAGTGTAGCTAGAAGCCCCATGATGAAAAAGGTGACTATCCAAAGGCACAAATCATAAGACAAGATATAGACTAAAGTAAGAGTTTGAACAAGGTCCAAAAAAGACACTTGGTAACATACTAATCATGTTTTACTCATAGAGATCCAATGTCTGCATGTGGAAATTTATTACCTCTTAGAGGGAAGATTTGATAAACAAGTGAACACACCCTAGCCAATGTGTAGGAATGATTTATTTTCAAAGTGGATTTGTGAATGGATGATGGAAGGAGATCCATACATTTCTTTTCTTCTAGCCAGACATCCATAGCCCTAATTAAGATGTATTTTATTATAATAACAACATTTCTCTACTTCCAATTAGTCATACATAGCCCAGGTAGAGATTAGTGGAAATACCCCAAGAGAAAGTTATATATAAATTTTCTTTTTCTTTTTATTATTGATTGATTTTTTTCTTTCTGAAAATTTATTTCAGCTATCTTAATTGTTTTGATAAGGGGTTAAGAATCACTTATGGTTTGATGGAAGGATTTGAAATTGATGGCAATGACAACATTGGCTAGTGTAAAAAAATACGTCCAAAATTTATTCATAAAAAGTTTTTTAGATGAATATTGTGATAAGATATCCACAAGGTCATTCAAAATTTAATTTACCAAGGTGATGAAAGACCAAGGACAAATGGATACCATAGAGATAAATGTCACAAAATGTGTGTGAATAAACTAACCAAAATATCATCAAAGGGATAAAATTTTTGGATGAATTACAAAGGGATGGAAAGAAAGGAAAGAAATAACATCCATGTCTATATAATACCTAATTGCAATGTTTGATCTTTCTATCTTTTATTTTTTTTACTATTTTAATGTTTTCTCATTTTTTTTGTATTTTTGATTTTTTTTTTAGATTTTGGGAAATTGGGACCCATCAATATCAATATGAGTGATAAGATATAATAAAAATGTTTGCAATTTCCTTGATAAGGGAGATTAAGCGTGTTTTGTCATCAAGAGTCATATTATCTCTGATTTCCATGATTGTAGTGAGATCATACTCAACAAATGACTACGATTTATCTTGAACATGGATTTTGTATGTGGGAGGATGAGTTCCCTATCCATAATTTTATGCACTTTTCACCATACTTGATGGTTGCATTGGTGTAAATTCTTATATTTTGTTTGATTATGAACTTTATGATTGTTTAAATTGTTGGGATCTTTAGAGATTTTAGAATGTTTGATCTTAGCTAGATAGAGAAATGTTTTGGGTTTCCTATAAGCTAATACAGGACGTATTTGATCCTGAGAAGTAGGAGAAGAAAGTGGACATTTCAACTTGATGGGAGAAATGATGACGGGCTTGCCAAAATCATTGATATAAGGATAATGTGATGGATGAAAAGGATACCATCTAATAATTGAAAAGGATGGGATACCATGAGGTGTACCATAGATTGAGGATGAAGGGCTACTAGGATGTGGCCCAAGTATAGAAGAAGATGGGATACCAGGAGGTGTCCCATAGATTGAAGATGAAGGACTACTAGGATGTGGCCCGAGTATAGAAGAGGATGGGCTAACAGGGTGTCCCATAGATTGAAGATGAAGGACTACTAGGATGTGGCCCATGTATAGAAGAGGATGGGTTACTCAGAGGTGACCCAAAAATAGAAGATAAAGTACTACTAGGACATGACCCCAAAATAGATGATGAAGGGATTATTAGAGGTGGCCCAAATATAGAAGATGATGATGGGCTACCAAGTAGTGACCCACGGTGATATTGTGACTAGGGAATCATGATAGATAAAGAATTCTTGAGTAATGATAAGATAGGTCATGGATCAATGCTATACCTAGGCATTTTGTCACACAATGAAGAATGTGAATATGGAAGAATAAGAGGAGGTTCAAGTTCGATGATCCTAGGGTCTTCCTTTATTTTGTGATAAAAGGAATCAACCTCTACCCCATAATACGTGAATGTATCGAGGTCTAAAGGTAATTCTTTCTCGCAACCTTCTATAGGAATATATTCATGTACCCTTATAAATTCTCCAATCACTTCTTCATTCTAAAATGAATAAATCGATATGTGTTGCGGGTTGACCATAAGAGGTTAATTGAAAGAAATAGGTCCAACATATGTGTAATATTTTGAATATGTTTGATGATGTAGATGATGGGAAGGTTTGACCTTACTGTGTCCATAAAGGAATTGGATAGTGCGTCAAAAATATATCTTAGAACATCATTTCTTGTGAATGGTTTGACATGGACGTAAACATTTATTTTTAGAAGATTAATGAATATAGAATAAGGCATGATCAAAATGATTTAGGGACAAAAGAGGAATTGGATTTTTATTGATAGAAGAAAATGACTCGAGAGATGAAGTAGATTTATATTAGGATGTCTCACAAGTGGAAGAAGACGTGGCTTTAAAATATCTTGGTATAGGTTTTCCTAGAAAATAACATAGTGCAAGTAGACCAATAGGATCAGTCATCCAAGAAGGGTATTATGACGTAGGATTTGACTTGGATGATTAATTTGAAGAACCTTGAGTCATAAAAATATTCAAAGGAGGATGACATTTTTTAGGTGACTGATAAATGTGGTCCTGCAAAGAAAGGGATGATCATGACTCAAGAGTTGAATTGGATGTTTGATTGGAAAAACTTTGAGTCACATTGATCTTCAATAGAAGAAGATGTCGTTAAGGCAACTGAAAAATGGGGTCTTATAGAGAAATGGAGGACCTCGACTCAAGATTTGAATAAGAGGAATCAAAATAATAGTTCAAATTAAAATCATCAAAATATTGAGAGGAGTTAGAAGAATCATTTAGATTGGAAGCCTCAGAAGACTGATGGGAACTCGAATAATAGTTTGGATTAGAAACATCCAAACCATACAACCAAATATGATATGAAGGTAGGGAATGGGGTAGCTGAACAGGTTCTCTAACATGAAAAACCAAATGAGGCTTAGTATTGATGGGAATCCTTTGATGTGAATGTTGAGACCTAGGTTCCCTATTTACATAAATGTGAGGACCCATGCAATAATAATTCATGGTTGGCATTATTGAGTAAAAATTACTAGACCTATATGGTGATTAAGCTCCTTCATGGTGAAGAAACTTCTATGTAAATTCAAGGAACATAATGAAAACCAACTAGATATTTTGCAAATATGGGACCTAGGACAAACCAGGAAGCAAAAGGATATCAAATCATCACAAATATTATCAAATAATAAATGGTAATGAATCCAAAGAATCAATAAAAACTAAGGACACCACAGAATAAAGAACGAAAAACTAACAATTTTCTATATACAAGTATCTAGGATGAGACAATTAAGACAAGACTTAACTCCAATCACAAGAATAGTTTACTCCCTATGTTTTCCAAGATATGTTTAATGAAAATAGTGACAACACAATATCACCACTTAGGTCTGGTTTTAAAATAAACAAGACCTAAATACTAAGAAAATTTTGATGCGATCCCCCAACAAGGTATACTAAAACTAGGTTTTAGACACTAACAAAGTCCAAGTATTTCAAAAATAGAATTTACAAATGTGAGCAACGTAACAAAACTATTTGTACATGTTAATAAATATTTGAAAGAAATAAATATTATAGTATCAAAATGGTATTATCATGATGTGAACAATGTAACCTCAACCTCGAAAAAACTAAAGGCAATGTTAGAATTTAAAACTAATCCTACGCATATCCATAATTTACTATGTGTGAAAGCAGCGTAACAATTAAATTTAGATACTTAGATCAAGTTTTACAATGGAAAAAAATGTAAGTATCACAATTGTATGGATTAATACAGGAAACATAACAACTAAAATGAAGTCAAGTGATGAGACAACCTAGTTACAATATGAAATATCGATTATGGGTATCGAGACGATTGCTACCAAGATATAATGACATAACAACACACTTTCAACATTTACATCTAGGTATCAAGAAAGGATGAATGTAAATGGGTGCAAAAGTGGTGGAAATAATCAATCGATAACACTACGTAGATATGTTTTCTTTCATCCCAAATGGGATGTAGACACCAAAATTGGGTCACACTCCCCTTGGTCCCTTGTTAAATAAATACCTTGAACACATCCACCTAACCAAGGCCCCCTTCACCTCACTTTAATATTAATTTAATTAAATTAATTCATTATCCTCACAATATTTATTATTTAAAATATCCTAATTGAGATAATGCCCACATATCCACCTCATCTAGCCACCTCATCCTAAGACCTATTCTTAGTAAGTTTCCATAACTAACTAAGACTTACCCAAACCCTAAATATCAATGCCTACATTCCCTCTAACCACATTCCCCCATGTTAGAAGGAAGCTTCCAGTCTAATCCACAGGTAAACAAAACAAGATCCAAGAAAATCAAGGGGATCTGCCCAATTTAGTAAACCTAAGAAATCTTGCCCTAACTAACACATGTTACCCTTAACTGCCGCTGATTAAGTCAGAACCACTTTCGGTTACCATTTAACTCCCAAAACAACCTTATTTCAAGGTTAGCAAACTTTTTTCAAGGTTGGCACATTTCTGAGAGAGAGAGAGAGATCTTTTTAGAACAAGTGACTAAACTAGAGTTGCATACAAGTAAAACCAACATTTGTACCAGAATTAGAACACCCATAGCCAGTACTGGAAGTAATCAAACAGCCTCCTATCTTCACGGGAGCATCCGGAGAAAAGCCAGCAATACACTAAGTCCATTTGTTCACCCACCATTACCAACCAGGCACCAAGCTTGTACAAACAGTAAGTCTGTTAACCTGTATTGGTTCCTTGTCTTTTGAGTAGATCCTTTTACATTTGTTATTAGATTTTGATTTCATTTCCACTCCCATCATTTTATCTCCATGAAAAATCAACCACCTCTTTACCCATGCCATTAAACTATTCATACCTATATTTTCATCATTCCTATATACCTCCAGGATCCATACGAACCTTGCCTTTTCCCTTCCACTTTCATCTAACCCCGGATCTATCACCTAGCCAAGTTTTTTTGGGTTTCTTGTACCCCGAACATACCGACACTAGTCACCCATAACCTTCGTTGGTTAACCTAACTGATGTTGGTCTCTGTGTCTTTTATCAGAAACCTAGATCAGAGCCCAAAACTACCACCAACTACCGTAAACTGCCTAAAATCCTTACCCTAACCTATAACAGTATTCTGACAGTGACCTTGACCTTCAGATTCAATCGTAGCCTAGCCTATTGTGAATGAATTTGATTATTGTAAACGAATGAGATACCTAAATCATTTTTACTACATTAGGATTTACTTTATTGCTAGCATTAAGCTGTTTTAAACAGTGGATTGACAACTGTCTAGGAAGTATCACACTTCCCAGATCTAGCACACACTAGGCAATCCACTGCATATATTGTTTAACTTTTATTTGGTAGTCTTGTGTTCCATTTTAGGTAGTTCCTCCAAGAGAAAAGGAAGCTCTCACTATTATCTGTGGAGTCATAACTCATACGCGTGTAACAACCTATCAAACAACATTTCAAAATGTATTCTGCCTAGACCATTACCTTTATTTATTTTGTTATTTTCAAAGAAATGTTTAATAATCAAGTGAAAAAATTTGGCACGCCCAGTGGGACCCATTCAGGGTTCCTTGAATTCATTCATTTCTAGGTGAAAGTTGCATGTTTGTTTCCTTTCTAAAAGGTTCACACATTAAATTTCTCCTTTGGAATCTTCTCTTCTTTCTATTGTCTCAAAGCAATCGTGTTTTGGTGCTGAAAAATAACTCTTATTCTATTTCATTTGCATTGCATTAGTGAAAGATCATACCTTCTCCTATTCATCTACTTGTGTCATTGAATCCAACATTTCAATTTGGGCTTAAAAATCATTGCATTTCATTATGCTTTTTTGCATTTAGCTCACATTAATTGAGGGTAACCTATATGCTAGAAGTCATTCCCTACTAATGGTTGACAAACGAATCATAGAAAAAAAATTATTTCTCTTTCTCTTTCTCTGAGTCTTACCAAAACACCACAAAAAAATTGAAAATATACACATTCTTAAACAACATATTTCCTAGAAGAAGTTATAGGTGATCACATGATCATGACACAGTGGGCACCCAGCTTACTGCTCTATCGATTCATACTTCAGAGTGAGGCCTGCCCCCACCATAACATACCTAAAACCTCTCCTTGTAGATCTCCTTTTTCGTAGGAAGCCATCCTCACCAAAAAAACTCTATTCTACAGTTCACGTGTCAATCCTTAAATAGCATAAGCTAAATAAACATAATAGAAAAAGCACTCTTAGGATCATATTTTTCTTAGTGTTTCTACTTGGCTTGAGTTTTGAGGTGAGAGGTCACATTCTTCATTTTTCCTTTTTCTCCTTGCACACTCCTCATCACAGTTGGTTTATTCCAACTTCATCTGAGTGTGCCTAGACCATATTCTCATCATTCTCAAAATTTTGGGTTTGATTCCACATAAAATTTTAACTCACAACCATATTTTCTTCATCACTATTTCAATTTCACAATAACCGGTGTCGGTCTAGAAACTGTCATGGGTTACCCTCTAACCATCATTAGTTATACCCAACCGGTGTTGGTTCACTGTCATTTTGGTTAACCTACCCAAAACAACACATATTCATCTTCTTTGACTATTTAGAGTTCCTGTAACTCTCATCATATTCACTTTATTGATAAATCTCAATAGCATTTTGCGTACCTGGTAAATTTGGCCTTATAATTTATTTTTGACCAACTGTCCACTTTACATAGTAACCAACAATGGTTACCTGTGACCAGTGTCAGTTTACCTTAACTGGCATCGGTTATCCTATTTCATTTTCCAGCTGCCATTTTAGCCTCAACTCACCCACTGCCACCTATTTATCCTACTCGTGCTATATTTCTGTGTCACTTACAGAAAGTAGTCTTACCCTGCTCGTACCTATTCACATGGTACTGACGCGTCGATAAGAAAGTGCCCTCATATTCCACGTTATTCATCAACCAATTCCACCTAGTCCTTCTCCACCTTCCATTTTATCACCAGTCATGGAGCCTATCCAACCTATCTCTATCACTACCAGAGATGAGGAGTTCGTATGACTCCTTGACCAAAACCCTGTCGCCTTACAATTTTATCTTGCCCACTCATCCACCTGAGATGCCTCAGGTTAGTTGATATACGACATGCCCATATCTATCCCCCCAACTCTTGTTCCCACTCTTACATTAGTCCCATCTAACTACGCACTCCCCACATCTACCTTACCCCCATTTGTTTCGTAGCTAGGTCCTATACCCACTATGATTGCCACATCTGCTATATCCGTTGCACTTGCCACATCCACTATACCTTTTTCAACTACCCAAAACACAACCTACTCTACCCATATTGTCTCGTATATACCCGTAGCTACACAACCACCTCTCGTGTCGGTGACCCCTACCCCTTTTCAAAGAATTGGCCTTTCTATTCCATAGTCCTTAGTCCTCATAGCTACTAGAGTTACCATGACCCTTCCACCTCTATATACATACTACTAGTAGCCTCCCGTTTCATCTATCATTCATTCTGGGTATGTACCCCCACTTTCACTTCCTTCTTCTCAATCCACCTATGCGGTTGCACCACATACTGGAATGTTGCCCCCGTCATATACCTAACACCAACCCTCTTACGCTATAAGAGGCACCCAGCCATCGCAACCGACCAATGACCTAATCAAATTAATGATGGAAAATATGCAGACATTGGAGGCATCAATTTTGTGCTCCAGGAACACTCTCACCTACGACGAGATTTGTAATGAGCCTATACACCCATCCATCCTTATTCATCCATACCCCATGCATTGGGAAATGCCTAAATTCAACCATTTCAATAGCAAGGAAGACCCACAACAACATTTGTTGTCTTTCAAACATGGGTGCTACCTAATTTCCCATAATGATACTTTTCTCCTAAGGACCTTTCCCATGTCTCTGACTAGACCTGCATTGGATTGGTATAGTGGGTTACCTAGACACTCTATATTTTCATTTAATCAGGTAGCCCAAGCCTTCTTGGATCACTTCTCCATCAATATCGTTAATAAGGTTACCATGACTGACCTATACTCCACATGTTAGTATGATGATGAATCTATCATAGATTTCATTGCTCACTGGCATTGTCTGATCAATCAACTTACATTCCAACTACCGCAAACTAAACTTATCAAAATCTTCACATGGGCTTGTGCTAGGCATATCTCACTGACCATGCAGGTCCAAACTTTCCAAACCTTTGATGAAGTGTTCACCATGGCATGGAAGCTTGAGATTCAGGAAATTGAAGAGAAGAAAATCCAACTACGTAATAAGAATATGACATTCAATTTGAATGATACCTATTCTTCTTCCAAACCATAGAATAATTATTCAAAGGCCAAGGGGAATGCTAATGAAATGGTACTTAAATCCATCCCAGCCCATCTGTCAAATATAGCTAGCCCCTCATCTAATCTCTCACCCGTTCAGAATTTTCAATTCAAATGAGAACAACGGAAATACACCCTAATTAGGGAGCCTTATTCTTCTATCTTAGAAAATCTCATTAAAGATGGGGCCATCACCCTTCCGCCTATAAAACCACACACTGGTTTTGACCCTTCTCACCCCACACCCACATGGTATAAAGAACACAATTTCTGTAACTATCATCGAGTAAAGGGTCATAGTGATAGAAATTGCATCACTTTCTAAAACAATGTCCAAGAAATGCTCAAGAAAGGTGAGTTAACTTTGGATAATCCTAACGCACCTATCAATCAAAACCTACACATCTTTAAGAAACCCTTTCCTAATCATGCCTCTTTTCCTAATCAAACTGGTGAGACCTCAACTCACAATAGCAATACCCGTGAGGTCCACGCTATTTTTAGTGACGTACCCGTTACTTCCCAATTACCTCATATTCCTTCCATAGAGAAAATTCTAGCTCAAATTCCTCCTTCTATATTGGAAACCACCTCACCTATAACTTCACCCACAGAGGAACACCTTTCACCTCCTTCACAACCTGTGGAGGAGCCCTTTTCTAATATCAAAGCTATTTCACCTTTGGATTCTCCACTAAGAGATTTGTCACCCACAGTAATTATTTAGTCCATTTAGGATACTTGTTTATATCCTCCACCCATATAATAGCACCCATCATCTCCTCCACCTACAGCAACCATTTTCTACTCCACCTATCAAGGATCTAGTCGAGATACCTTTTCCTTTAGGCGAGCATTCTCCATCAGCTACCCAAGATCCCGCAAACCTACATTTAGATCTCTTACCCACAGAAGCTGAAGCTATCGAATTCCCCATTTCTAAGACACACTTTATGGGAATAGCCATTAAGTCCTCATCAACCTCACCTACAGATGTGTCATTCTCACGTTTGGTTGATCGCTTAGATTATGTGTACAGAGCCTTACTGTGGGGGCATATTCTACTTCCTATTCCAACACAGATGCAGATGTAACTTGCTGACACTCCCACTATCTACCCAAAGATATTTTAACCAATTGAGCCAAACACAACCACCTCTATCACAAATTCTTCCATGGAACCTATCACATCTCAACATACACCCTCACCCATAACCCAACATACATCTAGGTCCAAACCCACACCCACATTTTTCTCCTCGCCTAAACCTATTACTACCTTAAGGGTCACCCCAACCACCAGCCTTACTCATCCACCTATCAAACTAGATTCAGATACATCCTCCATAGTCAAAACCAAACCTACTCCATCACCCAAACAGAAGAACCAAACCCATAGAGCTCATACCCCAAGTGCGCCAATCACACCTACATCACCTTCAACTTTTCCATCCATCTCATGACCTTAACCTCCCCACATGGTTAAGAAACCTCCACTTGTTAATAAACCAAAAACACAATAGCCCATTCCTTCCTCACAAACCTCTAACATACCTAGGCACCTGACATGGCTTACACCTGTACCTACATCATCTTAAAAACACAATAGCCCATTCCTTCCTCACAAACCTCTAACATACCTAGGCACCTGACATGGCTTACACCTGTACCTACATCATCTTTACCACCCATACCTCCAATACCCTCCGTAACTTCTTCACTACCCACTACACTTCAGTATCTATCCCTCACACCCCCTGCACAACCTGCATCATCTACCTTCACAGTACCTCCATTATCTCCATGGGTAACTTGCCCTCTTCCCCCATCTGTTTTTCCCTCTAGATATCATACACCCATATCACCTTTATCCAAGAGGATGCAACCCAAAGATAACAATCCGCTACCCTCCTATAAGAAAGTCAAAACAACCATACACCCTATTGCTTGTTCATCTACCATACCCCACTGAAGTAAACATGACCCACACCCAAAACCATAGCTCAACCCACTCTCCCTCCTTCAAGGACCGTTCCTCAATAATCAGCTGCACCTACACCCAAACCCACTTTCACTTCCCATTACGACCCACTAGCAGGGTCCTATGCCAAAATCTTAACCAACCTCCTTGAGACTTCTGTCATCACATTACCACTACTTAGACCTTATGACCCCCTTAAACTCAAGCCATAAGGGTTTGATGACACTAAAATTTGTGCCCACCATCGTGTGCCAGGACACTGTGTGGATAACTGCAAGGCTTTGAAAACCATCCTTATCCAATTATGTCCTCCTAAAGCAAACTTTAACAATGATGACCTTCTTGATGAGGACCCCATTTCACCAACACCCATTCCCATAGTCCTTCCCTCACTTCCTACTCAAAAAACATGACCTCCACCCCCAAAAATCTTAGAGCCACCCCCAAGATTCAAAATTAACATGGTTCGTATCAGAGAACTCGCCACACCATTACCTAAATGTCATTTTTCCCAGCTCACTTCATGAGGATTTTCTCCCCCGGTAGATTTTTTCCCATCATGTCATTATACCACTCATCCTACACCTTCTCCATTTGACAACTCCCCTTAGATCAACATGATACACATCACTACTCATTCTCAGAGGGATAAAGGCATGGAAAAGGCAACTGACTTGCCAACCAATCCTATACCCAACATACCATCTATACCCATACCTAAAATTACTATCCACGACCCCACAAACCCTATTTCTAATGGGGTCACACATCACACCATGCTCAAACAATTACACTAATCTCCCCTCAAAATGTCCCTATATGACCTCATCCAAACCTTAGAATCCCATCATTAAGCTCTCATGGAGGTTCTTTAATCTATTGAGGTTTTACCCAATGACTCTACACCCGTAGCCTCCATTATCACACCCCATCACATAGCCTCTCTCACCAAATTGCCACCTTTATCCACACCTCACCCTACTCACCAAATAGCCTCCCTTAGCTTCTCAGAGGAAGAGATTGCACCGCACCAAATGGATGACCCAGATCCATCTCTCTTCTTCTCTGTCCACATCGATGATATATGTGTACGATGCATAATGATCAATGGGGGTGCTAGCATTAACATCATTTCATCTCATGCATTTGCTCAAATGTGCATACCTGACAGTTGCATGCATAAACACCTTGTCATGTTGCATTCATTCAACGACGTTATCACCTCTACACTAGGCACCGTCATCCTCCATGTTTGCATGGGCCCCTGCATAGTTCCAGAGTTATTTTACATCTCAGAGGGGGAATTTCAAGATAACCTATTACTTGGTAGACCCTAGATTTTTTTCATGGGTTGTGTTCCTTCCACTTTGTATCGTTGTACAAAGTTTGAATATGAAGGACACACCTATACCATTCTAGCTGATCCACCACCTTTTAAAACATGTAACATGCTTACTGACCCAATGACATGCTTATAACCATTATGGCATCTACCTCCATGACCACGACCGCTTCACCTACACCTCCGCTTATCAGTACATTCACTACCTCAACCGCACATACCTCCTCCATTCCTAACACCGCCAAAAATTTAATGGCCAACCCATCAGCCTCCCAATCCATTAACTCCAACTCCACATAAAAATTTGACACATCATCTATTTCAACTACCCACATACTAACTACCAATCCCTTAGAGGGAATTTTTCAATGCCTCACTCTAGGGGAGTATTTCCTATATAGTGTCAACACATTCCTTACTCCACAAGAATATGGAAGTCTTCACCAACACCCTCGCTATGATCACCATGTAGGATAACACCTCCTTTATGGTCCTCTTCACCTTCGTACCAGCCTCACCTATGGGGGACTTGATACTACCACTTACACACCCGAACCACCATCACAAACCAGCCCATTTTCCACTAACTTCTAGTCACTCACTAATCACCATTTCACCCACACCTTCCTTCATCGATGTGTGTGGAAGGGTTTTGGTTTTGGATTTTACGAGCTAGGCTATCATACTGTTATTCCATGTACTACCCACAAACATAACGACCATAGTGGTATCAGCTTTGTTAAGCCACCTACGAAGAATACCCGCATTGAACTCATCGAGGACATTAGCCTTTCTCTACCTTCTTCACCCGCTCCACCTTCATCACCACCATCACCGATGGATTCGATGGATCTAGAATCCATCCCTCATAATTTATTTTTTTCATAAACACCATTTCCTTGGGGCCTCTGACTTACCAACACGAGGGCAAGGATTATTCCTCTCTCCCCTTCCTATACCCTGAAATGATCAATGATGATTCACCTTCAATTAATGTCATTCAGTGTCAGGATGACGAATCTATACTCACTTACCTTGGTGCATAAGACTCATTTATTCATCAGTCGTTAGCTTCTGAGACACAAACCATGTTGAATGAATTGACTATCGAGATCAACATTCATACTCAGGATGACCCGCACATCCTAAAGATTAGTCAATCTTTAGATGCTACTGAATAGGAATCCATCACTTCTTTTCTCAAAGATCATAACCAAAATTTCACTTGGTCTTATGCAGACATGCCTGGTATTGAACGCACCATAGTGATCCACAATATCGTAACCATTCCTAATGCCAAACCCATCAAACAAAAATTGAGGAAAATGCACCCTCACATTTCCCTTCTTGTTAAAGAATAACTTCAGCATCTTCTTTCTGTTTCTTTCATATTACCCATTGACTATCCTCACTGGATCTCTAACATTGTCCCTATCACCAAGGCGATAAGGGGACTCTGTATTTACATAAATTTCCATGACATTAACCTAGCATGCCCAAAAGATGACTTCCCTCTACCTGGTATTGACCAGCTAGTTGACCTTACCAATGGTCACGAGATGCTATCACTCATGGATGGATTCTTAGGTTATAACCAAATCTTTCTTGCCTCAGAGGATCAGCATAAAACTGTGTTCATCACCCCTTGGGGAACCTTTTGCTACCAAGTCATTCCTTTTGGCCTTAAAAATGTTGGTACCACATATCAGTGGGCTATGAATTATATCTTCCATGACATCATGCATCGTATATTGGAAGATTATGTGGATGATCTCCTGGCCAAATATAAACGTTTCTCCGAGCACCTCGCCGTCCTCAAAACTATTTTTGACTACCTCATTAAATTTTGCATTCACCTTCAGCCTAAGAAGTGTGTCTTCATGGTTCTCTCAAGAAATCTCTGGGGATTTATCATTTCCCTACGTGGTATAGAAGTTGACCCTGCTAAAGTCAAGGACATTCTCGAAATTCCTCTGCCCACTAACCTTAGACAACTTTGTAGCCTGCAAAGTAAGTTGCAATCTATTTGCCATTTCATTTCACAATTATTTGATCGGTGTCAACCATTTCATCATCTTCTTAAGAAGGATATCTCCTTTAAATAAGATGATGAATGCCACAAATATTTTGAGGCCTTAAAATAATACCTCCTCTAACAACCTGTAGTTATCCCACCTAAAGACGATCAACCCTTCTACCTATACATCACCACTACCGATCAATCCTTGGGTTCCATGCTCACTCATCGTGATAAAAAACATAGGGAGAAGATAGTTTATTACATAATCCATACTCCTTTAGACTACGAAACCTGATACACCCATCTCGAAAAAATCTTCTTAGCCTTAGTTTTCATTGCCATAAAACTCTGGCATTACCTACTCAACCAAAAAACATATGTTGTGACCAAAACCGACCCCTTACACTTCATGTATGCTAAACCTTATCAAAATTAGTGTGTCACACAATGGGTTATGCTTTTAGCTAACCTCAACCATGAATTAATTCATCAAAATTCCATTAAGGGACAAGCTATCATCAACCAATTGGCTGACGCACCTATTTATGGGGATCAACCCTCTAATTTTGGCTTTCCAGATGACTCAATTGCTACTCTTTCCCTAGACGAGCCCGCTTACCAAATGACACTCTTCTTCGATGGTTCCAATTGTTAGCATGGGGCTGGTATTATCCTCATTCCACTTGATGGTGAACCCATTCCTTTGTCTTTCAAACTCAATTTTTATTGTACAAACAATATTGCCGAATACGAAGCACTCGTATTAGGTTTCCAAGCCACCTACACCCTAGATCTCAAATCAATTAATATCTTTGGTGATTCTCAATTGGTTAAAAACTAAGTCAATGGTATATAACAATGTCGTAATGAGATAATTCAACAATATAAACATCATGTAGACATAATTTTGACCAGCTTTGACCGTTACACCCTTCAAACTTTCCCCCGTTCAACCAACAAATTTGTAGATACCATGTCCTTCTTGGCTTCTCAAATACCAAATTTTACCGCCGATTCTAAAATTTTTGTCACCATACAATGACTCCAATCACCTTCTTATTCACCTCGCGAAGTTTACTCCATTGGAACCGCTACCCCTAACCTGAATGACCTTTGGTATAAATAATACTCTGACTATCTTTCTCTCTCCATCTTACCTCCTGATCTCACCCGTAATGGACAACATGCCTTCCTCTAAAAGGTCACTCGTTAAATCATCATGGGGGGCCTCCTTTATAAGCATGGCTTTGGTGGTATTCTCTTATGATGCCTCACAAGTTTTGAAATTCCTTATACCATTAAGGAAGTTCATGATGGCATATGTGGAGGTCACTTCAGTGGCCTTGCTATTCTAAGCGTATTCTCTGCCTAGGCTATTACTAGCTGACCCTCAACCATGATTTTTGTGACTACGTAAAATGTTGTGTCAAATGCCAACAACACACTAACCTTCATCATACACCTAATCATGCCTTACAGGTCACCCGTGACCTTTGGCCCTTCTCTCAATAGGGTTTAGATCTTATCAGAGAGATCAAACCCCATTCTTCCTAATGACATCAATGGATCATCACCGCTACCGAATACTACACAAAATGGGTTAAAGCCATACCACTCATCTCCACAAAAGCTGATAAAATATGTGAGTTCATCAATCATCACATCATTTGTCACTTTGGTGTTCCTCATCGTCGCATCACTGATAATGGAAAACAATTCAAGAACAAAACATTGTAAAAAATTTGTGATGCCTTTGGCATTCAGCTAAGTTTCTCATCACCTTATTACCCACAAACCAATGGCCAAGCTGAATCCATGAACAAAACCTTAAACAAAATCCTCATGAAAGTGGTTAACAATACTGGGAAAGATTGGCATATGCACATTCTTTTTTCCCTGCGGGCATACCACACTAGTATACGTACTTCCATTGCTGCCACACCCTTTTCTCTGGTCTATGGTATAGAGGTTGTTCTCCCTATCAAAGTCTAGATTCCCTCACTCTACATTTCTCTCCATGACATGCTCAATGATGATGACTTTTGCTAGGATCATTTAGCATAACTTGAGTTATTATACGAATGCCATCTTAATTCTCTTGACCACCTTCAAGTTTATCAAAAACATATCAAATGTGCCTATGAAAAATGTGTCCATGAACAGAGCTTCCAAGTCGGTGACCTTGTCCCGAAAGAAAATCAACATGTAACCAAAGAAGAAAAAATTAAACGGGGTAAATTTTCTCCTAATTGGCTTGTACCATACATCATGACTCACACTTATGGATCAGGTGCTTATCGTTTATCTTCACTTGATGGTAAACCCAAACATGAGCCCCTTAACACTTGGCATCTTTGACCATTCTATTGTTTAATTTTAGCCCTACATCACTTTTTGCCTCTTTCCATGCTTGTCCCTTGAGCGTTATCCACTTCTTAAACCTTACTGATGATTAAACAAGAATCATGTGTGTACCCATCATTTATTATCTTCGCTTGAATATGTGTACCACGACGCTACATATAGCATGATCCTCATGGATAATTTTCATCCACCTTTAGATGAGATCCCATAGTTGTTTCACCCTGCTTTCTGAACAAGAATCTTCCTCTTCACCTTGGTCTTGTCCATGACTCCAAAGCCATTACAGGGGATCTAACTCCTTGAGTAAAACTTCTAATAAAAAGATGACTCCCTCAGAAGGACATATTCCTCTTGATAATCACTACTATAAATAGATTGCTCCCTCGAAGGACAGCTATGTAAGGATCTTTAAAAAAAATGAGAGAAACTGAAGATTACCACATCAATCAACTTCACGAAGACCTCAAGGAGTTAATTTCCTCATCCCATATAGACTTCCCACATCAATCAATCTATCTCAAATACAAGTCAAAATAGAAGACTTTTAGTCATGAACTTGCCCATTGTGACCTTGGATCTCTTGCCCAAAGAGCATGATACCACATATAATATAAAAATTACCCACCTTTCACCATTCACGCTCCCATTTTCCTACCGCCTCAAGGGACCTCTTGGAAACCATGAAATTTGGTGATCATGTGTCTATTATTCACCCTTACAACAATAAATCATGCAATGTCCTTTAGGGTATTATGTTCATCACCTCCTTTAAGGCATGACCTACTCAGTATGGTCCTAACCAATTAGGTGGCTTTCTTTCCCCCTCTTATCTTTTAACATTCTTTATTTATGTTTTGATTACCTTATACAAGATTTGGTCCTTGATGCTACCTTTGGGGTAATCTTATTCTTCTACCACAATCAAAATCACCTATACCAATTTACCTATAAACCACCCACACCTAACATACCTAAACCCAAATCATGCCTAAAACCTACCATCTCATTTTCATACCTCCTCATATTCTTCCCTAACTTATGGGGGAACTACATTGGCCTGAGGTTCCTTTTCGCCAGGACTATATAGGTAGCAATCCGAGGGCATGGGGCCCTTGGAGGTTAGCTCGGCCACTCTCTACCCTAAAAAATTCATTTTCCATCTTCCTAAAATTACATTCCACCCCACTTAGTTTCCTTTTTATGTCAAAAATTGGAAATAAAACCAAACAAACAACACATTGCTTAACATTTTTATCATCATCACAACATACATTTGATATGACTACCATTTCTCTGCCATCATCATACATGTATTTGAAAGCATCTTAAACATGACCCATATCATCATTCATTACATAAATTAATGAATCACAACTTCAACCCATTTAGAATTGATCCATGCCTAGACCACAAACCTAACTCAACCATTCCTATGACCTGGCTTGATCCATGCCTAGACCACAAACATAACTCAACCATGCCTAAGACTTGAATCAATCGATTCCTAGACACAAACCTAACTCAGCCATGCCTAAGACTTGACTCAATCCATGCCTATTACTTGACTCGATCCATGCCTAAAACCTAACTTGATCCATGCCTAAGACCTAACTCAATCCATGCCTAAAACATGACTCGATCCATGCTTACAACCTAGCTTGATCCAAGCCTATGACTTGACTCAATCTATGCCTAAACCAACCTAACTGCATCATGCCTCACTCACCTAGTTTCTATCCATATCACGACAAAAAATTAAAATTCTTATAAAACATCTACACATCATCAAAATATCATCCATCTCATCATATAAACAAATATGTGTGTCTCTATAAAATATATACAGATATCCAATCATGTCCATCTCTTAAAATCATTAGCACGTAAGCCGGTATCATATATAATGAAAAATAAACAATACAAAATATCTTCGGCACGTAGGCCGGTATATGCTCACTAATACAAAACTCTTGTACATCCTCACTCTCATTGGCATGTATGCTAATATATATCCAAAATCAAAAATCAAAACTATGTCAAAATCAGGAGCCATATATCAGACATCTCGGTGGACATCCTCCATATCTGTATCACCTATCCCCTCTACCTCCTCGGCCCCTATCTGGTGACCTGTTAACATCTTCCCACCCATTATAGGTGGTAGCTAGGTCCCTACTAGTGTACCAATTAGAACTAGCCTCTAGGAACTTATGGCCTCACCCTGACCATGTCTTGGGGCTCGCTGGCCCCCTATGCTCTCCACACTATGGGTGCATGATTTGGTCCTCTCGCTGGAAGCCTTTTTGGCCTTGTACTCAGTTAATGATAAAAAATCTATCGCGGACACCATCAGCTAGTCTTGATAGTACCTAGCCTCCTCTCTCACCTCCCGTAGCCTAGATATGGGAACTATCTTCGGTGGCCCCATCATCCTCTAACCCTATACCTGTCCCACCCCTACCTATAAACTGGGACCCTTTCCTAGTGCCTGTGGTGGTTCCATCAGCCCCTACCCCTATACCTATATTTGGGCCTATAACGCCCCAATTTGTTCCTATGTTATGGCCAAATAACCCTCTAACCCTGTCACATATGCCTATAGGGAAGCCACCTGACCATCATCCCCATCTCCATCTCCATTCCTACTCTGGGCCATCCGAGCTAGAAGACTAGCCACTTGTACATGTAACTCAGCCATCTCCACCTCTAAGCTAGCAAGTTATGCCTTCACCATACCCAACTGGGTAATCAGGATCACCACATACCCCTGTAAGGCATCCCTCTGCACCGTAATGGTGGCTAAGTCTGGCTACCCTGGCATGGGTGGAACTACTCATAAATGAGTTGCCCACCACTATCTGTATCTATCTGTAACCCCGACATCATCAATTCACCGGTCTACCACCTGCTCCTCCTACCCTATGGGCACTGTCATCTGTGGTAGAGGTAATGGCCTCTCCACGTCATCCCTCCTATACTGCAAGAAGGGTGGAAGTATGTCATGTGGTAGTCCAAACTTCCATCTAATTTTTTCCACTGGGATCATCTCATGCTCCCCAACATGGTGCCCCACTATCCATCTCACCAACTGAAGAACATCTAGCTCCTCATGCATCCGCCTAAATGAGGGATAACCCATATACAGTCTTCATATGATGTCCACTCTGAATAACCCCTCCAATAAATTCCTATAATAGGCCACATCATGTTTTTCCTTGTCTGATTACCACTCTTCAATCACTAGTACCCATCGCCTATACCCCACCTGCACCAATCTTGGTGGAAATGCATCTACTTGGGGCATCCCTACTGGATGCACACAAACTATGTGCTCATAGGCCCAACACTGTAGTAAAAAGGTACAATATAGGCTAAACCTGTGTAGACACCCATATGCCCACAACTCTTTGTATAGCTGCACTAGGAATATTGGCACCTAGGAAAAGCGAGTCTGATCTATCATCATGTCATGAAGTACCCCCATCAATGAGTAGGGAAATCTCCCTCCCTCTGCATCAGGAAGTGCAAAACAACACACTGCCTCCATCAATAAAACAACGAGCCCCATCTCCTCTAGATGGGTTGTGTACATCCATCCATAGCTTAGAATGGAACTATGAAATGTCATGTCTGTCAGTCCCTCACCAAACACTAGCAGCATCAACTCCTCTGAGGCCTTAGAGGATATTGAATACACCTGCGTACCCAGTATCGGTAGCTGGAGGATCCTAAACACATCCTCTAGGGTGACTGTCATCTCACCCATCGGTAGGTGGAACATGTTGGTCACTGAATCTCATCTATCAATAAGAGTGACCATCAGACTCGGCTTCTAAACTACATGCCAATAGCGTCAGACCCCACTCAGGCCCACCTCCTCCACGTGCTGCCACTTCTCAGCAGTCGCTGTGCCTCACACTCTCAAGAGTAGGGGTGGCACCCTGTCTCTCATCCGTATCTGATCTCTCCCCTACATCCAATATAAACAATGAATTAATCCACATTCAACATACCCATACTCACCCACTACCATTTCCCCAAACCCATTTTTCCCCTTGCCTAATCTAGGTTTTTCAACAATGCACCCTATTCTACCCTTCCCTATCTCACCCACTAGACCTAGGGCCCTTTTTGGCTCCTTATTCTCCAAAACCTGACCGGTGCCGGTTATCTCTAACTAAAATCAATCACCCCTAAACTGGCATCGGTCATGTGTTTTTTGATTACTCCCGGTTTGACTCTACCAATGTCGGCTAAACCCGACCGACGCTGGTCACTATCACGGCCAAAACCCATGACCCCCAAAACCCTCTCCTCTCCAAAACATCCCTTTCCTTCCTCTTCTACCCACCCATCCTCCCCTATACCTCTCCTTAACCTCCTCCCACCCCATATTCTCCTATTTTACTCTTTCCTTGCTCCTATTTTCCCAATTCACCCGCCCACATTTCAAAAAAAAAACAAGAAAACAACCAACCCAATTTGTCACACCCCAACTTATCCCCTAATCTATCTAACAAAACACAACAAGGGTGTGATGCTTACCTCATCATGTTATCATCGCCATGGTGGCACATTTGGCCACTACACTAGTGGCCTGCCCGATCCCTCTCCGGCCTCTGCCATCACCAATCACTACCCATGCCTCCAACCAATCAAATCACACAATCTAATCGCATGGACCCACCTCTCAACTACCAATCACCCACTGTTCAGCTCGCTAACTCATCTCTCCGTTCCGTCTAGACACTTTTTCCCTTTCTCTCTCTCTTGTGTCACTTTCCCAATTTGTAAGAAGACAAATGAATTGCAAAAAGTGTGGATTTTTTGTTTTTGTAATATCCCCAACCTAACCGACACTAGTTTCACCTTCACTAGCATCAGTCATGTGACCTACCTTACCATGATTGGTTACCCTATACCGGCATCGGTCACCCTCTCTTACACATTGCCCCCAATTTCACCCTATTACCCTGCCCATAACTTTTTTTCCACACCCAACCTTTACCCTGACCATTTACCTTACCCTCCTGACCTCATCATTTACTACCTACCCTCTTCCTCATTTGGGGACTCGTTCTTTTACCCACACCCCAACCCTACCTATGCCGTGACCTAGATTCTTGGACCTGGATCACTACTATTGACCTTTGACCTCATGTGTTTGCTATACCTTGCGGCACTATTACCTATGTTGATTGACCTAATGACCTTACCTTGCCTCTTGCCATGACCCTTTATCCTGACCCTATCTTTGGTGTACCAAAACACACCTAAACGTTCCTACACCTAACCTATGTCATGTTTCCTGACCATATCCGATACCGTGGATACCAGAATCACTTCAACCTTGTTTGGGATAAACCTATCAACCTTAGACAATGTAGAGTTTTCCTACTTTTCAACCCGGTACCGTACTACATTTTATACTTGTGTGTGCATTTGAATATTACTACCTTTTACCCTGACCCATTACCTAGATTACCTGAGTAAACCTTTTTTCTTTTTCCCCCAATACCCACCTTCCTCTTCCTAACATTCACATTTTATCAAACCTCTCACTGATTCTTCCTTCTACCTCATTACTTTCTGGATCGAGGGGGATAACCTTCACCCACACATGGGGCAACCACATTTTATTTTTTTCAGCTTCGCTTACCAATACAAGCTATGCAATAAAAAGGGAAAAAATGTAGACACCAAAATTGGTCACACTCCCCTTGGTCCCTCGTTAAATAAATACATTGAACACATCCTCCTAACCATGGCCCCCTTCACCCCACTTTAATATTAATTTAATTAAATTAATTCATTATCCTCACCATATTTATTATTTAAAATATCCTAATTGAGATAATGCCCACATATCCACCTCATCTAACCACCTCATCCTAAGACCTATTCTTAGTAAGTTTCCATAACTAACTAAGACTTACCCAAACCTTAAAAATCAAAAGCTACATTCCCTCTAACCACATTCCCACATGTTAGAAGGAAGCTTCTAGTCTAATCCGTGGGTAAACGAAACAAGATCCCAAAAAATCAAGGGGATCTGCCCAATTTAGTAAACTTAGGAAATCCCACCCTAACCGACACCGGTTACCCTTAACCACCACCAGTTAAGCTAGAACCACCATCACCTACCATTTAACTCCCAAAAAAACCTTATTTTGAGTTTGGCACACAATTTTGGATGTTGGCACATTTTTGAGAGAGAGAGATATTTTGAGAACAAGTGACTAAACTAGAGTTGCATACAAGAAAAAATAGCATTTGTACCAGCATCAGAACACCCATAGTCAGTACTAAAAGCAATCACATAACCACTTGTCTTCACGGGAGCATCCAGAGAAGATCCAGCACTACACTAAGTCCATTTGTTCACCCACCATTACCAACCAAGCACCAAGCTCATACAAATAGTAAGTCTGTTAACCTGCATTGGTTCCTTGTCATTTGAGTAGATCCTTTTACATTTTTTATTAGCTTCTGCTTTCATTTCCATTCCCATCATTTTATCTCCATGTAAAATCAACCACCTCTTTACCCACACTATTGGACTATTCATACCTAGATTTTCATCATTCCTGTGTACCTCCAAGATTCATATAAACCTCACCATTGCCCTTCCACCTTCATCTAACCCCAGATCTATCACTTAGCCAAGTTTTATTGGATTTCATGTACCCCGAACACACCGAATCCGGTCACCCATAACCTTCGTCGGTTAATCTAAACCAACGTCAGTCTCTGTGTCTTTTATCAGAAACCTAGATCAGAGCCTGAAACTACCACCAAATACCCTAAACTACTTAGAAATATTACCCTGACCAATAACAGTATCCTGACAGTGACCTTGACCTTTAGATTCAATCATATCCTATCCTGTTGTGAACGGATTTTCTTATTGTAAACGAATAAGATACCTATATCCTTTTTACTACAGTAGGATTTACTTTATTACCAGCATTAAGTTGTTTTAAACAGTGGATTGACAATTGTCTAGGAAGTATCACACTTCCTGGATCTAGCACATGCTAGGCAGTCTACTACATATATTGTTTAAATTTTATTCGTTGGTCTTGCATTCCATTTCAGGTAGTTCCTCCAATAAAAGAGGAAGCTCTCATGATCAGTTGTGGATTTAGAAATCATACTCGTGTAACAACCTATCAACCAACATTTCAATAGGTATTCCTCCTAGCCCATTACCTTTATTTGTTTTGTCATTTTCAAATAAATGTCTAAGAATCAGTTGAAACATGGGAAATAAGAAAAAAAATGTGTAAACCAAGTGGTGATGAGAAATACTTGGCATAACTTTGGTAGTGTCACAGCTTTTCTTACGAAAAGTGGAAAAATAGGAAAAAGTAACCATCGTAACTCCTAGTTTTAACTTTAGTGGACCTCCCCTTATTTGAATAACAAGGTTTTGAATCCAAAAAAAATTTCATGTTGTGATAGCTCTTTGAAACATGATGTCTAAGTCAAATTGCTTCTAAGACACATGCTTCCTATTGGTTCACTTTCTAGGTGTCACAAACTATTTCTGCGAGCACATTTTTCCAAGAAAGTTGCACTGAATTAATCTTAGAGTATCCTAGATTTACTTTACCCCCTTCAATACAATGAGAAATAAATTTTGTTTAGTTATATCTCAATGGGTTGCATGAAGATAATTTTGACTCTGATCTCTCCAAGGTGTACTAATCAATTGGGTAGTGGAGAAATTTCATGTTTCATTCACAAGGTTCCCTCTTTTGTGAACTAATTTAGGGTTCCTAAGAGCATCCCTCTTGTTATCTTAAAGCTTATGTCAAAGGGATTTTCTCCTAGTTCAAATTTGATGATCCTTAGCTCTTAACTGAAACCTGCAATACAATGTGATGAATAAAATTGTTGCATGTTTCCTTATCTTTTGGATTAATAAATTTGGTTTATACCACCATTGGTAACCTACAACACATGTGTAATTAGAGGTTTTTTTATATTCTTGTTTCTTTATAAATCATTAGGTCCTACATACAAATAGCTAGTCGTTATCAAAAAATATGTATAATATCATAAAAAGAGGATTAAATGTTACTTTTTGTCCTCAAGATCATGCAAGGATGTGAGAGAAGAGCATACATGTTGGGTATCAAAATATTTACTAAGTACCAAAGGGTGCATGCGTGCGTGGGTCAAGGAAGAATAAGGGCGCATGGGGAAAAACATGTAGGATAAGGGTTTAAGAAGAGTTTAGGAGAAACCAGGGCATGAGTACAAGGTAGAACAATTTAAGATCTAAGGACTTAGCCATATCCAACATTCCAAAGGCACTTGAGGAAAAACGTGACTTGACTAGGTGTGCTGAATGGATAAGGTGACATCCTGGATACTTAGTGGTCAAGAAAATAATATTCCATGCATGGAAGGTTCTCAAAAGACATTATTGCAGAAAGTGTACAACTTAGAACAAGATTAGCATGCTCCATTGGAGGACCACCCAGACACTTGGCAATTGATCTGCTCTTGGAGGAAGGCATTGTGGTGGGTGCTAAGCCTATTTATAAAGATGATATAGAGCAAGGAAGACACACCTAGAGACAAAACAATTGGCCAGAATTGAGAAGTAGATAATACAAAGCAGGTATGCGGAACATGAGGGAAGGCATCAAGAGTATGATGTTGTAGTAAGGCTAGGATTTAGAGAATTAGTGCTAAGGGGTATAATGGAAGTAATAGGCCTCTGTATGGCATTATAATATGTAATAAGGGATGAACTAGGAGGTCTTAGTTAGAATATCACATCAGGGAGGATCTATAGGAGATAAGTCTAAAGTGTTTTTTATGCATGGTCTATTATGACCCTTTTGAGTGTAATGTGGTTACTGATACTTTGATCAATATGAATATATGGCTCTATTATGAATATCTAGTTCAGGGGTTCAAACCCTAGTGTTATATCCTTATATTTTATGATAAATATTTTCTTTTTATTTC
Organism: Taxus chinensis; assembly: GCA_019776745.2. Taxonomy (NCBI): domain Eukaryota; kingdom Viridiplantae; phylum Streptophyta; class Pinopsida; order Cupressales; family Taxaceae; genus Taxus; species Taxus chinensis. Next base: position 507,188,783 of record CM034146.1, on the reverse strand, counting down.
ATTCCATGATGTTTCTCTTGTTATTAAAGGCTTGGGTATAAGGATATGATATCCCTTGTTGTGACTTTACATGAAAATTCACTTCTTCACAACTAATCCTCTAATAATGGCAATATCTTCTCATAATGCTCACATAAAGGAGGGGATCGACACTCTTGCATGCCTCGAGTGAGTGCCCAACACCCACTGAGTGAAAGGACCGCGTGCATTGGATTAGAGAGTTGTATTAATAGTACATAAAAATGACTACATCTTGGTTCCATTACCGAGACCCTTTTTTCAAATTTATTGTGAGAATGATGTGTGATGACATAGTGCTTGACCTTAGATAATGCCGAGGCATGGTTTAAGAGCACGAAGGATGATTTTTCTCAGAGATTTAGTACTGGACCTAGGTTTGATGCATGTAAATGGGTAGAAAAGCATCTATATCATGAGCTCTATGAGACATTATGTTTTGTTCTAGTAGAGTTGTATGAATGGATTTCAACATATGCATCTAGATCAAGTTGGTACTATAGATCTTGCATTTGGACCCAAGATGAATATCAGAGGTTGTAGGATGTTAATCTAACTTGGATGTGTGTTGTTCATCATTGGTGGAAGAGAGTGATAACTAGTTATAACCTAGAATATGTTATTTCTATGTATTCTTGTCATGGGGCTGATGAGTTTGAGTTCTTAAAGGAACCTAGAGGATCATTATTGCATGTTATCCCTTTAGCCATGAATATCCTACTCATTACACTAAGTTTGGAAGCTTTCCTTATGGCCGGATAAGATTCTTTGAGTGCTGGGTGAGGAAGCTAGGGTGGAGGAAGATGGAAGAAATTGCGCATGAAAAATAAAGAGAGGACAGAAGACTCAAGTATAACAAAGTGTGTGAAAGGGATTTGTCCAGACAATGTGAGGTTGCGGGAGTGATGGATTTATGGAGGTAGACGTTATAACAAGGAATTGAGGTTCACATGGAGGATGTGGATCCCAAACAGTTTGTACTACCCCATCTCGTTAAGCATGGGAGAGAGATCCCTTTGGCTTCTAATGAGATTTCATCGCTTGGAGAAAGGAGAGCCATTGGCGTGCATATTAATATGCGTTATGACCAACCGTTGGTGCTTAGTCTTACAAATCAAGAGATACGTATTGGTAACCTAGTTGGTATTAGTGGGAGTAACTGATCTACACCTAGGAGGTATAATTTATTGTTTGGTACATCTATGGTTTCACAATCATTTCTTGTGTTTGGAGGAATATTTTCTAGAATGATGTTTGGGAAAATTCTGAGTACAAAAATATTAGGTTACATATATAGGAGTGGCATGGGACACACATCTAATAGTAGTGTAGTATCAAAAACTATTGGCGCGTAGTTTAGTGGGATGTTGGGAATGCTAGGCATGCCAACTTTAGGCCCTTTACTAGCTACAAGAGGTGGATCTAGTGGTATAGGAGCTAGAGAACCTAGTGGACTTGGTAGATATGGAGGATCTAGTGGGTCAGGAGGAACAAGACCTAGTGTATGTAGTGTCTTTGGTGGTGGAGGAAACATTGAAGGGAATCAAGGTTCTGGATAAGATGAAAAAGTACCTCAACCACCTCAACAAGTATTTTTTGAGATGTCTTTGAACCTACCAAACTACAAGGGTGTTGAGGATGTTACAGAGGATATACACAAGTGTGAACTGCTATGGCCCGAGAAGGGGATCACTACCCCATAGTGGAAGGAAAGTTAGTTTGTAACAATGTTGCAAGGAAGCATGCATAGTTGGTACCAAAAGTATGACCCCCATCAGACAGTGGTGGATTAAACTACACTGTGGAAATCCTTCTTGCCTGAATTTCATGAGTTTGAGAAAAAGAGCATTAGTGATCTGAAGGAGATTCAACAAGGAATGTCAGAGAGTGTGTGGTAGTATGATACAAATTTCAATACTCTCTTATCAAAGTTATCCTATGATATTCACCCCTCTCAGCATGCTCAGTGGTTTGTTGGAGGATTGATAACATTGTTTAGGAGAGCAATTTCACACAAGACTTTCACAGACCCACGCGAGGCCTTGGAGGCCTCCCTGCATGCTGAGGTTGTCTAAAGTGTGGATAATAGTGTTAGGCCATTCTTTGAGGCTTAGATTTCTACAATGGCAAAGTATTTAGAGAAGCTATTTGTGAACTCAGTTCATGAGATTCTCATTGGTCTATGGTACATAGATTGTGAGGTAGAGGGGCATACAAAGGATAGTTTCCTTAGGAGATCAATATGTATAATGACTATGGACTATGAAATTTTCCATGAAGATCATGATGTAAGTAGATGCCCACTACTGCAGCACACAATCCTTACTAACGTGTCTTGGTATTGCAAGATCTACACCTTCACTACCCATAACACTAAGGATCATAGATTTATTGAATAGATACATGATGTCATTGATATTAGTGTGTGCCAAACTAGCCTCACAAGCAACTCCAAGGATAATTGTCTTCACTATAAAGGACGCACTGATGGAAGGAACCGTGGAAGAGGTTTTTGAGGAGAATTTCATGGTCATGCAAACCGTTGATGAGGAAGAAGTGAGTTCCCGCATGGGATGTGTTACAAATTTGGATCTGCGGAGCACTACAAATGTGATTTCCCTAAACTGGTACAATGTTTGTGGTGTGGAAAGAAGCACAAGTATGAGGTGTGCCCAGATTTATTTGAGCACATGAGCTACCAGCACTAGGAAAAAAAGGCATTGGGATGGTAAGCATGATGAAGGTCAATTCACAATGGATGCCAAGAGTGGTGCATGAGTTAGAACTAGAACTGGTAGTAGTTACGAAATGAGCTAAGGCTACACACATGAGGGAAGTACCAAGGAAAAAACACTGGTTGCTACAGAAGAGGTGGTACATTAGAAGTATCTGGACCCTAATCATAAAAAGGAGGTGTATCAAAAACCATGGATGTGATTCGAAGCCTTTTGGCAGAGACCCAGTAACTAAAAGAGTGGTTAAGACAATCAGGGAAAAGAACTAATGTTGAGGCTCCATAGAAGGATCTGGATGAGGTTAGGGAAGTATGTAAGATGTTGAGGCAAGATAATATCATCCCCTTTCTAGGAGAGTGGTTATGAGAGAAGGCACCACGTGTTAGGGGAGGGTGTGAGAGGTAGGTTCTACTTGCCAACCTTCCTCCCCACAACCTTGATTATGACAAGGAGATTACCTTGAATGTTGTTATAGATGGGTGGCTTCTATGAAATATTTTGATTGACATGGGCATGGAGGTCAATGTTCTCACTCTAGATGCATGGCATCAAATGGGAAGGCCCCCATTATAGCCATATTTGAATGTGTTGTATATGGCTTAACAAGACAAAGGTAATTCCCATTGGTGTCTTGAAGGACATTGTTATCAGTATCCAAGGGGAAAATTTCACTGGGGATTTTGAAGTCTTGGTGCTAGTTGAGGTTGAAAACTTTCCAGCATTACTTGGCAACCCCTAGTGTTATAAGAATAATGCTAACCTAAGAATCAATAAGGGATACATAAGCTTTTAAAACAAGGAGGAGTGGGTCATCATCCCCTTAATTGATGGAAAATCAGTGCCATATACTAAGCCCTTGGAAGAAGAAGTAATTGATAGGATCTACGGGCACTCTATCAGGCACCCTTAGGTGATTCACCCTACAAAGGGGGCTATTTAGTTTGAAGATGCTTAGTCCATAAGTGATACAACTATTGTGGCATGTGATAATTGGGTGCATGAGACTTATGAGTTAATTGGGAAATAGCTAAGAGGCTCTATGACAAGGGTAATGAAGGTGTGCTTAGTCAAGTGCCTAGGAGGGAAGAAGTTACCAAGTTATTTTAGAGGAGCCAACCCTGATGATTTCTTATGAGAAATGGAGGCTGAGTGGAAAAATGAGGTCAAAAGAAGAGGGATGCTTAACTATAAATTGCTTGGGACCAAAACACATTGGTGGGTAACACACTCGTGATATCCATCTAGAGTGACACAAGGTGAGAATCATATTCTCTGTTACATTCTCTTGAATCAATGCCCCCACTACAATTCAATACTACCATGGGAAGGAGCCTGCCTCATTTCACATCCAAACATGTGAGAAAGCATGGATGGGAGGTGTGGAGGCCTTGTCACCTTCTTTATGGGTGCATAAGTTGTATTCCACCTTACAAGGTTATGCGTGCACATGGTATATTCACTCTGAGATGCGCTGTCAGATAGGAAATTGGTAGGAGTTGACGGCTAACCTCCTTCAAGCTTTCGAGTATCAGAGTACTAAACCATCGGTGGATAGGGAATTGTAGGTTTTTACGTGCATAATGATGGGAGATAGTGCCATAGGGAAGAACATAGAATACTGGAGTTGTTGGGTGAACCTAGTTTTGAACCATGATTTGATTAGGAAGAGTCAGAAGAGATGCAACTTGAGTGTGCATAGATGGAGAAAGAAAAGGGAAATATGGTCTATGTGATAGATGGAAAAGAGATGTAGAGTTTATATATTAATCATACTGAAGGTACGCGCGAGGTGGTTGATAATGCTGATGAGAAAGAACGTGCCTACCATGAACCCCTGAAAACAAAGAAGGTTAACATTGGCTCAGAGGCTGAACATAAGGAGGCCGCTATTGGAGACTATTGGCCAGAGAAGGAGGTCTCGAAGATCATTGATCTATTACGTGTGAGTTTCAGGATTTATTTCTGCGTGGGTACCATGAGCTTAAAGGCGTTCACCACTCCTTGGGGGATATGAAAATCAAGTCAAAAGAAGGTTAGAGCCCAATCTAAAAGAGACCTTATTTAATGAATCTAAATCTTCACATCAAGGTTAAGGAGGAGATAGATAAAATGATCACTTCGGGCATCATTGAAGCTATGGAGGAATCAGAATGGATAAGCCCCATAGTCATCAACTATTAAAAAGGATGGAAGGATAATGATCTATGTTGACTATCAGGACCTGAATACAATGTGTGTCATTGACCCGTTTCCAACCCCCTTCACTGAATAAATCTTGGAAGGAGTATCTGATCTTGAAATCTATTCCTTCATGGATGGATTCTTAGGATACCATCAAGTTAGAATTATTAAAGAAGACCAAGAGAAGACAACTTTCACCATTAAATGGAGAATTTTTTCCTATACAGTCATGCCTTTTGGACTGAGGAACACCTGTTGGTGTGTTTTCGCGCATAGTGGTCCAGGCATTTCAAGATTTTATCCATAAGTTTCTGCAAGTCTACCTTGATGACTGGATAGTTTATGGACTAGTGAAAGACCATTGTGACAATTTGAGGCTAATGTTTGAGAGATGTTAGCAGCTGAGGATATCCCTCAACATTAAGAAATGTATTTTTGCTACTCCATTTGGGACCCTGTTGGGGCATATCATATGTAAGGAAGGTTTTCTGGTGGATCCTTGCTAAAGTTGTTATTTAATGGGTTGGGGGAGCCTACCAGTCAAAGCACAGTGTGCAGGGTTCCTTGGGCATACAGGATACTACCGGAAGTTTATCAAGGGGTATGCCAAAATCTCTGTGCCATTAGAGAAGTTACTAAAACATAAGAGTGCATTCCATTAGGGAGTGGCACAGCCAACGATGTTTGACACTTTAAAGGATAGACTTGTCACTGCACCCATATTACAGTTTCCCTCTTGGGATAAACCTTTCCACATGTATGTTGATACCTAAGGGATAGCCATTGGAGCAATCCTAACACAACCTGGAGAAGGGATTTTTGATCACCCCCTTTGTTTTGTAAGTAGGAAGTTGACACCAACAGAGAAAAACTATACCACTACTGAGCGCAAAGAACTTTTGATGATCTATGCATTGTATAAGTTCTGGCAGTATCTGCTAGCAGCACCCTTCATATTTTACATAGATCACATGGCCTTGAAGTACTTGGTGAACAAGCCCATTTTGCAAGGGCACATATGTCATTGGGTCCTATTATTTCAGGAATTTGAGTTTACAGTTGTTGTAAAACTAGGAAAGAGTAACTCAGGGCCTGACCATTTGTCAAGAATTGACTCAGGGGAGGATGTGTAGAGCATTGAGGATGGTGTGTCAGACGAACAACTATTTAGGTTGAGGCACGTACCCTTTGAATTATATGATATTTTTTTGTTTCTCAAAATGGGTGTGGTGTCAAAAGGAATTAAAACTTTGGAAAGGAAACAATTAGCTATACGTGTCATGCCCTACATGCTAATTAGTGGAGACTTATACAAGTTAGGTTATGATGAGGTTCTACACTGATGTGTGTTAGAACATGAGTGCATTGTAATCATGGAAGAAACACATGGTGGGATTACAGGAGGACACTATGTAAGGAATGCCACCACAGTGCAGAAGATTCTAGTTGGCAGGGCTTTGGTGGGAAAGTATATACCAGGATCACATTGAGTTTTGACAAGGTCTGTGACCATTGTCCATTTTCTTTACAAGCTAGAGAAACTCAGGGATGAAATTCCCTTGAGGCCTATAGCCAGTGCAGAACCATTTAAAAAATGGGCAATTGACAGAGTAGTAACATAGACCAATTTCACCCTACTGGGCGAAGGATTGGTTAGCGCTATATCATCGCTTCGACATGATTACTTGCACCAAGGTGGGCGGAGGTAACTGCCTACAAGGGAAACGTGCTGCGCCAATCGGGCGGCTGATAACTACTGCTAGATTCTTATGGGGGAACATAATTGCGCCAGGTATGGATGTCCTTTAAGCTTGACTAGTGACAGGGGTACACACTTGTTTCAATGAAACATTCAGGATTTTGTAGGTGGAGTTCAATGGTGCGCCCATCATAAGACTTGCCCCATATCACCCACAAGCTAATGGAATTCCTGAGGGGCGTTTAACAAAATTATGAGTCACATGTTGACAAAAAATTACGATGTGGGAAGACAAGATTGGGATGTTGAAGGTATCATCCATTTTATGGGTTTGCTATACAAAACAACCCATAAGAGATGAAAAAGGCCATACCATTTCAGTTGGTGTTTAGCGCAGAGGATTTCATACGAATTGAATTTATGATACCATCATTGTGTATTACACACGTAAGAGGATTAGCTCATGAACAAGCACTCGTAAGGAGGAGGAGCTTGATAAGTTAATATAGCTAGATGCTCTGAAATCACTTGCTAGATGGATTCAGAAGGTTGAAAAGGAGTTTGAAGACAAAAGGCATTGCATGATCGCCATATTAAAAACAAACAATTCAAGATTCGACAGATGGTTTCATGTATATGAATATAAATTTTGAAGCCATCCTGGGAAATTGAAACGTCCATTAGTTGGGCCCATACATCCATCTCATACATCATTGACTTTTTCATGTCAGTTATAAATGCTAGATGGGATGAGATTACCAGGGCATTTCAATGGGATTAGGCATGTAGCCATACTATAAATAAGGTCTTCCTTATGTTTGTAAATAAGGCAGTATTACCATTTACTCTAGGATTTCCTTTTATGTGATTTATTTCCTTGTGTTTCCCTTTCTCATTGCTTTGTTCCTTTCTTTGATAGTTTTTTTTGCATTCACCTTGTGCACTGTAACCACTTATTACTTTCAAAAGTGTGTATGCGCAGAGGAACTCTTTTTACTGTGGGGTGGAGTAATTGCAAAGTGAAATAGAAGTTGGTAGTTTGTCTCCTTGGCATGGCCTAGATTGAAGGATAAAAAACACATAAGGTAGGAGAGCACGCATAGAAAAGGTGGACATGAGGAATTCTTGGTGTTCAAGATAGCTTTACAAAGACCACGTACAAAGGATGAGAAGCACATGGAAAAACATGAGGTAGGTGAGGGAAAAAATAAGGTCAAGGATCAGAAGAAGTGCATTCTGCAGTCACAAAATCACTAGCATTGCATTGAATTTTCTAAGGCTTTTGTACCATTTCCAGCGGTCATTGGTGTGATTTTCATAACATTGGATGAGATGCCCTTAAGACCTATAGGACTAGCACATAATGATTTCAAGAGAGTGGGTTCCTCTTCCTACTTTGTAGGCCAAAGCTCATTGGCAGTACAGGAAAGCTAGATCGCACTATATCCTAATCTAACTTGCAAGGATATTAGGAGAAAAGAAAACAAGTAGAAATAGATCCTACAAACGGGTGACTAGACTAAAGAAGGAGTGAGTGAGCTATTATATTTGTGATGAGATACACAAATTCAAATGTATAGTTATCCTTTAAGGGTGACTAATAGGGGTACACTAATCTAGCAATGCATTCACAATCAAGATTTTTTTGAACATACAGAGTGATAATGGATAGCCTATGCATAGAGAACTGAATATCAGACACAAGCTATATGGAATGAGATTGGAGGGGCAAAATTCTGGAAAACAACACAGCAAGGGAAGATAATCCACGAATTCACATTTTATGTGCTTCATTAATATGAATAGTTCAAATATTTGACCATGATAAGGGCCTATCTCATCCATTCAAGGAAGAATACACTTTTAACCTAACAAGCAATATTGACTTCACAAATCCAACTCTTTGACAGTTGCTGTTGCTGGCACAAAAGAACTATTTCTACCAAGGTTGAAACAAGGATTCCACCACTCCAATTTAAGACAAATAGCAGGAGAGGAGATGGAATATCACAAAATGGATGTTACTTCAACCAGTGTAATGGAGGTATTAATTCATGGAAGTGAAAGGATGTTGGTGTTGCTTGTAAAAAGCTCCCCATATTGTCACCATGACTTGAAGGCAGATGAAAGCTATGAATTAGCTTCACCTGATATGCGTAAAACCAAACTAAAAATTATGAATCTTGGCCTAATGGTTTTTGTCATAATGATTCATCAAGTTCCTCACGCCAATCTTGGGAATTTCTTTATCTCATTCCATTGGTTTGAGAAACATATCAATCTCATACATACCATTTCAGGAACTTTTCCCAAGTTACAAGGGACCTTGAAAAATGGAAAAAGGTTACTAGGCCATGAGTGAAAGCAACTATTTTGGGTCTAAATCCCTATTCATATCACATAATAGGAATGTTAGCATTTGTCAAATAAGCTGAATATGACCATTTGTGATGCCTAAGTCGTGATCATTCTAGAAAGTCATTTATTTTCATGAAAATCAGACCTCAGACTCAAAGGTTGATCACTTTCTTTGAAGATTGGGAGGTTTAACATTGCCTAGTTCTTGCCAATAGCCACTTATTATTTTCAAAAATGTCGGGTCTGCATGATCCCGGATGCACAGATAGGACAACTCTTCTATTTCCTATGTGGGATTCCTTGTCCTTATGCAAAGTAAACTGGGCTGCGAGGGATTGACCTCGTCATTCTCTACAGTACATGTTCCTTGACTGCGGCTCTTTCGCCTTTGCGCATCCCACGCGTAATAGCACTAGAAACTGTCTCAAGGACCGTGAAAAGTTGCGTAAATTTTTCAATTTCCACGTTTTAACTTCCAAAATTGACCTGGACATAAGATGAATTCCCTGCGTGTCCCCTAGGAACTAGGCGGTGCAAACAAGAATAGCCAATTTAGTGAATTCCTTTGAAGCAGCTCCTTAAACATGGTTAGGTAGGAAGGGAATGATCCGCACTGGTAGGATAAAGAGAGACCCGAAATGCCAAATGGCACCCGCAAATACACACATTTTGGATTGCATTTCTAACTTCATAAGATTTTTTTCCTGGCCAAAAGGTGAAGTTAGAGAGAACCCTAGGGACCCCAGGGGGGTAATGATTTTGCGCCTTGAATCAGTTTGGATTAGCTGAATGAAGAATTTGATCCTCACCCAATTAAATTATCAAAATTAGGTTGAGATAGGTGACCTTTTGGATAACAATGCCTTCAGTCTGCAACTGCGTGTGTAAGAGTCAATAAGGATTTTTTGCGCTCCAGAAGGTTTGGATACATTTATGTTGCCATTAGGATTGGGTGCAGTAAAGTAAGAGCACTTATAAGATCACCTTTATGGGAATCCACAAAGAATATTTAATGCTAAGTGCATCGTTGGTTTGGAGGCATACCATCGATTGCATGAGTGAGCACAGTGTCTTTATGATAGCCAGATTGGGCACATAATTTACCTTGCTATAGTGATATTGAAGAGCTCTTTCAGAATGAAAAAAAATTGTGTTAAGGAGGAATTATGAAAATCTAATTGTGGACTAGTGTGATTGTGGAAGGATTACACAGGCTTTTGTAAGAGTACACTGTTTGTGGAAGTGAGTCAAGGTTAGGGAATTCCTTGTGGACATGGGAGTAAAGGGATTTTGAGAAGTCAAGCCGGCATATTTGAGCAGAACAAGGAAGATTTTGAGTTTTATCCCAACAAATAAAATAGCACCAAAGAAGGTTTTTGAACCATCTCCTGAAGAAGGGTAAGGTGAAAGGGGAAAACAAACTTGCTCCGACACTAATTTCAATGAAGAATGGTATGCAGAGATGCAATTACCTACATGGAGTGTTGCTTGGGAAAGGAATGGGTATCACATGTAAGGAAGATGTTCCGTGAGTGATTATTGAACCATCACGTGCATGCACCATAGAAGAAGGAGATGGTGTTAGAACTGGTTCACTCTGACAGACAAAAGGACAACTAGAATGGAGTGCTTGATCTATTAGGGGTGATGATACAACAGTGAAGATAAAGTTAGAGAAGGCTAGGTTGCTGCAAATTTATGAGTTTCCCTACTTTGGAAAATCTAATTGACCATTTCTACTTCATAGGTCACAAAATGGTTGATGTCACGTGTGAATGAGGACCATTTCTACTTCACAGGTCATATAATGTGCATAACCCGTTAACTAATCTCTAATTTTATTGGCCTTTTCTATGAAGTAGAGCCACTAGATGATGACTTGGAGGAAAAGGAATCCATTAACGAGACAATACGTGCTTATGACTATAAGAAGGGATCATGCTACTTTGATATTTTAGATATCTCCTAACCCAATGATGAGTATGGCTGCATGCATTTGGTATCCAAGATGAATGGAGTAAGAGAGGTGGACACAGATAAACAAGGCTTGGTTGAATGTGTGCCGGAGGATTTGAGAAGGAACCATCTATAACCTATTCACCTTCATCTACAGCAATAAATCATTGGCAGTTCTACGCATGAAGGAGAGAAGATCATGTTTCAAAATATCCTCCTCACCATCATATTCTCATGTATATTGGAGTTCCCGATGGGCCAGAGATGTTTGTATGGGAGTATCTAGATGAAGATCCTTCCCCTACGAAAAGATTTGAAAAGTACACTTGTGACACCATGACAGCCACCCATAAGGCGCACCTAAAGAAATGGTACAAGAGGGTGCACGATGTGTTTGCGGTTGAATGGAGGATACCTAAACAATTTCTAGTGCTAGTATAAGGAGAGGATGATTTTTCTATATACCAACATTTATTTGTAGATTCACATGGATATATGGGACCAAGAGTCCATAGTGCAAACTTCCTTTCTCTTTCACCGCAATATACTTTCAAGAAGGGGTCAATCACTTTAAATAAGTAAAAATAATAAGGTTTGACCTCAGCAAGGTGGACATAGACCACCATGAGATACGAAGGAAGCTAGTATACCCCAAGATGTGCGCTTACATAGAGAAGTATATCTCTCATGATCTACACATGAAAAAAATGGTGACGCTACCAATTTCTTGAAGGAATGCAATGAGGGTATACTTGTGGATCAAGCCCAAGTATGAGAAGGGAACCTACTTAAAGAGTGAAGTTTCCATCCCAGAAGACCCCACCGAAAGAAATAAGGTTGCTCTAAGAAAGAGGGCGATGGAAGAGGTTCTAGAGAAGAAAGCACCAAGTGTGCAGCCAACACAATCTATGGGCGCACTTGAGTCAGGTGCCAAGCCAAGTACATAAGCAAAGAGGAAGAAGTCCCCCAGTAAGGAAAAGTTGAAATCACTTGAGGAAGAGGCTTCAAAAAAATAAGATCCTCCTACATAAGAAGAATAGCCAAGAAAGGAGTCTCCTGCTGAGGAAGAAGAGAAGGCAGAGTCTTCTATACTAGAATCACCACTTAGGAAGAAGTAGAAGGTAGCAGAGAAGGTTAACTCAGAAGAAATGGAGATCCTAGAGGCCTACAAAGGCAAAAGGGATGATGACGAGTATGAAGAGGCTCAAGACCATCTGTTATACAATGTGCATGACTCTGAAGATGAATTAAATGAAGAAAATGATGGAGAAGAGGAAGGCACTCATGGAAAATGGGAGGGTGAAGAATTGAATACTAAGGATCAAAGGACCCCAAACCTCACCAAGGAGTAGATAGAAGATGTCGCGAAAAGATAATTAGCAGGCATAATAAAGGAGTTAGTGGAGCAGGAAGTGGAGTGAAGTGCTGATGAGAAACTCAAATAAATAGAAGAGGAAAGCATAAGAAAAGAGTATGAGAGCATGACCAGAGATCCTAGCTTAGCAGGTAAGCTTTCCAAAGTCAACGTGTATAGGAGGGAAGAGTGTAGTAATGATGCAGGAGTAGGGTATGAGTTATATAAATGACCTAAGTTACTGCACACACTTCTAGAGTATTGTGCCCACAAAATAACTCCTTGTATGGTCTTCCTTCAAATAAGAAGGCACATATCCATGAATGAGGAAGATGTTATCTTGGGATTTTGAGTCCCATGTTGATGAGCCCAAGTTCAAGGTTAGTCAGGGAGTGTTGATGAAGGTACCTGAGAACAAAGTAATAAACCCAATAGTAAATTATCAATAGTTATCAGATGAGAAAGTCTTCAACGCCCTCAACAAGGTATCAATTGAGGTTGAGGCAAGGATGTTTTGAAGGAATGACATAGTAAGGTTCCTAGAGGAAGAAATAGAGAAGAAGGAGGAGGAACTCATTAAGAAAAGAAAGGATCTAAAGTAGGAAGAGTTGATCAGTGCATAGTTAAGGCGCAAACTAAGGGAGGAAAAGGTGAAGATGCGAGATTTGTACAAGAAAATTAAAATGATCATAGATGTCATTATCCTCAAACACCTAGACCTAGCACCGCCTGAGTAGAAATAAGATTCAACCTTGCAATTCTTGAAAGACTTAACACAAATCATCGCCATGGAAAGGAAGCTTCTTGGATTAGAATCAACAGAGGATATTTTGGCACACTAGAAGGAAGAAGATAAGAAGATCGGGGAGACAGTCACTCAATATTCCGAACTCCGTACCACTGTTCAAGCCGTTGCATTCTTGGACGAGGTAGTGTATGATAACTATGCTGATAGGGATAGATTATCAAGTATATTAGCTGCTACACATGAGGTAGATCTGAAAGAATTATAAGAAAATAATAAAGGAAACAGGGAAGAGCGGGATAAGATCTTGGTCAAGGTTGAAAAGAAGGTGAAAGAAATTGAAAACTTATGAGGTTTGGTTAAGAATCATCTCAAGGAGCTGTACCCCTAGGTCACATAAAGAATGGATGCACTTGATGACCTTAGTAAACAACTTAAGGGGATTGTTGATACGTCAAATGCTAAGGGAGATGAACTGAGTTTTGAATATATGAGCACTCTAGTAGGCGACCTAATCCAGCAGGTTTAGGGTGAAGTAAATTCCTGGGAGAAAATCAAGGAAAAAATGAGGAAGGAGTTCCCACTCCTTTTACAATAATAACAACATTCTTCATACTTCATTACTACATTTCTCATTCTTCATTCCTTCATTCTTTATTCAAATTTTCTAATTCCTGTCATTATTTATTCTTTGGAGGATTAGTATGTTTATGAGGACAGATAATAATCTTAGTGTGGGGTGATGTTGGGCCTCAAAATATTGGATAAGTACCAAATTCTAAGTGTACGTGTGGGGCTAGGTAAAATAAGGGTGCACAGGGGAAAAAAACGTAGGACAAGGGTTTAAGAAGGGTTTAGGAGAAACCAATGCATGCATGCAAGGCATGCCAACAGAATCTAAGGACTTACCCATATTCAGTGTTCTAAAGGCACTTGAGGATAAACATGACCCAACCAGGCATGCTGAATGGATAAGGTGATAGCCTGAAGACTTAGTTGTCAAGAAAATAATATTCCACACAGAAGTTTTTGAAATACATCATTACAAAAAGTGGAGATCTCGAAACAGGATTAACATGCTCCATTGGAGGACCACACAGACACTTGGCAAGTGATATGATTTTAGAGGAAGGCATGGTGGTGGGTGCTAAACCTATTTATAGATATGCTCTAGATCAAGGAAGACATAATTGAATGAAGAATGAGTTGAAAGTTAGTAGGTGTGAGATCATAAGGGAATACATCTAAGTATGATGTTGCAATAATGCTAGGATTTAGATCATTAGTGTTAAGTAGTATAATGGATGTAATAGGCCTCTGTATGGTGTTAGAATATGTAATAAGTGATGAACTGGGATGTATTTGTTAGAATATCACACTAAAGAGGATCTACAGGAGATAAGTTTGAAGTATTTTGTTATGTATAGTCTGTTATGACCCTTTTGAGTGTAATGTGGTTACTGATACTGTGATCAATATGAATATATAACTCTATTTTGAATATCTGGTTAGGGGTGTAAACCCTAATATTATTTCCTTATATTTAATGACAAATCTGTTCTTTTTATTTCATGCCATGATGTTTTTCTTATTATTAAAGGCTTCGATATAAGGATATGATAGCTCTTGTTGTGCCTTTACATGCATATTCACTTCTTCGTAACTAATCCTCTAATAATGTCAAGTTCTTCTCACAATGATCACATAAAAGAGGGGCTTGGTGCTCGTGCATGCCTTGGGTGAGCACCCAACACCCGCTGGGTGATAGGATGACACACATGGGATTAGAGAGTTCTATTAAGAGTACATAAAAATAACTACAATACACAACAAGTAATCTAAATAGATGACAATGAAAAACTTGTAAATCAAATAACGACCATAACACTTTGTAAATCAACATTCATTCCCAATTAATCTAAGTACCTTTTAGCAAAAAACTAATTTTTTTTTTGTTTATGAAGATCACATAAGTTGAAATAGAAGAGCATACAAAATATTTAGCTTGGTTGTTTATCAAATGAAAATATCTTAAACTAAAGGATCATACACATGCCAAATGAAAACTTCCTTCCCTTAAGGATCAAAATGAATAAATAAATTTTCCACTTATTCTAATGTTAGAAAAAGAAGGTGTTAAGATTATTTTGATTCTCGAGATCATACAATGGTGTAAGAGAAGAACATACACAAAATTTTATCCCAAACTCATAAAAAGCATGAAAATAAAAGCACTTATTAAAGCATTAGACATGTTAGAAAATTACTAGTTTTCTAAAAAATAAAAACCATAAAATTTTGGTAACTCTCAATCCTAAATTTATGTTGTCATTGTGTATTTTTATTCAATACCTTTCCAACACAAAAAAATGGATTTGTTTAAGGTCAGGAGAAAAAGTTATGGCCTCCAGAAGATAGGTTATACACATAGTGTAACACTAGCATGCCCCTATTAACACTGACATGCCCTTTTTAACACCATATCACCAATTTTAATACCAATGTTCCCCTTTTAACACCAGCATGCCCTTATTAACTCTAGTGTGTCTAGAGAGATGCTATCATGCCCCTTTATAACACCAGCGCATGCAAGAGTATCACTAGTGTGTCCCTTCCAGTAAATGGTCAAAACATGGCTTTTGAGAAGAAAAATATGATAAAATTCAAATCTTTGACATTATGATGCAATTTTAATAGAACTTTACCTCCCTTGATCCTGCGAAGAACATAAAAACAAAACAAATACTACTAACCTAGTTCAAATAACTATCAAAATTTGAAATTAATCTCCAAAACTTGAAATATGCTCTAAAAAATATTGAAACTATTCTAGAAAACTTCAAATTGAATATAAAGGACAATTGAAGGTCTCCCACCGGGCGTGCCAAATGATAACACCCTAAAAAATTTCAATATGACTAACTAATAAAGGCTAAAACCATAATAGCCTAGAGCCAAGCTTAAACTTAAGAATAAAACATGATGGTCAAAGATTAAAGCATGCCTTAATGAAAATTAAATTAAATCAAACATGTAATCTACAAGCATCCTTACTACTAATTAACATAGACCTAATAAGATCTAAGGGAAATCAAATTATGGTTTTTTCTACTCCACAAATGGTGAGAGTGTCTCTCTAACAATGGCTACAAGGCCATATTATATACCAGTCAAATAACCAACATGAAGATTGGATGCAAAGATTGAGCAAGCTAATCTAAGAAGAAAGGATCTTAATCATATTTTTATATGATATACTAATAAAAGTATGGTGTAAAGTATGAAGGTAGGTGCTTAGTATTTTTTATAGTTTTATATTTGACGAAAAATGACATCTTGGTGCATGTGGGATTAAAACGGATAAAGTAAATTAAGGCTTGTTAATCATGATTAGTGAATTAATAATTGATTATCATGTAAGGATCCTTAATTGACCACTTAGGGTCAATTCAGAGGCTATGATAAAAAAAATTAAGCCTTTTAAGATGTCTTTGATAGAAAAGGGGTGAGGTTGAATGGTTGCAAGAGGGGTTTGAGCCAATAATAGGGTTTATTTATTAAAACAAGGGTAATTAGGCTTAATTAGCTAATAATCACTAATTATTTGTTCAAAAGAGGATTATGACTTACGATGTGTCATAAATTGGCATCTTGAATGTGAAAGAGGTTAGGTAATGAACAAAGCATCGTTAATTAACCATAAATGGGTAAAAAGTTAGTTAATTAGAGGAAATCACTAATTATAATGGAAATGGTGAGAATGAGGGTAATTATTGTGCTCTGAGAAATCAGAATGCGAAAGTGGATTTTAGGTATCTACAATATGTATATATATCAGTGAAAATTAAGTGCTAGTTATAAAAAGTAGTAAGTATTGTAACAATAAAACATGTGATGTGTGGAGTATGAGAGTAACAAAGTTAGACTCCCCATAAGCCTCAGTGGGAGTGGTAAAGAGTGACATTAAACATCATGTATCGTGTAATATTTTTTAAAAGTCCTGCAATCATCTCTAGATACCATGTGAACGCGCATGTGTGTATAGAAAAAAATGACATTCTTAGTATGTGGCCAACATAGCAAACAACGTGTAACATGTAAGTAGTATAAGCTAAACAAAGTAAATGCAACCAAGATGTGCAGATGAAAATGCTATGTGAATGTGATGGTGTATTATGATATGTATGATGTTTAAATGGGAGGGCCCACATTTCCCCCTAATGGATGTGTGTAACGTGTAGTTTATTTAATATTTTCTCCCTCAACAATCAAGTACTAATTGTATAACATGAGTGTGTCATTGGGTAATGACGATATTGTATGTGATAGAGATTAGATACTAGGAAATATTTATTGTGAAGAATAAAGTGTGAGGTGTAGTAGATTATCTATGAGAAGATGATAGAGACAACCAATAGTGATGGAGGGGGGAAGAAAGTGTGATGCCCCCAAGTGTGTGAGTGGTAGAAATTTATCCAATGATGGTGAAGAGCTAAAACCCCTTATTTGGTATCTAAGAAGGATATGAGATGTGACCATGGTCTAGGACCGATGGTGTAGGAGATTAAATATGTGTATGTGAGGGAGATTGATGTGGTAAATGAGGTGGAGAAGACTTATAGGAATGGGTGTTATAGGTAGGGTACTTATGATGAAGAGGTGGACTAATGGACCGACGAGGATGATGGGGTCATGATGTGGTTCATGTAAGGCTTAGAGAGCTAGGTGCAAATATATATTTAAGAGGTAAATGAGGCCTAGATGCCATGACTAGGGCTGAAAAAGAGGTGATAATGGGCCTAGGTAATGGTGTATGTGGTGGAATACCTTGAGTGGTGACAAATTTCTTGTTATGAATGAACTTAAGACATAAGTGAAGAAAGTAAGGGATAACTAAAGAAGCCCTAAGACAAGGGAGGACTAATACCATGTCATAATGCTTGCTTTTATATTTAATGAGGAATTGTGTTGATATGGTAAGGGACCCAACAATAATGGGAAGGACAAAAAATCTATAAGAATTAGGAATTGGAAATGTGATTTTAGAAATTAGAAAATTGATATCTAGTAAGAGGGTCAAAGATCATGCATTGGAAAGGGCTAAAGGATATACCATAGTATTATTGAATGTATGAGTACCAATATAAGCATGAATATGTATCTCATCGTAGGAAAATGTGGCATGGTAGTTGCAATCTGAAAATGTAATAATGGGTGGTGAAATGCGATGAGTTGTGTTAATTGCCTTTATAAAAAAATCATCTTTTATATTCTGATCAATCCATTGTAGATGTCCATTTATTTTCCTACGTACTTTGATGAACATTATAATTATAAACTTGAACTTATGACATAATTACGGATTAATATATTTATATCTAGTTATCTTTATTTTGTGGTATTTTGTGTGCATTTATTATTATTATTCCAATAAGTTGTTTTAATGATGATATGTATGATGCCACTCTTGGGTGTAAGTATTTTTTCATGTGTAGAAATGTGTATGTAATGAAAGAACCTGTCTACAGTAACCCCATCTGCAACCAAAGGAAATCATCTATAGAAAAGATTTTGCGTTATGAAGATCTTTTAGAAGGCGTGAAGAACGACACTCAAATATGTATTTATCACTAAAGGAGCAGTTGTAATTGGAACATGTAGAAATGGGAGATAACTTAATATTTGATTTGATAGTTTATTGTAAACTATTAAATAATTGATCGATTGAGTTAACACGTGATTGAAGGAACTGGTTGATTAACTGAAGATTAAATGAGCACATATTTAATTTCCGTAGCATGTGTTAAATATCTTGTTGTTCTATAAATGATATTTCATTTATCTTATTTAATATATTTAACTTAGATTATTGAAACTCCTTGTTTAACTCTTCTTCTTCTAACATCTTGTTGTAAGATGAGAAGTATAAAAGAAAGGTTTAGTTCTGGTAACAAAGGTTATTTAATAGATTCATTATCTGAGAAATTCATAGAGGACATTGCTTTGTTCCTTGATGTAATATTCATGAAAATTTAATAAAGACATGAGTTATGTTTATTAGTCTCTAGTTGTAAAATTTATGAGTGATTAGCACCCATGTTAAGACCCACTTGTTTTCTGATAAACCCGTCCACTGTTGTCTTGTTTAATTACATGTATGATTATCTACGAACTATTTACTTTCTATATCTACATTATGAAGTTATTGCTTTGTCTTAGTACTATCATTTAGAAACCATTCATTTCCAGTTATCATTTTTGTTTACCTTTCAAGTGTTGTTATGAAAATAATTTATTTCCAACCTCCTAGATCTACTGTAACTATGTATACAACACTGATAATGTTTTAAGTTTACGTCCCCTAGTTTGATAATTAAATGAATCTGATTCACTTAACAACATATTAATTTCTACAAGTTGATTTACACCACCATTTTTGGTTTCATTTCCAAGAATATTTCCAAGTTATAGGAATTTTTGTGGTTTTTGCATCTTTGAATTTCTTAGAGTAGTTTAGATTATAGAAATTCCACCTCCAAAACTGCCCCACTAAATAATGATTGATTGACTTGATTCAGTTGATGCATGCACCATCTAAGAGATGCCCATGGTAGATTCTTATCCAATCTTCAAATATCATAACTTGCTTCTGATTCTAAATAAGACACACATTCATCTATCAAAGGTTTTCTATTAGAAAACCCCCCTCCAAGTGAGACTTTTAAGTTTGTTCCTAATCAGTCAATCATGGTAGAAGATGTGAATCAAAATTTTGAAGAAGGGGCAACTACATTTGAGTTCCCAATATCCAATAACAATCATGTTGTTGTAATGAATAACATTTCTCCCTAAACCCTTCCTAACTTTCATGGATCTATAATTGAAGACGTAGACACTTCATTGTTTTAGTTTGATGTTTTGAGAAAAATTTATGATTACACAATGGATGCACACAAGATGAATTTGTTCCCTTCTACACTCAAGGATGTATCCTTGAGATCATTTAAGGGCTAGGAAGACATGCAATTACTACCTGGCATAACATGAAGGATTTTTTTAACCAAGTGCTAAGACTATTGTAGGCCAAGTTGCAGAGGAGGAGATGAACTCTTTAGGATGGCACAAAAGGAAGGTGATCAAATAGAATATTACCTCTAAATATTCCTATTTTACATTCATAAGTCAAGACACTCAAGGTTACCTCCTAGTTCTCTCAAGTTAATTTTCTTTAAAGGACTCATTGAGGAGGATACAAATGCTTTGGACCTAATAAGAGTTGGAAACATATTAAAATCTACCTTTGAGGATATTTTTTAGGCCTACAGGAACTATTCTAGAGAAACCATAAATATAATAATAAAGGCTAGATAAAAATGTGGATCTACTACCAAAGAAATTGAAGACATATCTAAATCAGAGATTGTAAACATGTTCAAGAACATGAAATAGGAAATAGTCAAACCACCTAGCTTAATCATCTACATGGAAAGAAGAAAAGAGAAGATGTAGAGGAAACACTTACGGATTTTTTCCACTCTTACAGAAGGAAAAAAGTTGATTATAGATGTAGAGGATTGGATAGCATTGCATAAGAAAAGGAGGATTCACCAAAATTCAAGATGATAGAAGTGGAGGATGGACAAGTCTTCTACATTTTTCAAAGAAATCCTTTTACTCAAAGATAAGGAGCTATATCACAAGATCCAATTTCATCTTTTTAAAATTGGGCTAGTAATTCATTTATGTAATCCCCACCTTGGGATAATAATCAACAAGGTTGGGCTCCATATCCTAGCCAATACCAAAAACCATGGAAACCTTAGTTCTAAGGCTAACGATGAAAATAACCCCCTTTTTCATGGAAGAATTCTTAGAGAGGAGGTCAGCAATGGATTAATCAACCTCTTAAATCCTAACAACCATACCAACAACCTACTTACCCAAAACTAAAGGATTATATGCCAAACCCCCAATTTGACACTCAACCAAAGGCTACCCAACTTCCAACTCAACTAGCACCTAACCCCAATAATAAATCTACTTAGCTAGCCTATAACACTGAATGAAACCAATACTCTACCTATTCAGTTGATGTCAATAATATCCATATTCACTCAGGAAGAGCACTTCTCCTACCAAGCCACCATCACAGAGATTACAAATGAACCACAATTGTTGCATACTAATCTATAGAAAATCTAAAAAAAACTTTAAGTTGATTTGAAGGAAAGCCAGAAAATGCTATAAGCTGATCTGCAACAACATGAAAAAAGTTACAAGGATAAGACACAAGTTAATGAACCCCCATTTCTAGAGAGATTACAAGAAAAAAGGACTAACCCTAAATAAGATTTTGATTTTGATTTTTTCAATCAGCTGAAGGATATTTACATGAAGATTCCACTTATTCAAGTCATTAAGGATGTTCCCATGTATAATAATCTAGTTAAGGATCTAATAAATAAAAATCTAGGAAGAAAAAGAAAATTTCCATCCACTGTATAGGTTATTGGATAGTTGGCTGATATTATGCTTAGAAATTCGGTTTTACCTAAGTACATAGATCTAGACAGTCCCTTGGTTAACATTACTATCAATAGAACTACAATCAAGAATAATTTGATTGACTTAAGGGAAAAAATTAATTTCCTGACTAAGAAAATCATGGATGACCTAAAATTGGAAGTACTAAGGCCAATAACTATAGTCTTACAACTAGAATAAAGATCAATAGTGAGACCTATTGGAGCCCTTGAGGAAATTTTTGTGGTGATAGACTCTTGGGAATACCCTGTTGACTTCAATGTTCTTTAACCAAAAGTAAGCTTAGGAGGTTATCATTTTATGGTAGGAATACCATGGTTGGCCACTACTGATGCATTTATAGGTTTAAAGTATAGCAACATGATTATCTTAAATAGAAATGGTACCAAGAATCTTATGCTCTATCCTCCTACTAGACCATTGAATGATGAAGATCAAAAAACTTGTGTTGAAGAACCAGAATCTGATCAAATCTTTGTACAACAGCTCATGATTTTGTGAAAGTATTATAAAATTAAAGAAAATGAAGAATATGTTGTTCTTTCTAATGTCTTGCAGAAAAACTATGGAAGAAATGAAGAACTAGATGATAGATTAAGGTTCTTAAGTTATCCCTTGAACAAAAACCTACGACAACAAAGTACCATGATATTCCAAATAAGAATTATATTCTTCATAAACTTATTCCCTATGATTTCATACTAAATTATGTTAACAATTATGCATGTTCAATGATGGACCTCTCCAAACAAGTATAAATAACGTCAGGGATGTCACTCAACGTAAGCAAGATGCTGGATAAACAATAAGAGAAATTGTTGATTTATCTTCTTCAAAAACATAAAACAACATTTTCTTGAGATTATGGTGATATGCATGGTATTCATCCTAGGATTTTCACTTAAAAAATATGCATCAAAGAATATTATAAACCAATTAGACAACCTCAAAGGTAGATGAACCCAGTAGTAAGAGAGATTGTAAAGAATGAATTATAAAATTTGTTGGATGCTATATTCATTTACCCCATATCGAAAAGTCAATGGGTAGATCACATCTTATTATTGTGCTAAAGAAAAATGGGAAATGAATGATCTACGTAAATTACAAGGAGGTGAATGTAGGAACAAATAAAGGTCACTTCACATCGCCCTTCATTGATCAAGTGATTAATAATATAGCTGGTAAGAAATACTTATATTTTCTTTATGGCTATAATGGCTATAATAAGATTTAGATAGCACCAGAGGACCAAGAAAAAACTACCTTCACATGTAAATGGGGAAAAATTTCTTATTCATTTCTTACATTTAGCTTGTGTAATGTACCTGCTACATTCCAAAGGGCAGTCTTGAGTATCTTTTTAGATTTAAGAAATTACTGCATGGAAGCACTTCAAAGAATATATGTAAAATATGGATAAGGTCTTGAAAATATGTAAATATCACAATTGTCCTTGAGTAATGAAAAGTGCTACATGATTATGTCTGAAGGTATAGTTCTAGGACGCTACCTTTCATAAGAAGGAATTCAAGCTGATCTAACAAAGGTATCTATTATAATAAAGATACCAACACCAAGGAAAGAAAAGGATGTTAGAATATTTCTAGGTAATTTTAGATATTACATAAGGTTCATTTAAGATTTTAACAAGATTCTAGTGCCAATTTTTACATTACTTGGAAAGAATTTGATGATTTTGTATAGACTGAGTGTTGTGAAGGTTATTTTCAAACCTTAAAATAGATGTTATTTTCTGCTCCCGTATTGAGAGGATCTAACTAGAACCTACCTTTTCACATCCATATATATGCATTAGACCATGTTATTGGAGCTTTCCTAAAAAAGATGGAGTTTTCTGCTATGTACTTCATTATATTAGTAAGAACTTTTACCATGCAAAATTAAATTACACAGTAATAGAGAAGGAGTTCTTGGTAGTTGTATATGCTATCAAAATATTCAAACACTACACCACATGACATCCTATGTTTATTCACATTGATCATGTTACAATCAAATATCTGATCAAAAATCCAATAGTAAGCAGTAAAAGCACAAGATGGCTACTCCTCTTGTAAGAATTTGATGTCACCATAGTGGACAATCCTGACAAGGATAATGTGGTAGTTGATTTCCTTTCAAGGATGGAGATGAATAGTGAAGAGAAAGTAGTTGATAATTACTTTCCAAATGAGCACTTATTTTCTATATCTACAACAACACTATGGTATGCAGACATAGCAAACTATTTGATCTCATGTAAAACACCTCCACATTACTTCTACTTTGAGAATAAATACATAGTTGAAATTTTTTTACATTTTTCTTGGATATATGGATTTCTATTTCATAAGGGACAATATCAATTAATGAGAAGGTGTATAGATGATGAGGATATATTTTATGTCCTTAGAGCCTGCCACAGTGAACCTTGTGGAGGGAAATTTATTGAAAAAAGAACATCGTAGGTATTGACTACTAGTTATTATTGTCCCACACTACACAAGGATGCAATATTATATACCAAGAAATGTGATAAATGTAAAATAATAGGTAATCCAACCATATATGATGTAATTATATGAAACTCTCAATTGGCCTTTCTTCCTTTTGACAATTGGGGTTTGTATTTTATTTTTCCAATATAACCTCCATCTTAGTAGAAGGAATACATCATTATATGCAAAGATTGCTTAACCAAGTAGACAAAGTTGAAGGTATTGCAAAATTAGAAAAGTGAGAAAGTAGTCAGGTTCTTATATGATCACATCTTCACCAAGTATGGAGTCCTAAGGGATATTTTTACAGACCAAGGTACACATTTTAATGTTGATGTCATTTTTTATCTAGTTAAAGAATATAAAATCAGGCATAAGAAGTCCACACTGTATCATCCCCAATCCAATGGCTAAGTAGATGTTACAAATAGAGAGATAGAGGCCATATTGACCAAGACCATTGTACTCCACATGAAAGAGTAGGAAAATAGGCTTCCATAAGCAATATGGGAATTCAACATAATATGGAAGACCACAACTCATTTTACAATGTTTGAACTCCTATATGGAAAGAATTTTGTTTTTCCAATTGAATTTGAGCACAAAACATTGAGGACTGCACTTTATCTAGGCATATATTTATCAGAAGATCAAAGAAAAATAATTCTCCAACTCAATAATCTAGATGAATTGATAAGATACAAATTACATAACACAAAGGTGGTGCATAAGCAAAGAATCAAATGGCATGATTGGTACATCAAGATAAGACAATTCTAGTAAGATGAATAACACTCTTGTTTGGTTAAAAATACGTGAATCATATAGGAAATATCAAGACAAGGTGGCTAGGCCCCTATGAAATTGAGAAGATATTATCTCATGGAGTAGTAAAGCTCACTACCATATATCCTTTGAAGTTCAATCTATTGGTAAATGACCAGAGGATGAGATTGTATAAAAATCCATTTGACAAAAATTCATTCTTGCATCTATTCAAAGGAGGTCAAATAGGAATGGAAGTAAGGACATATGAATTAACCTCATAGGTTTAACCTATTAGCTCACCTTTTGATATTTCAGAGGATTGAAGATATTTTAATGGCCTTTGTGTATTTAGCTTGCTGAATATTTTAAAGACAAATAATAGTGTTATGAT
The DNA here is from genome assembly GCA_019776745.2 of Taxus chinensis. Lineage (NCBI taxonomy): Eukaryota > Viridiplantae > Streptophyta > Pinopsida > Cupressales > Taxaceae > Taxus > Taxus chinensis. The sequence continues at coordinate 507,163,533 of CM034146.1, read as the reverse complement.
CTACCTTATGGTGATCCGCAGTACTCTACTAACATTTACTTTATAAGTTTTTCTTTTGCATGGATTGGTGTAAAATGATTGCATGAGGGCATGATCTTTGTCACAAGGATAAAGTGTAATGACTGAACTTCCACTTGCAACCATATAACACAATCCCCTATTTTGTCTTTTGCAATTGGCAAAACTCATGATTGGTTTCATGAGAGAAATAATGTATGCATGCACATGTGGGTAATGAACAAACAATGATTGATACGCCCAATTGATTGTATTTCCCTCTCTGGGAATTATTTTTTGCAGTAAGTAGTTCTAAAAATAGTTAACTCATATCCAAAGCATCCAAAACAATTTTTATGCAGCTAATACTCAAGTCCATATAAGCATACACAATCATCATTGCACTTAAACAATGAGATAAGTGCACTCATCCTATCACTTCAATAAATTATAATGTATTTAATTATATTTAATAAGCAGTTATGCCAATTCATCATGTACATGCAAAATTTAAAGACTGCTACCTTTTAAACAATGATGTGTCTACTTTACACCCTCCACATAAACCAATGTTGTCACATCATCTTGTTCTATATGCTCCACATTTTCACATATATTAATGAATGATTAATTATTATCCATGGAACTTGTCCTCTCAGTAACAAAATTTTCAAAAAGATGAAAAATGACAATATAACTCAAATTGTGTAAAGTGATTTCAAAACATAATTGTGTTTTTGTGTATTGAATCCAAAGGAATCTACATGTCCGTCATGGGAGGTGACTTAATAAGGAAAGATCCCATTATGCATTTATCACTTTTGAGGCACCCATATATTATGTAGTATTTTCAAAACCATGGCTGGATGGATTATATAAATAAGTTTCAAGGTTTTGATGAGGTAATTATCATAGAATTTTTTGACACACTAAACAACAGAGAGGCAAGGGTCAAAGGCTTAGTAGTCAGTCTCAATAATGAAATTTTTGTTGAAGTTACTGGTCTACTAGAAAAAAGAGAATTATTCCCAGAAAAGGCCAATCTAAAAGCAACAATGAGAGAGTTTTGCATATGGTTATGATGAGATTGTTTCAAATAGACGAGGTATATTTAAAACCTATCTTAAAACCTTATGGGAACAAGCTTACACATTTTTTATTCAATAATTTACTTGTGAAGGATGGTATTCTAGATTAAATAAAATGCATTTTAAATTTTTGAATCATCTAAAGAATACCCATCAAGTGAATGTACAAAAATTATTGCATGAAATGTTGAAGAAAATGAGTTAGAAAGTACATACAGGTAGGGAAACACTATGACATCATTTTATTATAACTATAGTTGTTAAACACACCCTGGAAAGAGATCATCCACATATACAATGACAAGAATTTATGAGGGAAAACAATAGTGAGACATTGATGGGAAATATGAGAAATAGAATGGGAAGCACTGAGAGCTCTTATGCATATGTAACTAAGTTGTAGCATCCACTTCCTAGCCTTAAGAACCCCTAATTTATGAATGTTTTCCTCTTACTGAAGAGAACCACCCATCTCTCCTATAATAATTTTCATAGTTGAAACTATCTTGGAGTTCTCTACTATTGAAACCTCTACTTCTAAGGTAAAAAAAAGTATTCTCATACCACTCTTACACCTCCTAGGCACTCCTTTAGGCTTTTAAAAAGGGAAAAAACCTATGAACCAACACAATCATAGCCCATCTAACTAGATAATGATTTGGAAGCTATAGAAGGGAACTTTGAGCCTCAACCAATAGAGATGGAGCAAGAAGATATTGATGCCACAGTTCATGAGAGAGATTACCCTTAGTAGCCCATGGAAGAGCAAGAAGAGAGAACTCCTAAGGAAGATGTAGTTCATGTAGTTGAAGGTCATGAGGAGAGAAAGGAAGAGGAAGTTAGAGGAGAAACTAAAAAAGAACAAATTATTTTAGTTTTTGATCAAGTTATTGAGAAATAGGCACAAGAAATTGAACAACTAAATATGCCTATGATAGTTGATCAAGCCATCGAGCCATAAGAAAAAAACAAGAATAAATTCCTACAAATATTGAGAAATTAATTGAGAAAGTGGTTGAGAAAGAACTACGTGCTAATGTGAAACATGTAAATGTGACACTAGTTAAGCCCCAAATTGTTATTCATGAAACTATAAGGGAACCTGTAAATCCACCTTGTAAGGAGATGGAAACATAGACTATGGGACCAGATATTGACTATTAGATGTTGCAGTTGGAAACCTATGTTAACAAGCTCAAGGAAAAAATGGAAAAGGAGAAAGAATACCTCATCTCTAAGCATAATGAATAACTGGAAGAAAAAGATAGAGAGATAAGAGGATGAAGAAGAAACAAGAATAAATAGTTCAATTATCACGTGAAATATTTATATTTAGGCCCCCATCAAATGTTTATGCTATCTTATTGAAAGAGAATATGGTGAAACATAAATTTACCTACATTAATTATGACATGATATATGATATCAAATCAGCTAGGATATTCTTTACATTATATCAGAATAGTACACATGAACTCCAACGCTTATTATGTGAGATTTATTTACACAACTATGCCCTTGAATATGACAGGGATTGGATTCCAATTCTATACATTGGAGATGTTCAAGTTAAATTTTCAAGGCCAAGATATAAAATTGAAATAACAATTAACATAAACATTATAACCAACTTTATAATAATGAAATAAAACAAATTAGAGAATATGAACACAGTGACACAAAATTTAACGTGGAAAACCTGTAAATGGATAAAAAAACCATGGAAGAATAATCCACTATAGAGAAACATTTACATCTAACTCCAGTAACTCCTCCCTCCTTCTACTCCCTGTATTTACTTGGAATTCAACATGATTCATGTGATAATATGAATATTACCTATAGTCATATTTAAATAGCATGAATGGTTATGTTCATAATAAGTGACAGGGCACACCTTGATTTAATAAATAATTAGTTAATTAATGACTAAAAACCCTAATATAAAGTTTATATTTAAATAATAAGAATAAATTTTTTTATATTATTTAACTATAAACTAAATATTATGATGCACTTAATATTATAGTTCTAACATTGCCCCTTAATATTAAGTGGGGATCCATATACCAACATTACCTATTTGTACAATAGGATTTACAAATCCATAATTCTGAAAGGTTTAGGCTAGCACATGTAATTTATAGGATCTATAACACCTTCATCATGTTAAAATTAACTTTTTGTATAAAAGGATTTGAAATACATAAAGGAGACATGATTTAGGCTAAGAATGATTTGTGAGACTACATCTCATTGTTTCTCATGAAAATATTCTTACAATGCATCTCTAAGAGATTTTTATAACATAAGGACATCCTTTACAAATAGATGCACACACTAGACTATATTTTCCATAAATGTTATCAGTTTACATCTAAACTCTATCAATTTACTTTTAGGTCATACAAGATCTTTTTACAATGCTTTTAAACTAGAATAGAATTATAGAGGAAGAGGATTCAATCAACTCGTCATCCATTAGGACGAGAAATTTCATGCAAACTCCCCCTCAATGGTAACTCTAAAATGCCAATCATTGCACACACTTACAATATTTTACAACAAACAATGGCTCATAAACATATCTACAATATAATCTTCAGTCTAACAAAATTAGAGATATATATCACCACATAGAACCTTCTCTCAGATAAAATACATATGAATATACTTCATGTTATGTTGTTGAATTGGATTTTGTATCAAGAGTAATAAAACTTTGACCACCACATAGAATAATAATAATTTATCTACTTCCATGTTCATCTCTTCCAACTGCCGCTTCAACCACATGAATTTATTTCTACTTCCATTATACTTATCTTCCTTAGTAGAATAAATGGAGACCATTTGTTGCTTTTAGTTGTTCTAAGTAATGGTTCCTGCACCAAACAACTTGAAAAAATACATAGTATATATTCTATTCAACACAACATCAGCATGGTTAGAGTCATAATATCGATATAGACATAATAAGCATATAAATCATGATTGATTTCACTTTTAACCATATATAAAATTTAAATGTTGGTTGTATAACAACTAAAAAAATGGGAGGTGCCCCATGCCAATTAAAGCCCTGCAGTGATCTAGACTAGAAGAACAACGAAGAGTTATGGAACCTCTTACACAAGGGTGGCATTTCTAATTTTATAGAATGCATTCAGGGTCACGATCAAAATATTTCAGTTCATTTCGCAATGGACTGAAAGGATAGAAATGTGAAATATGGTGGCCATCATCTGACTATTAATGAAGATTTGATTGCTGAGGGTATAGGCCTCGAGCTGGAGGGTTATCATTTTTTCAGCAAAATGATTGATAGGGTCACTAAGGCTAACAAATTCTCTGATCAGGGAGAGGAGCATGAATTTGTTTCTGCGGGCATCAGAGTAAGTTATTTTCCCAAGCCATTTGATGAAGTAACAAATATGATGATTAGGTATATTTCTCTGAAAGGGCGATACAAAATTGTCCCTATTAAGCACCTGGTCTTTCTAAATCATTTTAGAAGGCTATTTGCGGTTTGATTCCCACACTACCTACTAAATTCTCTTCAGCACTCCATTTTGGACTTTCAAAAGCACTCCTATGCTATCCCTCTCCACCAGGGCCTCATCTTCCTCCTCCATAAGCTTTGTGTCTCCAAATTCCCTGGCTTCCTGACCACTCCCAGTGATCCATACATCACTACCTCCACTACTCCCACTCCCATTTTGGCCACCCCTTCAAAACCCAAGACCAAGAACCCCAAGCTTCCAAAAACTGACACCCCTAACTCTGTCGGGTTCTCAAAAGCACCAAAGAGCTAAAAGTTACACAAAATTTGCTACATATCAGCAATGTTGGCCTAGATATGGCCTTGGATCAAGAGGGGAATAACGTGCCTCCTAGATTGGAGTATCTGGAGAAAGATATGAAGCAACTTAAGAAGGACCTGCAACACATGGACAAGAAGAAAGGCAAAAGAAAAATTGATGATGATAATGACATTGGGAAGGATCAGATTGCTGAAATTTATAAGAATCTTAACTCTCTGGACAGTACATTGGGGAGAGAAAAATATAGGCATGATCACAACATGGCTATCTTCAATGCCATTAATAACTTCTTAGAGCAACATGTTTGAAGCATTACCATGTTTAGCGGGATCCTTGACACTATTTAGGGGAATGAAAAAGAGAGAAGTCAGACCATCTCGCAGCTAAACGCAACTGACCCAACATACATCACCACATTGGCATTGTTCACCTCACTACAAACTATCCAGTCCAGAATTGACAAAGCATCCAAGAAGTAAACTCACTTGGGCTATCGGCATCGTTTTGGTCGCTTCTGTTTTTTGGTCTTTTTGTTGTTTCTATGCTATTTTTGTGTTTTATTGTTGCAGTTTATGTTCTATTTTAGTTCTTGCTTATAACTATCTTTTGGTTACTACTGGACATAGTTTTTTATCTAGATTTTGATCCTCTTTTGTTGTTCCTTTATAGCTATATTTGGCTGTTGAGCCCTTTTTGTAACAGGGTATAGTCCCTTTAAAACTATTTACCAATAATAAAAAATAATATGATTAACAACTAACCATGTTAAAAAATATGTTGAAATATTTCAACATATTATTCTTGTAAAATATGTATTAGATGCAATCAGTATTGGTCGTATCTAATACAAATGCAAAGGCATTCCCAGGTGTCATTTTGATATGCATATACTAATATTTTAGTTTCACATACTAAATTTTATTTTATAAAAAAAACCACATATATCTTCATTATCTTATTGTAAGCCTTTACAAATGAGATAAGACTTGTTAACAGATTGGATAATCAAGTTATATAAGAATAATCATAGTATTCACTAAAAACATAATCTAGTAAATGTGGATACTTCCCATGGATTTTTCTTCAAACAATGATCATGTAAGCACTTTTCAATACATTTTGTTGAGAAGAAAAAGTGTGATACTTATCAGAAGGCACACAAGAGGTTCACGTGTGAGAATAGGGTGCAGTGAAAGGCACAAAAGGATAGGGAATGAAACATGTACAAAAGAAAAGGGAAGATTTAGGACTTAGCTGTTTTCACATGTACAAGATATTTTTGGAGATAGCATGCAGAGCACACAAACCGGATAAATAATTACACGACACACATCAGCTTTTTTTGGAAGAGCAACTACTAAGCTCTTTACATGGGTTTAGACTAATAATAGAATTGCTACTACCAGTTATTTAGAAGAGGTATATTGTTAGTGCACTTGCATGTGTGGCTATTATTGTAAAGGTGCATGGCTATTTTAAGCATACAACTTATTTTAGGAGTCATGAAAATGGTGAAGGGAAAGTCCCCACCCTTATAAATATGTAGTGATCTACGTAGTATAGTAGGAAGATGTGAGAATTGAATTGCTGTGAGATTATGCTATTAGATCTGATACGTGCATGAGCTTGTGGTATTACTTGTTGTAATAAGCTTCTGTGTATTTATTTTGTTTAATATAATGGAGTGTATTGGATGAATCAAATTATTAATCATGAGTATAATTGGTTCTTGCATGGTTGAATTCATTATGGATATTATTTAAATCTATTACGCTTTATATCTAGATCTGGACATGCTTTGTGGAATGTTATATTAATTATGGATCTGAATGCATTAAGTCTTCATCATGCTATCATCTTACAACAACAACCCTAAAGAGGGGCCTAGTACCTTTGCACACTTTGGATGAGTGCTCAGTCTAGACTAAGTGATGTGCTAATGCGCCTAAGTTTTTACTGGTAAATTTTAGGCTACATCACATTTCAAAAATTTAAGCTTATACATATCATATATGATCAGTTTTTCATGCCAAAAGATGAATAATAGTTCTATTTTTAATAAACTTTCAAAAAACAAAGAAAAAAAACATATAAGCTATTTGATTATGTTTTCAGTTGTAGTTACTTTTAGTTTATCTGATTTTAATTATGGAAAAACAACTCCTTTTTCAACAGTATACAAATAGAAACTATACTTTTTATTTAAAAGTAATTTGTAAAGCTATTATATTAACACTATGATTATTCTCATTATCATCATCATTATCTTTATTTTGATCTGATTTATTCCATTTCTAATTTTTGAAATTTAACTTCTTTTTAAAATTTGCAATCCTCTTTCTTATGTCCAAATTTTCCACAGTTATGACATTTACCATCAAAACTAACTTTTAAGTATATGGGTTTCTTGTTTTTATTAGAATTTTTGAAAGTTGATTTTTTATTCTTGTTAATCCTAGAAGGTTTACCTTTTTCTTTCCGAGTAAGAAGTTTTTGTGTGAAAAATTCTTTTGAATCAAAATTAATCAAAACCTACTCTTCTTGAACTAGGAGAGCACTAAGAGTTTGAAAATTTGAAATGTCTTGTTCGGATTGATATTTTGAATTCAAAATTAATATGAAATTTCTAAATTTTTCACAAATATTTAATTGGATAATAAAATAGAGAAATTTATCATGAATCAAATTACTGCCACATCCATCTAGATGTGACTTAATACTTTTTATTTTTGCTAGATAATTAATCATGTTTTCATCTCCCTTCATGGGAGTTGTCATAAGCTCTAAAATTAATTTAATAATTTTTGATAAAGGCATACCTTCGTGCATCGACTCCAATTATGGCAGAAATTCATCTGGTATACTTCGCAAGATGATCGACATTACCTATTATACTTTTTGTTGATATGTGGCAACATTATCAATAGTTGCAAGTCTTCCAAGAAGAGCTCTCTCTGTTCCATTTACAATTACACACAGTTTGTGAGCCATGAATTCTTCTTTCAATCGAATTTTCCAAATGTTGTAGTTGTTTGCATTCAACATCTGATATTTTTCAATTGAAAATTGATTAGACCCCATTTGTGCATAAAAAATGATTAACTAATAAGGATTAAAATTAAAGTTTGATAGAAAAATCCCCCAATCATATTTTAATCCTCGTAATCGGTCACGATGAATTTTACATCACAAAAGAAGATCCCATATTAAAGAATCTATGCACAAAAAAATAGAATGATATCAAAAATTTGAATTGGACGTGAGTGAATAGTTTTTTAGTTTCGCAACAAATTACAACAAAAAATATGTCGTTATATAGGTATATATAAAAAAATTATAATTTATCTATATATTGAAAAGATAAATAAATTATTTTTCCATAATTCCTAAAAAAAAACTATATATATATATATATATATATAATTGGGGCTCTTTCCCTTTTGGTTAGATAATTAACTCAGCAAGCTATTATCTATTGTAAACCATATTACCAAATTTCAACTTTGTAATTACGCCGGAGGCATGGCTATAGTGCAATAGACCTCCAACGACAACTCTCTTGTACTTGACCAGCTTCGACCTGCCTGTCATGGTGCAGCCAGCTGTCGTTTTTGGGTTCGCTGTTAGTTTCTCCCACATATGCTTTGATGGATGTCCATACCCTGTTCCAAAGCTCCCATTTTGGTACAGGCTGGGAGTATGTTGGCAACTATAAACTGATTAGGTTGAAGACCAATTTTTTTGCTTATGGTGAAACAGTCTGACTACCTTGTGAGGACAACCATGTCTTCTGTATGCTGCAATAATTGTATTCCATGAGAAACTGTCTCCTTCTTTCACTTGGTCAAATTATTTACCGGCACTGTCTTTCCTTGTGAAACTGTGCTCGTGAAAATACAGGCCTGTAATAATTGAAGATATGTAATCTTCAGAGGGGTTGTGTGTAGCAAGCAGAATGTGCATTTACAGCCATCAAAGCATAATGGATAGAGGAATTTTGACTGATGTAGTTACAACTGCCTGGTAGACATGTATGCAAAATGTGGAAGCATAGATAAGGTACGTGAACTGTTTGACAAAATTCCTCAAAGAAATGTGGACTCATGGAATGCCATGATTGAAGGATACACACAATATGAATTTATTGAAAATGCACGTGAACTGTTTGATAGAATTCCTCGAAGAGCTATGATCTTAAGGAGTGCCATGATTGCAGGATATGCACAAAATGGATTTGTTGAAAAAGCCCATGAACAACCATACTTTTTCTCATCTTACAGCCATCATACTCCCAGCTTTTTCCAAATTAAGAGCTTTGGGACAGGGTGTGCACATCCATAAAAGCATAATACAAAGGGGATTTTTGTCATATGTCGTAGTTGCAAATGCCCTGCTAGACATGTATTAGACATGTATGCAAAATGTGGAAGAATACACAAGGCACGTGAACTGTTTGACAAATTTCCTCAAAAAAAAGTGATTTCATGAAATGCGATGATTGATTGCTTGAAGGATATTCTCGTGTAGAACAGTGATGATACTTGTGCTCAATGCAAGTCTTCATTGTGTCAATCATCTCTTGTTTATATGCCACATGAAGGAGCCTGTTAAGACAATCCATGGCACCTAAGGGATGGTGGTCCCGAGAATGAGAATTACTCAGATTACTAGCTTGGATTGGGCTAGAAAACCCCACAAGATAGGTCAAGGAATTTTTGTGGCAAGGCTGGACATGCCATGGGGAAAACTGAGATGCTTGTGGAGTGCTATTGAGATGTGATTTCTCTTTATACCCTGTAATTGATTTATAATCTAAGCTTTACATTCGAGTTGCTTTAAAGTATGTTGAGTTGGATTTCAAGTTTTGGTTTGAAAGCCATAGAGTTTCAAATGGATCCACAATGATAAAACAGAGCAGCTACAAGCATAATGCACCGCCCACGAGCTATGTTTAGAAGCAAATTATCAAGAAACTCAAATCTGAGTCAAGCTGTAATAAAACAAAAATAAACTAGCTCACATAATGCAGAGCACAACCATGTTTGAGTTGAAGACGGGCCAACATATAAACTATAGGCAACGAGTTGATCCCAGAACGACGATCTCAGGGTAAATGAGGCCAAACTTAACAAAGGTAAAAACAGCGAAGTCCAAATTTAAACCCTGTTCGATTGTTGTTTTAGCCTCAAATTTTGTACTAAAAGAAGTTGCTGATATCACCATATATAGGTCACATAAAAGGAGTATTTTAGTACTACCAGTATGGTCTTCGTTGTGTTTGATAGAAATGGGCCCATAATACTCTTAGGCATCAGCACCTGCCATAGACTTGAGCATTTAGATTATTTTTTAAATAGACGTTATTTCCCTTGTAGCTCTCAGTGCTTAAGAAGATTATGTCACTCAGTACAACCAATCCATGTCTAAAAATGACAAGATGTTGAGAAAATTCAAGGCTTACATGGAGGTGCAAACTATTCTAGTGAAATAATGACAGTTGGTATTCGGAAGTACTTATTTCTTCTCGAGCATTCTATAGAAAACAAAACTTCCGTTAATTTTTTGAGAAATCTCTTAGCTGTTTTGACTTTTGAATACCTATCCACATGAAGCCATTTTTAGTATTATTGGCTTTGTACCTAGGAGTGGTGATTCAGTATTAAATATCATTCTATTAACTCTTAGTTTCTTGTTCAACTCAAAGGTAAATCATTTCTGTTTATCAAGATAATCAACATAGTGGCCTGGGTCCACATATGTTGTAGAAAATTTTATCTGCATAAATGAGATTTTACTTTTCAGGTTTACTGTTATTGTTCATCTAGCGTAAAAAGTGTATCCAGACTTGTAACAATTTTTTTGGTCTTTTATTATGCATATGGGGTTTATTTGTTTCCTTACATTGTCAGCTCATATTTCTTCTGCTTGAAATTTTTAGCTTTTATGAAGATTGAACCATTATTCCAGTTCTGAATCCAAGTCTTTTCATGCCAAAGGTTGATGGTTGGATGTCACAGTATTGCAGGGATATTGGCTAGAAGGCATTAGTTTGGAAACCAAACTCACTGGGATCAGAACTTTTCCTTTTTGAATTGATTATTGGATATTTTTTACAAACTGAGCTATATAAGCATTCTTTGAACCTTTACTTTAGCATACACTCTTTGTATATTCAGTGGACTCCCCCATTTTAGTTGGAATTTCTGTTGATGATGTTGTTATTTCTCTTGACATTTTGATTTTTGTCTTTCCTTTGAACCTTTTTTCTATATTTTGGATAAATTCACTTATTTATTTTATAAATGGTGGGTCACGAGAACAAAAACTTTCGTTTTGTGCTTCGAGCCATTTCGGTTGCTGGAGGTCTTCAGTTGCGAATAGTACCAGAAAACCAACACCAAATTAATCAAAGATCAGAAGAGGCGACTGGAAGACAAAGGATTGTCTCTGAGGACAACATACAGCCCCATGTTGTAGAGCAAAAACTTCTTTCACAGGAGATTAAACATCCTGGCAGTTGGGGGACCTGCTTGGATGGGAGAAGTTAAATTTGAGAGCTAGAGAAACTATTTGCACCACTCTAAATTCAGGAAGTTGCCCATGAGTGTGAATTATTTCACCCAAGCACAACTCTTGCTAAACATGTTTCCTTGCCAAGGTTTTTCGCTTGTGGAATATGTGGGAACTCTCAAGCTTGGGTGGAAAGAATTGTGCCTTTACACCGCCTCTGCTTGGAACTCACTTTTCCATACTAGGAATTGATTCCTCTCCTCTTAACTTCCACCGATTCAAGGAAATTTTGCATTCTCTATCTAATTTTTACTGATTTTGAAATGAAATGGAATTCAAATTTTTAGCTTTTTCCATCAGGGACATTGTACACTACCATGAGTTCTACTTCTCATCACCGCACCATTTTCCATTGAAGGATTTAATGCCTATGTAGGTTTCAGAATAATAATACTTTGAGCTTAATTCACTTAATGTGGGGTAAGTATGGAGTGCAATTTTCTATTTTATATCTTTTTAATGTAGCTTATTTGAATTGAGGGTTGGTTTTATACATGGTCCTTGTATAGGTATTCATATGCCTTGTTTTTTTCTTACTATTTATGTCACTATACCAAATTAACAACTCTGAGAAATGTCAGCGACCGACTCTCTCCATGAACATCTAAACTCAAACATCAAATATAATTAGTTCACAGAAACTATGACTTCACGGATAACACCATTTGTTACCAAACCTATTTGGTTTTAGATTGGTAGTTATTTAACTATTAATACGCACAAATATTTTTTAAAATTTAATTTACTGCTCCTCAGTGTTGGTTCACCTGGCAATCCTAGCTCTTCCATTGATTTGAACCATTTTTGAGACCTAGAAAGCTCAGTAGATGGAATCAAACCTGGAGTTTGAGATGACGGAAATTACTGCTGCTCAGTGTTGGCTCCAGATGTTTGACCATTTCTTCCACATCGACATTGATAGTGGCTTCATGCAAAACCTACTTCATGACTGAATTGTTTTCTTTAAAGCATATTGTTTCCTCTGTTTGCTTTCTCTATTGTAGACTTGTGTGTCGTTGTGGGTGCTTATGCCTTCAGTAACTTTATTTATAGGCATTTCCTTGAGGTAGTTGTTTCTTATCATAGTCATGTTGTGCATGAATTCAATGTTGAGTTGTGTAAGAGATTATAGATATTGAATGAAGAGATAAGTAACTAGGAATTCCTGGTAGTCGCTGGAATTGATTTCAGAAGTGGGAGTATTGCATGTTAGAGATCCGATAGAAATTGGTTGGATTTTGAGCACCTTCTTTGGCACATTCACCCGCTTATCACCAGTCATCAACCATTACCTTAAGTATTGAAACTATGCAATTAATTTCTAATAGTCTGTGCCCTCTAAACACAAAGAGAAAATGGTCTGTGTGTCAGACAGAAATGCACAATGCCCAGGATTTTCAAAATTTTGTGATACACTTGAAGCTTAGAATTTATAGGATATTCCACATAGATCACCGTTCTATAACTGTTGGACAACATAGTAGAATTTGAGTAATTTCTATTGTGGTCATGAACTATTAAAAGAAAGAAAATAACTTACAACATGCCTCCTCAGGTAACTTAGGAATTTGTACCATGGAGGGGGTCCAAAGAAGAGTAAGATTTTATCTTTCTCTAAATTAAATTTCTTTACTGTTGAGTATAAATCAAACCTATTTGTAGCGAAAAATTTCCAAAAGACATGAATTTGTTTTACCTGTAGTTAAAATTATCAAGCAAGTTCTTCATTTAAAGTTAGCAGTAGATATATGTCAATTGGTTTGTTCTCCAACCAAAAATGAAAAAAAAAACAAAAAAACCAAAAAAATAATAATTAGTGGTATTAGTTTGTAAGAAAAATCAATGAATCGTTATGAGTGTTGCAAACTTCTAAGTCCCCTCTCCAAAAGCTCCCAAAAAAAATTAACCTTCCCATTTTTATGATGAAGATTCTTTGTTTATTTATGTTGGCCATTGGAAATGATTCATGAGACACCTGTGTAGGAAAAGTATAAAGCTTCATCATTTTTTTTTATAATGACAGTTGAGGCATCTTTGGAGCCCCTGTGCTTTCAAATCATATAAAGGTTTAGCATATTTTAGGTAATGGTGCATAGGTCATCCTTGAAGCCCCGATTCTGAAAGAATAATACCAAATCATGTAAAGCTTAAGACAGTTTTTGCCCTTACTATCCAAGCCTAACGAACTGGATATAATCTGCTTCTTCTTTGACAACCTTCAGACAATTCCCATTTACTAGGATTAGGAGTCTGCTTTTGGTAAACAACATAATTGAGGAGCATACTCTTGTGATAATTTTGTAGACATTATAAAATCTTATATGGATCATTGATGTATTCCTTGACTGATTGACAAGGATCAGCTTACTCTTGGCATAAGGATGTATATATATGAATTGAAATGCTACTTAATCTCTCATGGGTTTCATAGGGCAAGTTGGTGTGTTGGTTAGGGCCAGAGTTTTAGACCATTACCTTTTCACCTTATGGTCATCTACTGGCTCCTCCCATTTATAGGATTCTCCCTACAACTAACAAATATAGACTGTATTAAAATCATCCTATCTACCAGAAATCAAATCTTCTCAAATTAATGTTGTAAAAAGTACTTCCACCATCAAGATAACTTTTCAAGTGACCATTTTGCAAAACATCTTGCTACTCCCAAAGGAAGAAACAAGTATGAAAAGTATTCAATCATGTAACAATTAGAAAAATACAGTTTCTTTGAATAACCTTCAGTCATATGCATTTTCTAGCATCCTCATCCTTAAATTCAATGATATCACCTGTAGCATGTTTGAAACATATACCTAGAAAGGAGAAGTGAATAGAGCATAGTTGTTAGACATGTTTTAAAATTGAGAAACTTTGGAAGTAATCTCAAATTTCTAATTAAAGCATTGTCACACTGTGAAAGGAAAGGGCAAGTGATCTCCTTAAGCAAATCAATGTTCACGTGGTTTTCCATTTCCACCTGTAGTCTCTGCACTAAGACGGTCTCTTATATTCATCAAGCAATCTGTCAGTGATATCATGTTAAAGTTCAGAGTTTTTTCCAAGCTCTGTAATATTCATGTGTACGAGTTAGGTGGAATTGGCATCAGCATTGCATAGCCATCAAGACGAAAGCCAGAGGTACAATTTTCTTACAACATATAATATTAATGCAATGAAATTCCCTTGTAGGCTTTCACAAGAGCAGACTCATATACCAAACTGGTGTCTTGGCTGTGACCTAAAAAATAAAACTGTACTTCGTAATTATTATAGCCATCAATTAGAAGGAATTTTGAAATTCTTTTCAAGCCTAGAAGCCAAAGCTATTTGGAAATTAATCTAGACCCATGGAACAAGGCGGGTATATAAGCTCTTTTGCTGTTTAACTGGTAAAATGGAATATTTACATAGAATTTCTTCTCAAGCCTAGGAGCCAAAACTTTTTGGACTTATTTTAGACCCCATGGGACAAGGAGAGTGTATAAGCTCTTCCTGCTGTGTGGCTGGTAGAAAGGATTTTTTACTTAAAAAGAGAATAAAATATTTTTATTTATGTCATGGAAAGACTTGCATTACCTATTCAAATGCCTCAAAATAGAATTTACCCCAGACTACTGCAATTTATATATTATTTAGTTAATTGCTGTAAGCAGCTGACCTCATTTACATTTAGCACAGGTCTATTACAGAAATTGGGCCTTCTTGTAGCAGGCACCCCTACATAGTACTCACGTATTGGCCTGTGGACCATGGTTGATTGCATGTTTAGCTCCTTTTACTTTAGAAGAGAAATTTCAAGAGAAAAATGACTCATTATCTTCATTTCATGGCAAGCAGTAGTCTATGAGGTCTCTCAAAAATACAAGAAAGGCACACGATGCCTGGCACCTTATGCATCCAGCGGTACTTGGACTTCAGGGTAACTCACAGCGTATGAGACCATCCTCTGCACCTGATAGTGCTTAGACTATAGGGTGCACATACCATTGGACCTTTCTCCTTTGTATCCGAACCTGCACAGTGTCCAAACATATAACTACACTGCTTTCTATGCTCTGCAAAATTCCGGGCAGCAACGGTTAAGAAAATTCAGAAGCTGCCATTTGTTAGAACACGATGTGATCCTGACCCTAGTTTTTGCTAAAAACACCAAGTTTTAGTCTTTCACGATAAACTTTCAACTATTTGGAGCGAAAGATTGAGTTTTTGCTTGACCATCCCAATTTAGACCGAGAACCCTGAGTTAGTCAAAACATGCTATTTTCAGGACGAATCAAGAATAAATATAGAAACAAATAATTTAAAAGAGTTGTCTATTATTTCTAGAAATCGGCTTTCAACCATTAGTTTCAAACTTCAGATACAATAGCAGATAAAGTAGACTGTCATTTTTAGACTGGGTTACCAAAATGGATCTCAAGTTTCACGAAAATAATCATAAAAATAGTTTGCCATTCATAGTTAATGCTGCATTACATGGTGCGAAAAAGTTAACTCGATTACAACCATTTGCAGAAATCGATAGGCCTTGTGAGCTTATGTCAGAATTATGAATTACAGCAAAGACTGAAGTTGCACTATTTGGATCCTATTTTTTAGTAATTCGCTCTCAAAAATACTGTTGTTGCAGTTGAATTTTCAATATTCGGGGCTGTCCTTTGCTATTTAGCAATGACCTTTGGGAAGGTTATCTGGACATGGTACTTTCTTGCATTGGTAGGTTTTCACTGGTATGTCAGCTGCAGCACCAGCAAAAGCATTGATAAAATCTGTGCCTGGTTATGATGATAGTTTTCCTTCAAAACATTATGGAGGGTAATGGATGTATCCAATACTCTTTTCTTTCTCAGATTGTTTTTCGCCGTATTAAAAATTATTAAGCTACTGATTGGCATGAAAATAAGAACTGTCTGATAGAGATCATCTTTCTTCCATTTATTCAATATTTTCTTCTTTTATATTGCTGCTAATGGTGACTTTGATTGTGCATTTTTTTGACCTGTAGATATGTAACAGTGGACAAGGATCACGGGAGGTTTCTGTACTACTACTTTGTTACATCACAAGGAAATCCGGCGAAAGATCCTGTTGTTCTGTGGTTGAATGGTGGTCCTGGGTTGCTCAAGTTTTGATGGATTCATTTATGAACACGGTTAATCTCCTCAATATTTTTATTAATATTTCTTAATATTTGTATTTTCCTACTCGTAGTTTTTTCTTCTTCCCCATATAGGGCTGCATAGATAAACTTACTTCCTTCGGTTAAGATACGAAGGCCTGAGGGGTAGCTCTACAGCAAAAATCTGTCCTGCATTTGCATACAGCCTCATTCTGTTAATATGTGTCATGGCCTAGCATTCTGCAGGTTTGGAACCCTAGTGGGCTGTATTGCAGCCATCTTCACAAGTGAACCGTAGCCGAACTAACTTATTTTCAAGACCCACTTCTTACATAAGTTACTAATTTTCTGTTTTCTGTGTGTATTTTATAAATAATCTTGGCAAATTTTCTAAATCAACTGTGAGAACTGGAGGCATATTATTGTTTTTTTTTTTCATCTGTTTGGATTCAGACACTCAAATTATATTATTGCTCATTTACATCTAATCAACAGAAATTTGACCTTGAAATTTACTTTATTGAAATAGTCTGTACTACTCAAAACATTATGTCAATCCGAGGATTGGTAGCTAATGAATTTATTGAATTGTAGATAACATATTGAAGGCTACATATCATGTACCCTACAATAATAAATCCAATCTTGTTTTAATGTGTACTTATTTTCAGGGTTATATAGTAGGAAATGGGGTCACAGATCCTAAATTTGATGGTAACGCACTTGTGCCATTTGTTCATGGAATGGGTCTTATATTAGATAATCTCTTTCACGTAATATCTGTTCCTTCATTTATAACAAGTTTCCCTATACACAAGCCTCGATACTTTCCATTCTTTATATCTTTTATAGCAGCCTTCAACTCGTGTATCACTAGCTCTTTATATAGATAAAGGACCTCATAACTACCCACCTTATGGGGAATTACTTGAAAATATCCATGGTTGTTTTGTGTGAAGGCTCAGTGCCAAAATATGTGAGCCTTTAGTGGACCTCTTTTGGGGGCTTGGTTTATTTTTTGGCAATGTTTCCTTAAAAGTGCAGTCCTAAAATGTGTCATGCAGCCCCAACAACCAACATAACAACCTCCTCAACTTGCATTTTGATTAAAACCATCCTGAATTGTTTAGAGCAACACATCATGAGGAACACAAGATAGATTTCATCCAATCTAATCTGTAAAGCAAAGTCCATTCAATTATCATGCATTCAATTCAATATTTTATGTTTCGTTTCCCCTAAGCGGTGCCCCAAGAACAATTTCACTGTATACGGACCATAACTGCTATGACTAAATGCCACCATCTTGTTACACAATAAACCTGGAACTTGCCAGACATAGGCAACAAAGATGGGAAACAATCAAAATGTCCATGGATTCCATTACTCATTTTTATTAATAATTCTCAGAAAATACTAATCACACAGGCTTAGCGAAAAAAACTTTGACCAAAATTATCTTCTACATTAAAAATACGTCAAAATATACAAAATGAGCAGTTAGTTTTCCATCAATTTTATTTTCAGTAATGGTGTCTCAAAAAGAAATAACATAATGATGCTTACATATGCAGCGATGAGACTTTTCACATCATGCAACCAATAGGTGTCTACATGATTGATTTGCCTTTGCTAGCATACTCACAAACTGTATTAAATATGGGCTTCGAAGCAAGTGTCATTCAGTGTAGGTTGAGTAATGTAATTGCGATCATTGAAAAATGCTATAATGAAATTCCCATTCTGTTGGCCATCATATCGACAATAGTTATTTGAAGGTTTGTTATTATTAACCATTTTAGTGGTGCGGGATGCTAAAGTAGACAACTTCTTGATTTTCTATCTTCCACTGCTGTCTTTTCGTGGGTTGTCTACTTTTTCTATTTGTTCCCTTTTTTTTTTGACATTACATTCTCTACACATCTAAGTCAGTCTATAGAAAAAATACTCCCGTTGCAGTACAAACTGATTCTTTCTTTTGAAGAGAAATACATACTGCATAATATTCTTACGATGTTAATTTATTTGGCTGGTGCGACTACATATGTCTACATGCATCAAACTATTTATAGTTGTCTGGTCTGGCCACTAAATGGCTGTTTGATAAAATTTTACCGAAAGCTCTGTAACTTGTAAACGACGTCTACTTGTTTCACAAAAAAGTCGTCTTGTATCCCTCTATGAGAATGCTTCTATGTTCCACTTATGCTTGTTCCTGTTTCATAAGTATATATCATACATTAAACCCCTTCACGTAATCATAGTAAATCATACAATTAAGAATGAAAAAAATCAAACATTTCATTTGACAAGCGAATTGGGTTAGTACATAGTGTAAAATAGAATTCACCAGTATGGGATTGGGATAGGGCGCCCCATAAGGTCCATGTACTGCTGAAAAATACACATCAGAGAAGGTCAGAGAAGAAATAGAAGTCAATTAAGTACCAAAAAAATGATGAGTAATACCACCTGCTGTCACCTCCACATAAAATGAATGAAACACATTGTGTCGCTTGATTATCTAAGTGCTGTATAATGAGCCGGGCAGGGCTGAAATTTGATGCCAATCCACACCCCTTTCTCTTTTTCTACATTGTTAGATATCATTTTTGATTGGCATATGAGATCCCCTTACAGAAGCCCATAAAGCTATCTTATATTTAGTTAAAATTTGTACTGCTACATTACTACCTCATACCCAAGCTCTAGAACAAACCAGAACACACCAGCCCACCCCAAGTATAAATATCAGTACAAGCTCAAGCTCTAGAACAAACCAAAACATACCAGCCAATCCCAAGTATAAATACTAGTACAAGTCCAAGCTCTACAAAAAACGAGACCATGCCTGCCAAACTCAAGTATAAAGATCAGCACAATGGTGGGAAATACAACGTTCTACAGCTTGATGAAAATCACCTTTGCTCCAACACAACCAAACAAACCACCGCCGAAAAACTAGACATGAACAATATAAAACTAATGTCCACTTTTAGTTTAAAAATTAATGAGTGTGGGGAGAGATGGTTGGTGAGCCCGGCTTAGGAGTGGTCGGTCAGTGGCTCACTCCCCAAAACATAACTTTTATTTCTTCCTTTTGCCTATATAGCTTCCCTCTGGTCACTATATAGAAATGAAACCATTTATGTCTAATGAAGTGTTAGAACAGTGGTTAGGTTTATGTTATGAACTTTAAATATACCAAGATACTTTAAAAAATGGTCTCGAATTTAGAAAGGTAAGGGATTAACTTTCTTTTCATTTTTTAAATAAAACATTTGCCACTTTTTTAATTTTTATTATATGTGGTCTAAAAAAGGAAAGGAATCCACATGTAGAGTGGAATTATTACTATTATTATTTTTAACTAAACTCCAAGTTTTAATATTTTAGAGTAAGTATAAAAAGTTTAGGAAAGTGTTTTTAAGTTTATATTATATAAACTATTTAATACAAATATAGGTTTATTTAAACCTAAGTACTTGAAATAAAATGGGTCCACATATACATAAGTTAAAAAATAACCTTAAGGTACAAAATTTTACATGGCCAATAGGAAAAATAAAAAAAACTCTATTTCCATTGAGGGTTGTCTCCATGTAGGAAACCTTTTGTTTTAACTTAGATATGATTTTTTTAAAGTATGAATACTATACAAATATTTTTTATAGATAATATACAAATAAGTATTTAAAAAAACTTTTCAAAAGTAAAGTATGGTTTCACATTTCAAATTATAAAAATAATATTACCAGGAGACAAGGGTATTTGATTTTCACTTGGACATTTTTACTTTGATTTCTTGAATTCTTGCAAGCCATATAAACTATACAACATATTTAATAGTTCTTACCTTGATTTTGTAGGTCGGGTAATTCGAATGATTTTTCACTTCGGAATCCAAATAACTTCCACTTTTGCAACAAACATTTGAAGAGGGAAGAGAGGGGGGTTATATAATATTTCCACCAAACTACCTAACTTCCCAAAGGTAACACCCTTTCATTTAATAGGTTAAATTAATTTTAATTATCTCTCTCTGATACCTTGTTAGGGCCGAGATATAAAATTGAAATAACAATTAACATAAAAATTATAACCAACTTAATAAGAATGAAATAAAACAAAGTAAAGAATATGAACATAGGGACATAGAATTTAACATGGAAAACCCATAAATAGGTGAAGAAACCATGAAAGAATAATCCACTATAGAGAAACATTTACATCTCATTCCAATAACTTCTCCATCCTTCTACTCCCTATATTTATTCGGAATCCAACATGATTCACGTGATAATATGAATATGAACTATAGTCAAATTTAAATAACCTGAAGGGTTATGTCCATATTAAGTGACGGTGTACACCCCGATTTAATAAATAATTAGTTAATTAATAATTAACAAACCTGATATAAATTTTATATTTAAATAATAAGAATATAAACTATTCTATATTATTTAACTATAAACTAAAAATTATGATGCACTTAATATTATAGTTCTAACATAAATCCCTATGCTCTTATTTTTCAAATGAGTTAGACAAATAAAGGTAGATGGAAGAGTATAGACATTTGGAGAAGTTCTGACCATTGAAGAGGTTGTAAAATAATATGACAGGTATATCAAGAAGAAGGTTATTAGGAAGAGAGTGTTGCAAATGAGGATCGATGCCACACGTAATTTAGAGCAGTGATCAGGGAACATGGGATTCAGGTAGTACTAGCATGCAAAATGAGATGGAATGATCTCCTAAACTAAAAAGGAAATAGATGCACTCTTACCCCGACATAATGCCAAATTTGAAAAGAGTGGACACAGAAAGTGAGATTGCTAATGAATGTGCATAGAATTGGTTTCCTATAGGATACCACCCACCAATATTTCATTTTATGATACCACCATGGATAGGAGAATTACAACTCAATAAGAGGATACATAAGAGAGTTTGGGGTAGGTTCATGAGGAATGGTGGTTATTTCTTGTCAAAGGAATAAGAAAAAAATATCCCAATTTATTTCAAGCATGAATGTTATTTTTTACAGCAAAAATATGAATTCCTCGAATTAGGACATTTAAGAGATTAATCCTATGGGTGTGATGAGTTTTTATAATTGCCTATATAAATAACTCATCTTATATTTTTTTATCAAGCCATTGTAGCTATGTCCATATATTTTCCCAAGTAATCTACTAAACATTATCATCATAACCTTGAACTTATGGCATAATTATTGATTAATATAGTTATATCTAGTTATCTTTATTTTGTGGTATTTTGTGTTCATTTATTCTTATTATTCCAATAAGTTATTTTAATGATGATATGTGTAATGCCATTCTTGGTTGTAAGCAATTTTCTATATGCAGTAACTTGTATGTAGCAAAATAACTTGTCCATAGAAACCCGTCTGCAGCCAAAGGATATCATCTACATCAGAGAGCCCATGTTATGAAGATCTTTTGGAAGGCATGAAGAATGACACTCAAGTATTTTTGTGTCACTGAAGGTGCAGTTACAACTGAAACATGTAGAACTGAGAGATTACTCAATCTTTGATTTGATCATTTATTTCAAACTATTGAAGAACTGATCGATTGAGTTAACATGTGATTTAAGGAACTAGTTGATTAACTAAAGATTAATTAAACACCTATTAAATTTCCATAACATGTTGTGAATCTCTTGTTGTTCTATTAATGATATTTCACTTATCCTCTCGAAAATATTTAACTTAGATTGCTAAAACTCCTTGTTTAACTCTTATCCCTCTAACGTATTTCTATCAGATGAGAATTATTAAAGAAAGGGTTAGTGTTGGTAAAAAGGGTTGGTTCATGGATTCATTATTTGAGAAAATCATAAAGGATATTGCTTTGTTATTTGATGTAATATTCATGAAAATTCAATAAGGATATGTTTTTTTTATTAGTCTCTAGTTTTAGAATTTAGGAGGGATTAACACCTAATTCAGGGCCCACTTACGGTATAATAAACCCCTTTATTGTTGTCTTTTTTCATTTCATGTATCATTACCTAGGAACTATCTACTTTCTGTATCTACATTCTGAATTTATAGATATGTCTTAGTACTAACATTTAGAAACCATTAATTTCTAGTTATCAGTTTTATTTCCCTTTCAAGCATTGTTTTGATAATTATTTATTTCATACCTCCTCGATCTATTATAACTGTGTATACAACACTATAAATGTTTCAAGATTACGTCCCCTAGTTTTATAATTAAATGACTTTGATTCAATGAGAAACATGTTAATTGTTATAAGTTGATTTTAACCACTAACATGTCAACAATAGCAATGAGAAAAAAAGTGTCCCCGATGAAGGGGAATGCATAGCATGATATACATGATTTATTGAGGAATCCATAGTTGTCTTGTCATATTTTTGTCGATACTAGTTTAGAGGTAGATGTATCAGGAATCTCATTTGCATTTTTTTGATAAGATGAAGAATGAGATGTTTGATCTTAAAACAATGATTAGTAGAATTCTCATTGTATTGGTGATAATAATACTGTGTTTTTTCATTGTAACTACATACACATGGTCATAAAGGATTGAGGTTGTGCAGTGAAGGAATAGTAATTATATTTCTTTCGATGAGTTGTGGTAATATGAGGCGAGCTATGTAAGGTAGGATAGTAAAAGTGTGCATTGTAGAGAGAAATTAAAGTGTGGATGGTATAGAAATAACGTTGACATTAAATTAAAATTCAGTAGGCTTAGTGGATGGTTTAAATATGGACTTGTCTTAAAACTTGTTTGAAGATGAAGTGGAAGCAGTATCATAATATTTTAATTTTGCCATAGATATCAATTTGGTTTCGTGCAACTTGAGCGTGTGACACAATTGATCCAAATAAAGAGAAGTCTCAAATATGGCACTCTCTTAGAGTTGAGAAAATAAACTTTGAATGAATAGATCTTATAATTCCAAATTAGCTAGAACATTGGTCATTTTAGCAAAGTAATTTTTATACGGTAAGACATAATCCATAAGATGTTCATTTTAGCTATTTATGCATAGGATATGTAATGAACCGTTAGACCAAAACCTTGAGGCATTAGTGAAATCCACACATGAGGATCATAACATCCCACCATGCTTCTGTAGCCTAAACCTCGAGCTATATTTGCACTCGTATAGCGGGACCACACCCTACCCTATACGAGCCCCAGGTGAACACTGCAATGTCGATGTAGCTACCCATGCCGGGACTCGAACCTGGGTGGTCGCTCTAATACCAAATGTAATAAACCATTACACTAAAACCTCAAGGCATTAGTGAAATCCACACATGAGGATCATAACAGGATATTTTGGTGTCGATATTCATAGAGAAATTAGAGAGGAATTCATTAGCTAAATATTTATAATATGTTACTAAATGGACACGTATATCATAAAACCATAACATAACATAATCATGTAGGCTTCAAGGAAACAATGTTTCGAGTAATGTAAGGCCATCAACATAGTTAATAAATGCAATATGAAATGATCGAAGGTGTTTCTGGGGATTTCCATGGTCACTGAAGGTAGGTAGCTTAAGTGGAATTAATTTAGGAGGCAATGGATAAGAAGATATGACAGGTGTAAAAGGGATATGAAGGAGGAGTGAAGAATCTAGAGATGGAAAGAAGGATGAGGAGGCTTGTTGTAGCTAGCAGATTTGGGCTTATAAATCATGGTACAAGGAGGATAGGTCTTGGGTACTGGAAGAGGAGCCATGTTGTGTATGATAAGTAGTGGGGTGGGTTAAGTGGGTTGTAGGGGTAGTCATAGAAACAAATATAGTAGAAGTATGTGGAAGAGTGGTGGTGGGATGACGTGTAAGTGTCACAATAAGAATGGTATTGGATACCAGGGGGTTGAGCTCAGCTAACTGCTTGCCCTCATCATGGGTAACGAATAATAAAATATCTAGGTCTTGAGATTGTTTACAAATATGAGCATTGAGATCATGGAGTTCTAAGTCAGTAAATGGTTCAATATCAACCATGGAAGGTATTGTTTAAGTGAATGGGTTCACTAAATGATTTAATCTAAATATATTTACACCTTAATTTCAAATTAACTACTCTAATAAATGATATTCAGGTAATTAAGTACAATAATGCATAATAAATAAGTGTACAAAGATGTAAATCCATAAGAAAATGAGAGGGAAATACTATTTATCTAGTTTCAGTGGATTTGGAAGTGATATGAGCTATGTATCTGTGTCTGGTGTCCTAGTATGCCCTTGTTCAAGTAGCATGAATGATATCATGTTATATCTAGATTTTCCTAAGCATGAAGAATGTGTGTAATGGAATAGAATTAACTCCCCTCGTATGTAGTGTATTTAGATCAATACAACCCTTGTCCCTTGTATGGATGTGCTACATGTATGCCTTGTAATGCTCTTGTGCCTTTGTGTAAGCTTATGTGGTGATAGATAATGCTTATAATGTTTGGTCCATTATTTAGTAGAATTAACTAAGTAAATATATATGATTCCCTTGTTTTAATTTTGTAATTGACAACTAAAAGGCTGACCCAAAGTGTTAAAAGGTGACCAAAAGGAAAAAAAGACCCAAAAGAGTAAGGAAAATATAAATAAGTATATGAGCACCCAGGAGGGAAAGAAGAACTTGGAAGCTTCTATTGTAGTTGGGGGCTAGCGTCTTAGGTCATCAAAAGATAAATAAGTCAATTTTTGACTTAGTTGTAAGATGTGTAAATCTAGTAAAGTGCAATAGATAAAGAAATCAAAAGCCCAAAAGGATTTATCAACCAGTAGTTTTCTTTCTTAGGAATCATGTATACATTAGTATTCTTTAGGGCCTATAAATGTACCCAAGTGCATAAATTTGTGTCTACAGAGAAAAGGACTCCATTTTGAATTGCAGGTGGGGTTCAAGAGATCGTAAGAAAATTTGGAAGAGGCTATAATTAGGAATATTATGTTCTAATTGTGTAGACATAGTCTTCAAATTCTTGATGAAATAATGGACTAATTCATTTTCAGATTGTTTGAAATTTATGAACTCATTGATATTTTTCTTAGGTAGATCATGATACTAGAATTTTATTGCTAGGGATTTCACTAGGGACTCCAACACAACTATAGAATTATGAGGAAAAGTATGGTACCAAAAAAAAAAATCTCCTGTGTGTGTTTCCTTTAGGAGTTTGGTGGTGTAATATGAATTGGTTCTGATCCACTCCTTATAAAGATTACCAAATGCATTTATATGAAGGGTGGGATTAGTAGACTTGTCATAAGTGATAAAAGGAGAAATGAAAACAATATCCATGCAAGCTATATAATGTGTTAAAGCTTCTTATTGGACTACATGTAAACATTTGTTTTAGATTGGGGTTGTGTGATGGGCACCCCATTAGCCCCATTTGGTGATGGAGGGGGTGTGGTATCCTAATAGTTTGTTATGGGGAGGTTGATTAATTGATCCATGTTGGATTACATTTAGATAAATTGATTTGTAATGGCAGATTATTATTGGCTCATCTTTTAAATGAGTAAGAGAATGAGGCTGGTAGGGTCAGAATCAAAGGTATTTTCAAATGAATCCATTTTAGCAGTTTTCCCCTTTTCTGCCTTATGTTTAAATATTTTAGAAATTAAATCAAGTAGATGTTGGAGAAAAATGTCTTCTGATTCATTTTTGTATCGAGGAAACTAAGATAAAAACTTATAAATATTAAGAGGATGATTAAAATTATCATAATTTTTATTGGCCCCTTATACATCCTTGAGTGGGCCATTACAGTGGGTAGAAGGATACTTTCTAGGTACACCTATGACATAATAGTCCATGAAAAAGGGGAACTTGGATTTAGGATGATATAATATAAAAAATGTCTATAAAACAGAGTCAAAGGACCCCGAGCTAGGACACTACATGATGGAGTGATGATTTGGTCGAGAGACATAATCGAATGTACATAAGGGTATACACATGGGTGTATGGAATATAGGAAAAAATATTTGAAAATAGAATAGATCGACAGTGCAAATAGGCATGCATAGTGTCCAAATACATTCAGACGTGAGGAAATAGAAAAAGTCAAGATCTCTTAGAGGTGATGGTCTCTATGCAAGTAGAGTTTTTGAGGTTTTGTGGGTTTTTCTGTATTTATAAGAGGTAAAATTTGGATATTGATGTTTGTAATGAGCCATGTTCAATCGTGAGGTCTGTAGGTTTCATGTTAGGTTCAAAATAGTTTTATGTGAGAAAATAATGTGTCTCAATAACTTACACTCCTAAATCATCTATTCTATAAGGGTATCGAGGCAATGCGTAGGAAGAACACATGTATCAGCATATAATAGGTATATTTAAAAGGGATACAAATATTGTTAAGGTCATATATCTAGAGGGTAGTAATACCTATAGTAGGTCAACATAGGGTTTCCAAGTCCCATAGTCAAGATAGAGGAAGAAATCCTACTGAGATATCATTAGTTGGTTTTGGAGAGGTATAAATCAACAATAACTAAAACAAACATGCATGATATAAATGAAATTAAAGTGATGATAGCTAAGGATATAATAATGAATAAGAGTACTATAATAATCTAACATCCCAACATGTTTAATACTAATCTATCATAGGACGATGGGGGAAGGATACAAACTTATCTATGTAAAATAATAAGAGATGGTTAGATCGCTCACCTTGTACCTGTAGGGTGGTCACTAATGCCTTTATCTCTCTAGAGAAGCAATAGAATAAAAGAGAGTCACTATTTGGTGGAGAAGGGGAAGACCATTCTTGTCTTATACTCATTATAGGTCACCTCATAATGCAAGTATCCATCCAATAAGAAGAGTATCCAATTCAATCCAAGCAAGATGAAATATAAACCAAGATCTATGTGAGCAGATGTGAAGATGACATAAAAGTGCATCAAAAATGGTAGTTCAAATTATTCTAGCCTCATTTCTCTATGAATTTCAAATATGATGTATATGTATATAGATGCCACAATCATTTGTTGGCGACTGTGTTGTGCAGGGGAAAATAAAATGTCGACATAATCACCCGCATATGATTCTATAGGCCATGGATGATAAACTAAAATTTGAGATAAAAATAGGTGACGTGGATCAACTAGTTATATGAACAAGGTTCCAAGATGATGGGATGTAAAAAAAGTGTCATGAATGCAATGTGCATTAGACCTAAAGGGACATTAATGAATAATTCAAGGAAAACTAAGGCTGGAACCAAATAGTCTCTAACACATGATTTTTACATGAATAACCATTCCCCATTTCTTAAAGGCCCCTTAATAGATCTTCTCTAGAAATAGATGCATCAATGACCCATATCTGCACAAAGGAAATTGTTTGCACTAGCTAGAAAAGATGAAAAGTTAAAAAATAGGTATATATAGGTTTCTATTGTCTGAATTTGAAAATATAAAGAATAATTTAAATGAGTGTCTGCAAGATTTCAACACAATATTCAACAATACTTTTACAAGGTTTCAAATTAGTTTGAAACCCAATGATTAATGTTATTTAATCAAATATTTTGACGTATTTGACAATAAAGCAACCTATTATTTTAGGGGTAAAAATATTTTCAGTCTGAGACAAGATGTTACCATGGGAATACAAAATTAAAATAACATCAAGGCTACTAGTAAACCTCTAAAAAGGGAAGGGGTAAAAGTTTTCAGTCATAAGAAACCAAAATCAAGTAAATCTTCTGATCTGGAAGATGTGGTCAAGACCCTCGTAAGAGTAATAAAGGAAATTTCCTACAAACTAGTATGGTCCAAGAAGGGATTATCTTCTAGACCCCAAAATCAACATCAAAATAAAAGTCTAAATATGAATAAATTTAGGGGAGATCATAGAAATGATGATAGAGGGAAGAAACTCATGAGTAAGAATGATAGGTAACATGCATTCAAAGATAATAGATTGGTCCCTAATCCATTAGGGGGAAATTTTTCTACAGTTGAAGAATAACATGCCATTGATTGGTGTGATAAATTTTTTTTGCCTCATGATCCATGTTAATAGCATATCTTAGCTAAGGATGATACTAGATCAGACTTCAATGATGCATGTGCTCTTTATCATCAAGTATACTTCAAACAAATTACTACTTCTACTGATATTTTATGTGCTAATATTGTAGATGATTTTTAGGCATGTGTAAACATGGAGTGTTATATTCCTCTTGAATTTAATGATGATATTGATATGGATCATTATTTTTAATTACTTAGTCATAATTTCAAGTATCTTAGAGCTCCGATAATTTAAAAGTATGATGGAGAAGTCCCTTTCAAAGAGGACAAGGAGTTTTTTATAAATGTACTTTTATTAGGTAGGTTTTACTTAGTGCTATAAAATTCTAAAAGTACTTAAAACTAAAAAATAATAGGGTTTACTAATACCTACACAAATATTCACAATGTTGGGATGATAGAAAGTAGATAGTGAAAAAATGCTCGTCCTTTCACCAAGTGAAGATACCTGTAAACAAAGACATTTAGATGGAAGATGTTAGATAAATAGGACTATTGGTGCTCATTTTGAGCTTACATCTTGAACTAAAATGACTCCTCCCAAAATTTTCCCATGTTCATCAAAATCTTCTTTACATAAGTTTGTAATTTGAAAATATTCTCCTTCGAACTAGTTTCTCAAAATTAGAATGAGCCTATGTCAAGTAAAATTTGTAATCATATTCATATGTGAATTCTTGTGTGAAGTTCATATGATCTTTGAAATATTAATGATCCTTCTAGTTTGAATTAAATGGGCCTAAAACTCAAATGAATTGATAATAGATGAGTATACCTTTAAAAAAAGTTTCTTTCCTTCGCAAGGATCTATTTTTTCTTCATATATATAGAGTGTAATTTCTTCCCCATCACCCGATGATGTGGCACTCCTGGGAGATTATGCATCAGTGAAAATTTCAAGTATGTTTGTAATTTTTTATGAAAATGAAAAATTCAAACATGTCCCTAATCTCGGACATGGGAATATAACACGAAATCTTCTAAATAAGTATCATGGTCTCTTAACAAAGTTTCACTTTTACAATGTGTGTATCATATGAAAAAATATAAATTACACTCATATCAATGTGCCCTAATTATGACACATGTCATCAGGATGACACACGGAAATGTCATGAATCTCATAAATACTTACACTTTACAATATTGCACTTCAAGAACAAATGTAAAATTTATTCAAACCCTTGGGGCCTAATGAAGGATATGAGTCGTCGTATTAAAGAAAATTAGTATTAAGCACATTGGTCAACTTTACAGTTTTGCATTTTTCAGTTAAATACACAAATACAAAGTACACCTTGATCTTTGTTCCCTACCAAAAGGGGCACATGGATAGTTCTTATTCAAATAAGAAAAGGTGAAGATCAAATGAATGAGGTTGAATATAATGCATTTATGGCTTTCGCCATTAATATTGTTCACATGAAGGAATCAAAGGTTTAAATTTTCACTATGTATTCTACATTCCTACCTTTTTGAGAATAAATCAAGCCTTCAGGAATCCTAAGCTGTGAATTTAGATTGTTAGATTAAGGAATTTTTTTACATAGAATGGTGTTTGAGAAAATTAAAGTATTTAGCATGTATATGTGACTGGTAATTTGAAGAAACACATTAAAATGGGTAAGTTCCTTTAAAAACTAGAAAATTACTTGATTTTTCATTTGAATAAAAGGGATTAAAATAATCTCTCGTAGTTTATAGTTCTTCTCCTACACCTGGTTATTCCCATGATCACTATATTGTTTAGATAAGAAATCACAAATAGTATACTAAAAAAAATGAAGATAAACGAAAATTGAACCCTTGTTACTTTTCATATCATGAGTAATTTGGATGATGTGACAGACACTAATCTAGGGAACGTAGACCTAATAGAATTTCAGAAAATATTATGTGCCTCTGAAAAAAGTAATTACATGGTAGCAATTGATGTCAATGGTATTGCTTTAGTTTCCAATTTTCCACCCTCTCTATACATTTCCTAGAATTGGCATGGGCTTGTTCTAAAAATTACAACCTAGAGGCTAGGGAGGTGTTAGATGGAAGTGGTGCCAAGGTCCTCTCTTTGACACCTGAGGCATTGCCATTGACATTGGGATTTCCCTAGGTAGAAAAGCCAATAAAATTTGATATACACAAGGCACAAGGCTTATGGGCTTCCAAACATAATGAATTTTCTAAGATTATGAACACTCAGTGGTTGATAAATTACATAGGTTCTTCTTCAAGGTTCCAAAAGAAGATAAGCAAGTCACACTTTATGGAATCAGTTAAGGATATCATTACCGAACTAAGTAGGATTGTGGGATTGAAATCATTTTATGATTTCTAGGAATGGATGTGTAGTTACATTTAGATCATCATAAATAGAACTTATAAGGTTTGTTGGGCCACATTCATAGCTACATCCATCTATGAGAAGCTCATTAAATTTTTTGTGCAAATCAGAGAGGGCACAACTTTCAGGTGTGATTTCTATATGATGGCATACCTTGTCTACAATGATGTATGTCACAAATATCTCCCTCATATCCCAAGGATGGTATTTAACCTCTCACAAGGTATATGATATATATCCTTAGATAAATATGAAGGGGAAATTTCAGAAGGATAAATAATTTTTTCTTTTCATTAGTTAAATGCATCTTTAAGACAAAATAGGAGCAATATAGAATATATGGATCTGCTAAGAAAGAAATAAATCAATATGGATGCTAATTTATCCAATTTAGTTTCCTTAGTTATATAAGTGTAAGTGGTTTTGAGGGACATCCTTTCATGCTTCCCAGATACCTAGATTAAAAATGGGTACTCTTAGAACTCTCAAGGAAATTAGAATAAGTACATAAGATAATATATGGAAAGAATAAGACCAATATCAAGTTCCCTATCTCAGTAAGAAAATACACCTACTCAATTGTCATAAAATCCAATATTTTAGAAGAGGAGATGGATAGATTAAATGTGGAAAAGTTTCATCCCAGCAAAAACTATGATATTAGATGTGTAGTGAGCTCAATCCTAGGGAGCTCCTATGAACATGAGCCCTGTTACAAAGATTTTTGGATGAACTGCAGAGATGAGAAAGAGGTCAGATTAAGATATTTTTCCAGAATGACCTTACAACAAGTTATTGATTAAAATATTACACTTGTGCTCCAAGGATTTATTGATGATAAATAAATAGTTAGCCCATACTATGCTCAGATGAATTTGGCATCACAACCAATTACACCATTGGAATGTAATGATAAAGAAACAACAAGAATGCATATTAGAACAACACATGTGATGAGGAGGACATTTTCATGGTTAATAGTAAATGGTATCGATCTATCATTATAGAATACTACGGTATTGCAAGAATATAGGGCCAAATTAATCCTCGACGAATATCTTCTTGCTTTGAAGGAAGGAGTAGACCAAATAAATCTATTGGAAGGGAAATAACCTCAGCTTCCTTCCAAAAATCCAATCACTGGGATCATAGAGGAATGGATTGTAGTGAAAAGTAAAACAAGAACCTCAATGTCCCTCATAACCCAGAAATATGAAGAAATGTTGATGAAGACCATGAAGTACGCCCCCATTACCTAGGCAATCCCCTTACAGGTCAAAGGGGTAGGTGCATCAAGGCCTAAAAATCTATTATTATCTTTGCTAGTATCATCCAACATATGTAAAATAATGAGGGTATCCCTACTTGATATTGAACTACAAATCAGGCTACAAAGTATTGAAGAGAAGGAGAATTCTAGTCTTAAGTGTTTTGAGATAACTAAAAGGTCCAAAGTTGTATATCCTTTGGAATGGGACACTAAGAGCTCAGAGGCTAAAGACATCTTGTCCATGAAAGGGCATAGGAAAGAAATTAAAGGAAAAAATATCATTGATCTACTTCCATTAGATGAGGTTCAAAATACTCTTATTACAACAATGGATCAAGAAATAACAAATTCAAAAGTTAAAGTGAGTGATCTAGTCTCATTTTTATTATTATTGGTAAATATTTTTAAAGGGACTATACCCTGTTACAAAAAGGGATCAAAAACCAAATATAGCTATAAAGGAACAACAAAAGAGGATCAAAATATAGATAAAACACTATGTCCAATAGTAACCAAAATATAGTTACAAGTAAGAAATAAAATGGAACATAAAATGCAACAATACAACACAAAAGCAACATAGAAACAACAAAAAGACCAAAAAAGAGCAGCGACTAAAATGATGCCTGCCAGCCTGAGGCAGATTACTTCTTGGATGCTCTGTCGAATTTGGATTAGATATTTTGTAGTGAGGTGAACAACGCCAATGTGGTGATGTGTGTTGGGTCACTTGTGTTCAACTTCGAGATGGTCTGGCTTCTCTCTTTTTCATTCCCCCAAATAGTGTTAGGGATCCCACTAAGCATGGTAATGCTTCAAACATGATACTCTAAGAAGTCACTAATGGCATTGAAGATAGCCATGTTGTGATCATGCTTTTCTTTTTCTCTCCCCAATCTACTGTCCAGAGAGTTTAGTTTCTTATAAATGTCAGCAAGTGAGTCGTTATCATCATCAATTTTCTTTTTCCTTTCTGCTTGTCCATGTGCTATAGGTATTTATTTAACTGCCTCATCTCTTTCTCCAAAGACTCCAACCTATGAGGTATATTATTCCCCTCCTGATGTAGGGTTGTATCTAGTCTAGCATTGCTAATATGTAACAAATTTTGTGCAACTTCTAGCTCTTTGGCACTTCCAAGAACCTGGGAAGAGTGATTGATGTCGGTTTTTGGAAGCTTTGGGTTCTTAGTCTTAGGTTTGGAAGAGGTGTCCAGTATGGGAGGTTGATAATAATCCTCATGGATGAGTAGGAAAATGAGGCTCTGGTATTGCAATACCACATGAGTGCTTCTAAAAATAGCAAGGGAAGGTAATACGAGAAGCAGACAAAATTTCCTTCTAAAGTGGAAAAAAGACTAGGTGCTTAGAACCCAAGAAATATAATCTAATCTTCAGGGGATTTACCCTGATACCTACATAAACCACTCCCTCATCAGATAGGGAAGCGAAAAAGGCTAAAAAATATCACCAAGGCCACAACTCAAAATAGAGGTGACCACCATATTTCACCTTTCTGATTATTGTGAATACACTAGTTGAGATAATCATATGAAGATGAAAGAAAAGCTCCTCATTGAGATCATTTTAGGGCTCCAGTTGGCACTAGTACTCATTCCTACAAAAAAATCTCAAAACCCTCATTTGAATTTTATCTAGGATTGAGCAACCTATGTGAAATGGGCGTTAATATGAGTTAGGAAAGTGTTACCTACTATTCCATACAATTATTATTTCTCATTATACAAGGACACCTAACACTTACTCAAGTTAGAAACTCAATAAAATACACCTCAGAATGAAGAAACAAGTATCCAAAATTCAAAGGATGTACCCCACTGAATAGTACTCAAGAAGTTTTGAGATAGGATGTAGATGAATAGTGAAAGGAGAACCAATGACTGTTACCTCATTAGACACCTAATTGAAATTGGAAGCTCCAGTTGAATGAAGAAACAAGTATGAATTCAAAGTGTACAAACTGGTTGCAGTCATCAAAATTTGAAATGGTTACCAAGGAATTTTCATAAAATAAATGGAGTTTTCAGAGGAGTGTGGCCTCAAGAGAAGGAAGGTATCACGGAATCAAAAAAACTAGATGTTATTGAAATCTCTGTAAAGGAAACACTCCAGGAGAATTCACTAAGTAAATCACAAGTCATGAAGTGGTTAAGGGAAAGAAAAAGGTATCAACTAGTGATAAAGCCAAAAAATCAACCACTGCAATAATGGTGACCGAAGAACCTGAAGTTGATAAGTAAAAATATAACATGAAGGAACAAGGGTTATTTAATTTGAGATAAAGGAGATAAAAGAGGGAGATGAAGTCCCACATACACAAGTATCAGTTTCAAATGTGCCTCAAGCTTCTTCCAAAGAAATGGTAATCTACTCAAGCACAGCATAGCATGCACCATGGGCACTAAGAAGGGGAAACACCCCTATAATAGGATGGTTGAGAACACTCCTTCAAAGGAAAGAGAAATAAGTAACTCAAGCAGAGACTATTGACATTGAAAAAAAAATTGTTTTCAAGACCCACGAGGGCCCCTAAGAGGTCCAAAGTATTTTCCAAAACTCTTGTTGACCCTCAGGGATACGTGACCGTAGAGTTTGCAACCCCACAAGTAGATAAACTAAAAGTTAAAATTACAATGAGTGACTACCAAGTCACACATATTCAGTTGGGGAAACCAACTACATAAAATTTGAAGCAAGAGGCTACAATGGCCCTTGGGAGCCTTATCTAAAAAATTGATAAGGATAAGGAGACTAAGAAGCAATTAAGAGAGAAAGTTGATATCATGTCAAGTTATGTGCAAAATTGGATACAACCTTCTATTTAAGGGCAATAAATTTCTACTTCCATAACCCCAGAGGCCTTAACAGTTATTGATAGATCAAAAGAAACAATTGATGTTGTAGCAAAGTGGAAAGAAGAGTTATCCAAGAAAGGAAATAAAACCATAGAAGACATTGTGGAATGCTGCAAAGAATTATCTGAGCAACTGAGTGAGGCAAAAGACTAGATTAAAAAGTAGCAAGATGAATTACATTATTAGGATGGACTCTTACCCAAACTTGAAGCAATAGTTCATCTAGATGATCAATTGGTGAAAAAGAAGGGATTTTCCCCACTAAGGATAGATGAGCACAACATACTTATGATGGATCCATTAAATTAAGGACGAACACCTTGAATCAAAGTATCAAAGAACTCACACTAGGGAGAGATAAAACAATAGAGTACATTAATGACCTTGACAATAGACTTGGAGAAATATATCCAAGATTGGTTAACATATGGAGATCTGATTTCAGATGACTTGATACAATCTTTTCATCAACAGATTACTTGAGGACTGGGTTCTTTTTCTTCAAGTTTTAATTATGGCACCATTCAGAAATTTGTTCACTTGGAGCAAAAGATAGCTAAATTGGCAAAGAAGATATAGAAAAACAATAGCACAATGAGTTATTTTGACGAAGTTTTAAGAGAGTAGGGACTTGTATTTGTGTTGCTTACTACACCAAATGAGGAGTTCCTCATTCAAATGTTCAAAATATTTGATGCATACAAGGAGAAGATGAGTGAGTCAACTAAAGATGCAACAATTGAGGTAGAATTTACATAAAATCTTTTACAAAATACTTGTAAAATATGTGTAATTTATGTACAAAAAATGGGGATTCTATAGGGGCCCCTGCCCTTGGAATTTATATTAGTAATCTTGTAAACATATTTCAAAAGCTTTGTAATTAGTGTGTTCAAGTAATGACTACACATTCTTCCCTATAAGTAGGAACATGAGTGAGCAGTTTATTTTTTCTGTATTCAAATTCCTTATGATCATGTGCTTCAAATACTTATTATATATCTCCTGTAATATTACGAGACATGCCCTAATCCATGAGATTTTGGATTCCTACCCTTAGGCCTTCTAAAATCTTAACTAATTCTAATTTATTCTAGTAAGAAGAAACCCATTCAAGAAGGTAAAGACCTCCTTTCAAATATGTCTTTGTGCCTCAATGAACACCAACTTTCAAATGGCTTGGAAACATAATTTGGTTGTGTAGAAACAAGATTGGGCACACTAATAGGAACTACTGGTGTCTTCTTACATCTTTTCAGTGGAGATAAAGGCATGACAGGATTCATTGAAGATGAAGGTGCTGCATGATTCATTGGAGAAGAGTGCATGGCATATGATTTTTTAGAAGAAGGATTCACAGAATCCTTACCTAAGACATTAATCCTTTTTTTTATAAATCAAATACTCTATGACAAAAAGAGATGACAAATCCTCTAAAGGCTCTAAATCAAGTATTGTTGCAACAACAACTAGAATGTATCTTTCTTCCATCTCCTCAGTAAAGAATGAATGGGATAATCGCGTGGTGTTTGGAGTGATAAATGGCATGCAAAAATCCCAAAACTTTCTTAATTGCTCAGTAACTATATGGTCGTTTAGATGGAACAAATTATGAAACAAAATCTAGAAAATTGAGAAGAAGGGTGTTATTATTGCAATTTTTCATTTCAAATCTATATGAACCACACGAGGAGTCAATGGCCCCACATATTCCTTTTAATTTTCAACTGAAAATAACATCTTGATAAAATCCTCATTTAGACCTAGAAGATTGAACATCGAGCGCAAATTTTCTAAAGATAAATCTTTCAGTTCTCCCTCTAGTTCTATTTCTACCATTTTTTCCAAGCAAAATAATGACATCACTTCTCTCATAAAAAATTCTACTTGCAATCCCACAAAGAGCCCAGTAGACCATAAGTAGTAAAGATGAATTTATAGGCAGATAAATCCAGAAGAGTCCATGTGCAAAGTATCATCATAGAATTGAATGCAGTATTTACTTAAATGTTCAACAATATTTGCGAGAAAGAAGGAGCAAGAAGATATCGGGCTGAAATATGTTCCATTGATTTGATTTGATGTTTTAAATGAATAAGATATTACAGATGATTACTTGTAATCATTCCAAATTCAAAATAATATTTTGCAAAAAGGTAGGAATCAAATCAAGTAAAGAAATGGCGTCAAGAGGAAAACTGTGGTGACAAGATACATGGGTGATTGTGACAAGGTGGAAAAGACAAAATTACATCTGGCAATACAAAATAATTGTTACACATGTAACAGAAAGGTAAAAACCTGACTCTAAGTGATAACTAAAAACATAATCTTTGTAGTTAGACAAAGTGCATTCCCGCTCTAACGAAAGATCAAGCCCCTTTGCTACGAAGAAAAAGAATATTCTTTTACTAGTTTAGGGGGGGAATTAAAATGTAAAATCCATCAAGTTTTGTATTTTTTTAAAGCAGGAAAAAAATGGTTGAGGGGACCATACCCCTTACATTACAAATCTCTAAAGAGAGCAAATAAAAATGATACAAAGAATAAAAAAATATACATATAGAAGGTATATTACAACCGAGCTCCTCTATGAGCATATAATCCAGTAAAAAACACAACAAAAAGAGTAATAACAACACCAACTAAACCAACGTCTTACTAACAACAAAGTAAAATAACAACATAGTAAACAAACAACCACCTAGAAAAACATTACATTTTAGCTTTTTCCATAATGTATAAAAATTTAGCTCATTCCTTTGAAAGAGACTCAATTTTGGCACCCAACGAAGCCAATTCACATTGAACAGCTTCCCCTTTCCTTTTCTCTAGATTGTCATGCTCGTCCACTTGCCTTTACACATTACCCAGCTAAACGAAGGTTTAAATATTTTACAGAGTGGATCTCATAGTAATAATAATCCATTCCATATAGCTGTGTAATATGACTCTAATATTATCCACCTCATTGGAGAGGTTACTACAATTAGCTTTCATAATTTCAACACTACCCCCACTAGTGATTCTGGCCACATATTTAACCTCCATTTTAATAGATTGTCAGTCATTAAAGAGAAAATGAACAAAGATATTAATTAGCCTCATGTCTCCTTTCAATTCTTCAATGTTCATCACCTTTTTTTCAAGATAATTATCTCCCTTCTTATGTCCCATTCGACCCAACACTTCAATCTGCTGCTCCAATTGGGCATTCACAGGAACCTGATTCCCATGCATGCTTGAATTCCCTTTCATATTAACATAAAAATTTTGAACATTCTTCTACTTAAGCTTGTTGAGACTCTGAGCTTCATCAATTTACACCACATCCTTTTCATCCCCAGAAGCATCACCTTCCTGAGACTCCAATTCTTCACTAGAATCCTCCTCCTCTGAGTCTGATTCCTCTTCCTCAACATAATCCTCAAGGGCCATAGTAAGAGTACCATTTTTATCAATGTCGAGAGCTACTCTTTTTGACCATGGCTAGAATAAAACCTTAGTGAAGTGGGACATCAACTTTGTTATTTTTAAACTAGGCAATCGATGCACACAGAGAGCGGAATAGAAAATATGGAAAGCTAAAACTATGGCCATGTCTAAGATAATTAAGCATAGGAAAATGGTAAGCATAAATGAATTTTTGATTTCCTTCAATGGTAAGAAACTGAATGAGGGTTAAGGCCACTTCATAAAAAGGGCGGGGTAAGGATGAGCTTAAGAAACCAACAAAATGGGTGGTAATTTTTTCATTACCTTGCAGGAAGAGCTTCAGTTCATCAGTAGTCTCCTTTTTTGGCTTGTACACCTCCTGCCCTTCAAATGATAATACCATAATGTTACCCATAGTATTAATGGTAATCTATATGTGCACTCCTTTTAGGTCCACAACTCCACCTTTTTTAGTTGAATTTCGGGATCTAGAAAAATCCTTACTCAGATTTTCGTAATGACCCTCAATTTTTTTTAGAAAAGGAAAAATCCCCATTCTCTCAAAAAAATCCATAGCCTTAGGCTTAAATCCCCAAATCAATTTTGACAACATAGCTTTATTTATTTTAACCCAATCTCTAATACCAAGACCCCCAAGTCTAATAGGCTTACAAAATTTCTCCCAAGCATGGAGTGGAATTTTTTATTTTTGTTCAAAGTCACTCTAAAGAAATCCTTTTTGTATACTCCCCATTTTATTAGCAATTGTGGAAGGTAATATATAGATAGACATAGAATACACTGGTAAATTTTGAATTGAAAATTTGAGGAGAATAACAGTTCCAATATTCATTCCAAGATACCTAGTGGGAAAATTTTTAATCTCACATCCAAGAATACCAACTATATTAACACGTATTCTTTCAGGAGCTGATAAAATAGACCGATATTTTACCAAAATTTACCAGTTGGTTAGAAGCTTCCTCATAATCAACCACTAGATGTTTGAACTCTATAGCCTTAGGAATAGTAGCCTCTCCAACCATAATTGAGTCATCAATAAAATATTGGTGGACAACATTGTCACTATTAATAGCATGGGAGATGCCTTTAATTATTCCTTCAATATTATCCTTATTGAGAGCTCTGGTGAGAGTTTATGCCAGAATAATAAACATAAAAGGAGAAATGGGGTCTCCTTGTCTTAATCCTCTAGAGCTATTGAAAAAACCACAGAGAGTACCAATGATCAAAACATATAATTTAGCTATAGAAATGCAGGTCTGTATGAAAATCATAAAATATTTATCAAACCCAAACTTGGTTAAGACTTTTTGAAGAAAGGGCCAGGAAACATGGTCTTAGGATTTCTCCATGTCAATTTTAATGAACATAACTTCTTTTTCATTTTACTTGGCGGTATGAAGAGTCTCTTAGATAGTAACTATACCATCTTGGATTTTTATTCCCATCACAAACCCCCTGTTGATCAAAGATAATGGAAGGAAGAAGAAGTTTAAATCTTAAAGAAAAAATTTTAGAACACATTTTGTAAATATAGTTATAAAGACTGATAGGTCTAAAATTCCTAAAATTAGTAGGATTGTGATTTTTATGAGGTAAAGCAAGAAAAGTGATGTTTAATTCATGGAGCATATTTTTATTCTTAAAAAAATCTTAAATAGATTTACATGTATCATCCTTGAAAATATCCCAAAAAAATTGAAAAAGAGAGCCAAAAATAATTCTAGTCCCAGAGCTTTATCTGGGCTCATAGTATTTAGCATAAATTCTATTTCTTATATAGTAGGAATATTAGTGAGAATGTTGTTATCAATCTTAGTAACCAGCTGAGGAATGCATTCCAAAAAATAGCCTTCCTTACTGATGTTGGATGTTTTGGTTATAGAAAGGAGTCTACTAAAAAATGAAGTTACAACAATTTGAATATCATTGGTATCATTTAACATCTCTCCATCTTCCCCTGAAATACTCAAAAATCTATTTGTGATTATCTTTTTAAGGGATGAAATGTGGAAAATTTATGTATTTTTGTCATATTTTTTAAGCCATTGCACCCTGGATTTCTGTCTCAGGAAAGTCTCCTCTTTCAAAAGGATGTTATGACAATCTGCTAATAATTCTCTCTTTTTGTTAACCTTCCTAATACTGTCACCATTAAGAATTTCCAGAGATTCTTGTAGGTAAGATAAATATTTTTCTAGGGACTTCTTCTTCTAAAAAATGTTACCAAAACAATTTTTGTTCCATCCTTTTAGATTGTTCTTAACATGAATAATTTTTTAGTAATTCTAAACATAACAATTCCTTTAATTTCCACATTCCACCAATATTTCATGAGGTCAAAGATTTCCTCATTTTGTAACCACATATTCTATAACCTAAAGGGAGTTCTTCTCCTCTATTTATATTTTATTTGGAAAAGAAGTGAGTTGTGGTCTAAACCAATCATAGGAAGAGAAGAGAGACAAGCATATTTATTCAACAAGCCCAAAGAATTCAGAGCTCAGTCAAGTTTGACTTGAATCAATTGATCCCCATTTCTCCTATTAGACCAAGTAAATCTGCTTCCCTTCAACTCAATATCCATGAGACTATTTTGCATGATAAAATCTTGGATATCTTACATACTTTCAGTTGAATCAATATTGCCACCCTTTTTTACCTAGGACTCAAAGGAGTGTTGAAGTCTCCCAAAATCAGCCATTCAGTTCCTTTTATGATGTTTTGGAATTTGGAAAGTTTAGACCAATTTTTTTTCTTTCTCCTTTAATATTGGAGCATAAATGTTAGACAACACCCAAAATTCTTTGGATTTCTTATCCTGAAACAACATAGCCATAAGATTACTTATTTTAAGAAGATTTGTTCCTTTGAGTTTTTCCTCATTCCAGATGACAACTATTCCTCCCGTAGTTCCTTTTGAACTAACAACAAATCCTTCATAATTCTTACCTCATGTCCTTTT
Organism: Taxus chinensis; assembly: GCA_019776745.2. Classification (NCBI taxonomy): domain Eukaryota; kingdom Viridiplantae; phylum Streptophyta; class Pinopsida; order Cupressales; family Taxaceae; genus Taxus; species Taxus chinensis. Next base: position 507,121,936 of record CM034146.1, on the reverse strand, counting down.
AACCTCCAAAAAATTTCCTTCCTCCATTTTAGTTTCCTATAAGACCATGATATCAGGTATGCATTTATATTCCAGTTCTTTAATTAATTTCCATTTAGATGGGTTATTCAAACCTTGAGAATTCCATCAGACTATATTCATTTAAACACTTGTTTGTTGGTTCTTGTAAAGCTCCATAAATCAATTTTATACTAAGTTCCATCATCAATATCCCTTTGACTTTTCCTTTTTATAGTAGTTTGCTTAGTAGGTCTCCCTGATCAAGTTTTCTTCTCCTTAGGTGTGGCTTCTGAAGACTCCTCTATTTTAGCTGGGGCTTTCATAGAGATTTCATTTTCTGCCTTGCTAGAATACCCTTCAACTATTTTGTTTTGGATTATTAGATTTTTCTTCAATGGAGATAAAGTATCTTGAATGATCCTTTGGATTTTACTAGCTTCCATTTGATCTTCATTTCCCGTCGATAACATTATTTCATTCTCTTCAAACCCCAGAATATTGTCAAAAGGATTTTTAAAAGGTCCCAGGGTTTCTTCAAGACTCAATTCCCCTTTTTGTTTTTGTGGAAAATATTCCATATTAGCAACTTCCTTTAAAAGAGAATCTAAATTTTTAGAGGGTAAGAGTTTATCAACCTGAACATGGGACTTGGCCACCTAGAAATTTGGTTCGGACAAGGTTTTCATTTGATTCTTCTTATTCCTTACTTATATAAAACCATCATCAGTTAAATTTGGAGTTTGAACTTGATTTTTCTTTAACACGTCTCCATTATTCTCATTAATAATAATGCCTTTATTTGGATTTGGATTCTTAGCAACATTTTGTTCTGAAGTAACAGCTTCCTTACCTTTAGCTTGTTCCTTTGATGGATTCTCCTTATAGACCTTTGAAACAATCATTTTACACAATTTCTTTGCATGCCCCCATCCTTGAAATTTCTCACATTTTTAGGGAATTTCTCAAAATAAATATTTTGTTCCCAGCTTCCCATTCAAGATGTGAGGATAATGGAGTTGGGTAAAGTCAATCCCATCAAGGAATATATACATAATCTGGCACACACAACTTGTGATTTTTAAAGGATAACATTGTGAACAACTGTAATGCCTCTACTAAGGTTGAAATGCTTTCTTGCTTCTGTAACTAAAATTACAAACATTGATAGTTGATTTTTTTTTTGAAGATGGTGTACTCTTTAAAACTGATAAATCATGTTTTTTATAGATGATATGTTTTATCTTCTAAAAATTGGATACAATCATTCTATGGCAATTCTGAATTGATATTGAAGTATTTCATATACTCTTCATGTTGAACTTTCAAATACATTTTGTATACTAGTGAAGGAAATAAATTCAAACTTATAAGAATATTCCAGTTCATTGCCTAATTTATAATATAGAACTACTTATCAGTTAATTTCATAGCTAATACATGAATAACCATAACTTGGATCAATTGTAGTGATCCAAGGAATGCCTATGAATCTATGATGTTTTGATCATTTTGTTAAGTTTGTAAGCATATTCTATTGCTAAGATGTCTTAATACTCAGGATTGCATTTTGGGGATCACAAGGGAGTCCTATAGCATATTAAGGATGTATCCTTCTATGTGATATAATTACCTTGTTTTGATAACATTACTTAAGGTAATGTCATATGATTTTTGTAAGGAACCTAAACAATCTAAATGCATTTTATTATCTACTTTACCTTAAGTTAAGTTAAGGTGAATGTATTAAAAGGATATTAAATCCTAAAGGATTATCCTAGTTCTTTTGATATTAATTTTTCCTAAGCTATAATGGGAATTTTCTAAGGTCCTAAGCTATGGTTAAAATTAATGCTAAGGAATCCTAACCTAGATGGCATCGAACTAACCGAAGGGAAAATGTGGTTGGCTTAGATGACAAGGTAGGGGAATCGGTAGTGGCACCATTCCAAAGGATTATGGGATATTTAAATGGATCAATAAATGTTTTGTTGCCGCCAATTTTGGTCGAGGCATGGTTATGATGGAATTCGCTAAAAATAAAACTTTTCTGAATTTTAACTATTAGTTGAAACTAACAATGGGAAATAATTTGTGGAAATTTTTCAGGCCATTGATAGTCTAGATGGTATTAATGAGCATCGACTTTTGAGTGAAAATTGCCTAGGAATTAGCAAGTTGGGTTTGGGGAAAAAGGAATGGTTTGATTTTATTGAGCATTGATATTTTTCAAGCTCCATGGCTCTGCATGTAGTATTTTCATTTTTCGAACTATGAGTTTGATTCTGTTACAAATTAAAGATTGTCATTACATGGTGTAAATAATGGAAAAAATCTATTTTAGAAACTATAAACAAATGATGAGGGAATTTTCAAAGGTTTTGGTTGGATTTTTTTATGGAAATATTTTAGTGGAAGCTTTACATAAAGGTTTGAAGTGTGGAAAAGAAACCAAGAGCACTACTAGGCATGATATGATCTATCTCTTTACAATATAATGCTTTATTTAATTATTTCATAAAAATTATTCTACTATTTTTGAAAAAAAATAGAAGATTTGGTTTCATGTTTTGTGTGTTGTTTTGCTTTTCCCTACTTTTGTGGTTTTCATGAAATTTACTGCGTTCTGGTTGTTAGAAACAACACTTTATTGTTTGAAGTTTGTTATACATTGAGAATGGGTTTTAAACGGTTTGTGAATGACTGTTTTGTAAGATATGAAACTGCGAATGATTGTTTAAGTGAATATTGTATTATCTATGCTATTATTGATATATCTTGTTGTATTTTTCAATTTTATGGTGTTTGGTTATATCCCTGGGATCCAGGTTGAATCCTTCCTAGAATTTAGTTAGTGATTTAGCTACTTGTGTAACTGTGTGTTGAGTAAATAATTGTTTTTGTTGACGTATTAATGTGTATTTCAAGATTTTGCTTTGGTTTAGTGATCAATAATTTATGGCTTGAAATATTTACTCTCTTTTGTTATAATTTGGAGTGACGAGAGTTGAATCATTTTGGGTACTCTCAAAAGGGATATCTTGAGCTCTTATCTACATGCTCAATAGAGAGGGTGATTGGTAAAGTTTCATGTCTCCCTTTTTAGTTATGTTTGTTTGGTTATTCACCCTTATCGGGTCAGCTTGTATTGGAAAGGGTGATTGGTATAGTTTGTTTCCCCTTTTCTTTAGTGGTTTATTGTTTTGTTATTACCCTTCAGGTTCACTTGAAACTAGACTTATTTTGGGGCATCGTTCGTCCCAGGTAATTTTAACTGTAACTTTTGGCTATTCTTTTAAAGGCTCTTTTGAGCTTAGATACTTGATGCTTTTTTTAGGTTTGATGGCATTTTTGTAAGTGATTATTGTATAAAATTTGGAGATTCTATGGATATACGGTCAACTGTTGATTCTAGAGGACATATTCCTTTGTGACTAAAACTTATCATTAATCAAATCGTATCTTCCTTGCAAAACATCTCAGTATAGACTATGTACAAATTTTAGTTTGGTCTTTATCGAGTTGGAAGTTATGTGTTTTTCTATGAACGTTCTTAAGGGAGTTATATCCTTAAGTTCAGAACCATTGATCGTAACTGGTGAAGGCTGTAATACACACATTTGATCTTTTATGCAGTTCAAATTTTATTATTTTGTAAGTTTTGGTATAAAAAGTTGATTAGTAATTTTCAACTGTAGATTGCACCAATGTAGTCCATGGTCTGATATGAATCTTTCATTCGAATTGGTGGAGTTAAATTATGTTGGTATTTTTGATTTAGATCTCTGTTCGTTATGATTTCACATAAATTTCTAGAGATATTTAGCTTTATGTTCCAAATTGTATTATAAATGGGATAGAGTAACCCTCCTGTTATAAGGCACTTTGCATATTTTTGGTTCATGTCGAGTCCTTCTTGTTTAAGTGGCATCATCTATGGGATAGTGACAGGGATATGGTTAGTGGGATTTATTGTGACTCTAATTGGTTCATCACAAGTCCTTGTTTTAATGGTATTCCCTTATGGATTGGTGATAGGGAATTGGTTAGTAATAAAGTGGAAAATTATGGCGTGGTGATTTAATTCAATATTGATGATGATTAATCATAAATTTGTATTAATTCCCTTATTTAATAGTTGGTTGTAGTTTTAAATGTTATCATATTTGAAATGATTCTCATGAATCTAACATAGATGGAATTAATTTTCTGGTTTACTTAATTTCTCTTATGGACAATTGGTTCCTAAAGATACTTAAATGAATTCTTTTCTATTTCTGACATTGTGGCTTTTGGGGCAGAATTTTTAATTGTTCTTATTTTGGATACTTGGAATATTTTCATATTCAGCAGTGTTCCTTTTTCTAATTGGTTAGATAAAAGCACATTTTTTTAATGTCATAGTGTTTATCATGCTCAGTTCTTGTGAACTGACTCATGCTAACAATTTTGCAGATGGAATTCATGAAAAGTGAAGGGAGAAATACTCTTAGAACGTTTCATCTATTTTATTAACAAATTCATTTTTGTCATTCAGATGCCTCATGTATTGAAATGATCTTGAAAGGAACTTATTGGAAAAAAACTATGAGGGTGTATCAAATTAGTTTTTGTACTACTGAGAAATGTTTTATTTATAATCTTATGAAATATTTATTAAGCTTTGAATGAAGTGAATTATTTTTATGATAAATGAATTATTTCATAATGGTTTTTTATGAATGGTTTATTTATGAATCATATATGACTCAAATTTTATTAATATTCTTAAATATTAACATGTGTGGCTTAATATTTATCCAAGGTATAGATTGATGCTTAAATAAGGAACTATATAATTCAGAATCAATTAATCTTGTCGTAATGATTGGAATATGATGTTATGATATATAAATCCTTATTTAGAACTAGAAATAAGGATAGTATACTATAAATATGGATGTGGAATTCTTGTTAAAGTTATTCTCTTTATGTTTTCCGAATTCTTGAATAAGACTTTAGTCTTTAATAAGGAAGCAGATAATACTTCCTTATCATCATTATTTAAGAATCAAGTATTTTATCCTTATGTTTGTGATAAAATATAGATCATATTATTGGTTGGATGTATGCTATACTTTATGGGAATGTTAAATGGTAATTTGAAATCTTATAAGAATTAGTAAGATGGTTTTAAAAATTAGGATAACACTAAGTCTAATTAACAATCTTTCAATAAAGATGATTTACATTGTTAAACTAAAGTAAAGATACTTAATGATCTTTCTTACTTGATTTAGAATGAGATTTATTGCTCAATGAAATAATGGTTAAGAAATAAAAAGTTCATAATAATAAACACATAATTTATTTGCATACTTTTAATTGATGTAAAGAGTGCATTTAGATCATTTCTATATGGATCAATCATTCGAACCTAGTAGACCCATAGGTATTATGAGAAATCATTAAATAAACCAATTAATAAGTTGAAGGTTAATAAAATTAATGAATCTTAAGTATGTTAGTTCCATTAAAGGAAATTAGTAGGTTGTTGTAGAATAGATGCTGCTGCAGAGTACCCTCTTAATGATGGGAGTGATTACGAGGATATTGTGAAGCATCCTATATGCTTCAACATCCCACTTGGTTCATCTAACTCAACTATCATAAGTAAAAATTTGGTTCACAATTTTACTATAAACTGAGATAGGCATATGGAAAAGTGTAGTTGTCAACTCATGTTGACTTAGGGTAAATAAACACACCTGGATTGATGAGAGTTGATTCAAGTATGTCTACTTATCCTTAGTCATCATAAGTAGACTTCAAAACTACTGTATTATATTTATTCCCTTTTAGTGTGAAACTTTGACTCAAATTTGGTTGACAGAAGTCAAGGAAGACTAATCTAGATAAGAGATCAAGTGGGGTAAAATACATATTCCTTTCTATGATTATTCTTTCTTGTAATGAAAACATGGTAAACATGTTTAAAAATTTTGGCCAAAGTATTGCAAATTTTTGGCTACATTTTCTTATGTCACCTTATCTAATATTTTGAGATTCCATATGAGTATCAGTAATAGATACACAGATAGAATTCTAAGACATAACATTTGAGTGACCCGTAATGGGTAAGGGAACCAAAGTATACATTGTATACACAAGAACAAGTTAACAATGAGAGATCGGTTTAATACCAAGTCATTAAATGAGATATCAGTGTTACATCGAGTCATTATAAATGCATATGGGTTTCTATTATGAGATGGACTAGAAATGGAATGTGTGTTTTGAATTAATTAATTTAGAATAGAGAACATTATCTAATAAAAATCCCTTGTTTCTAAGTCATAAAAGTGGATGTTATGTTTTGGTATTAGAGCTTAAGGTTGAAAATCTTGGACCTATTGAGTCCATCTCTGATAAAAAATTAATTTCTTGTTAATAAAAAATAATTAGAACCTAGGGAGGTGCTGCAAATAATCTACCTCCAGGTGGAGAGGTAGCTACGACACAAAAACTTGATGAGATTTTTGTTGCCTTGTTAGACACAAGAGATTATCTTGTTGTACTTGAAAAACAAGTAATGGGCAATGAAGAGGAAGAATATGATGCTTATAGTAATAATTAGGAACCTCCAGGAAACAACACCAATGTTGGAAATCTGGTCATTCATAATAATAATGCGGAAAAAAATAATGTTGTAAATGTACCTAATTTGCCTGAAAATAAAAAGGCAAGATTTTGATATGAAATTACTAATGAAATAAAAAGGATAAGTCCACAAAAATTTGATGGCACTACACTGGTGGATATGGCTGATAATTTCCTTAGTGAAATGGAGAAGTACTTTACAATAAGGAACTTTTCTGAAGAAACTAAGGCAATATGAGAAGCATACTAACTTTTCCATGAGGCATCCTCCTGGTGGGATACCTGTAAGGATGAACTGAACATTGATGAAAAAATTAATACATGGGATCAGTTTAAGGGCTACTTTAGGAAACATTGGCTGCCACAACTCAATTATGATAAAAAAAAATGACAAAATTTCATAATTTAGTTCAAGGAAAGTTAACTGTAACTGAGTACTATTTACCAAACTTCTTAAGTACGTTCCATAATATCAAACTGATGATAAGTTCAAGATACACAAGTTCATTGTGGGGTTGAATCCTATCATTGGTGGAGAGGTAGATGTACACATCCCAACTGCCATGGAAGGGGTTGTAGAAAAATCCATAAGGCAAGAATAGAAATTGAAGGCAAATTCTACACATACAGAGGAGAATCAAAAGATAATTACCAACTCTTCTTCATCACTTGCACCTAAGAAGGTGGTATGGGAAAAGTTTGGATTTAAAAACAAGTTTTTGTATGATAAAAATAAGAAAATAGCAGCAAATAAAATTGCAGTGAGCAATAGAAACAATTTTGTAAAGAATAACAATAATGGACATAAATTTTATGAAGGTCAAAACAATAATTTAAAGACTGAAAGTAAGTTTGAGCCAAAAAGGGGCCCTGCATGGGGCTATTATTAGTGTTGTAAGGATCACTATGAAAATCAGTGCACTCTAAAGAAAGATTATAGTAACCAACAACATAAGATACATGTTACAGTAGCTAATAAGTAAACTGAAAGCAAGTTACGCCTATATAAGTGCCAGGTAAATTATTTGGTACACCTGTTAATACACTTTTTTATACTGGTGCTACAGAATTTTTTATTTATAATAAATTAGCTATAAAATTAAAAAGAAAAGATGGAATAATGGAAAAAATTTGGATTTTTTATTATGGTAATAATGTTATCCATATTGTTAGTAAATGTCTGTTTGGAGTAGTTTTAGAGTTACCAAGTTTTTCTACTGAAGTATACCTTTATGTTGCTCCTTTGGGGTCATATGATGTCATTATTGGTGTTAACCAACTTACTGAACATAAGAAATTTTTTATTGTTTTGAAAAACACATTATATGCCTCAATGATCTGTAGAAAACAATAGACATTCACGGGGTAAACTGTGAAATTTCAGCTAGAAAATTGTCAGCTATACAGCTTAAGAAGTCCAAAAACAAAGGCTGCATGTTATATGCAGTAAAAATTTCTGAAACAGTAGAAGAAAGTAGTAATTTCTTGGAAAATTATTCGTTGTTAAGATATTTCAATGATGTATTTCTGGAAGAGCTATTTGGTCTTCTGCGTAAACAATTTAATTTGACTTCACAATAGAAATCAAACCTTGAATTGAACCTATTTCCAAGGCACCTTATTGCATGACTACAATGGAATTAGTGAAACATAAGGAACAATTTCAAGAACTGTTGTCTAAAGTCTTGATAAGATCTAGTGTCTTGCTGTGGGGAGCACCAATAATATTTGTCAAAAATAAGTATGGAACACTTAGAATTTGTATTGATTATTGAATGTTAAACAAAGCCATAATAAAAAAAAATATCCACTTGCTAGGATTTATGATTTGTTTGATAAGATGCATGGTGAATCAATTTATTCAAAGATAGATATTCTTTCTTAATATTATTAATTGATAATTAAGGATGAGGATACCCATAAAACAACTTTTAGAAAAAGGTATGGACATTATAAATTCATTGTTTTACCTTTTGATTGAAAAATGCACCTACAACTTTCATGAATCTGATGAATAATATCTTTCAAGAATACTTGGATAGGTTTTTTCTTGTATTTCTCGATGATATTCTTATCTATTCCAAAATCATAGAAGAACGTAATGAGTATTTAAGTATTGTACATGAAATTTTGAGGAAGAGAAAATTGTATGGTAAATTGTCAAAATGTTCCTTTGATGAACAAAATTACATTATTTAGGACATGTCATAAGAAAAGATGGAATAATAGTTGATCCATCAAATATTTCTGCCATAACTGAATGGCATGCACCTAAAAATGTACATGAAGTTAGAAGATTCATGGGGCTTGTCGGTTATTACAAAAAAAATGTTAAGGACTTTTCAAAAGTCACTACCCCAATTACTTCATTACAAAAGAAATAATTTTTTTGTGTGGATTGATAAATGTGAATAAACATTTAAAACTCTAAAAGAGAAGCTAACCTTATCACCTATTTTTACTGTTTAAGATCCAAATGGAAACTTTACGATAGTTACATATGCTTCCAAAGAAGGACTAGGAGATATACTACTACAAAATGATAATGTCTTCTCTTATGAAAGAAGAAAAATCAAGTTACACGAGTTGAATTATGATCCCCATGATTTAGATCTTGTTTCCATAGTTCATGTACTTCAAGTATGGAGACATTATCTCTTGGGTAGACCTTTTGAGTTAAAAAATGACCACCTTGGGCTGAAGTATATTTTCAATCAACCAAATCAGAATGCAAGACAACAAAGATGGTTAGATTTTTTATCACAATATGATTTTGACATAAGTTAAATTAAAGGTAAAGAAAAAAGAGTGGCAGATGCATTAAGTCATAGGAAACACATTTCCACACTTGTAACTTTGAGAATTCAGTTTAAAGATGAAGTAAAGAACGTCATGAATTTTTATTTGTATTTTCAACAAGTAAAAATAGTGCTTGTTGTGATCCTAATGATGCTAGATAAAAATGTTTCAGTTTTGATAATGAAGGAATTTTAAGATATGAGAATCGAGTGTATGTACCTTTGGAAAATGAGTTAAGGAAAAAGTTAATGATGTAATTTCATAATTCACCTTACTCACGACATTCTGGTGTTACAAAAATGCTTGTTGATGTAAAACAACAATGTTTTTGGAAAGGGATGAAGAAATACATAGCTGATTTTGTTGCCAATTACCTTGAATGTCAGTGAATTAAGGCTGAAAATATGCACCTAGTTGGTTTACTGTACCCTCATCACATACCACAATATAAATGACAAGTAATAAGTATGGATTTATTTCAAGGGCTACCTATGTTTAAGAACAAGGATGATATTATTTTAGTTATGGTTGACAAATTAACAAAGGTAGAACATTTTATTATTGGTAATCTTAAAGATGATTCACCTATTATAGAAAAAATATTAGTGCATGAAATTTTCAGATTACATGGTGTACCTAAATTGATTATATCTGGTAGACACCTTAGAATGACATCTCATTTTTAGAAAACACTAAATGCATCCTTAGGAACAAAACTAAGTTTTAGTTCTGCATACCATCCGAAAAAAATGGACAAACAAAGAGAGTAAATTATGTTATGGAATATATGTTAAGAATGTAATGTATGGACCAACATTACAAATGGGAAGAATACCTTCCTTTAGTTGAATTTGCTTGCAATAATACTTATCATTCCTCTTTAAAAATGGCACCTTTCAAAGCATTATATGGAATGAAGTACATAACTCCAATTATTTGGGATAACATTGAAGATAGAGAGGTAATTGAGCTTGAAATGCTTACTGAAATGGAACAAGAAGTAGAATTAATTCGTGAATGATTGAAGGAAGCTACTAATAGGCAAAAAACTTATGTAGATCTGAAAAGGGTCGATAGGAAATTTGAACTTGGTGGAAAGGTCTTTTTATGTGTCAAGCCTAAAAAGAGCTATATTACCTTAGGTAAGGAAGCTAAATTATCACCTCATTTTGTGGGACCTTTTGATATTGTATATGTGATTAGCCCTGTAGCTTACTGCTTAGCATTACCTCCCACCTTAACATGAATGCATGATGTTTTCCATATTTCATTTCTTAAGAAATATGTTTCATATTTATCACATGTATTAAATTGGGATTCCTTGCAGGTCCAAGACCCAAGAATAATCATGGTTGAATCCATAAGAGTGTTGGAAACTCACTAGTTGCACTTGAAAAATCACGAAATTAGTCAATGCAAGGTCCAATGGGACCGATTTAATGAAGAAAGTACAACATGGGAAAACCTAGAGGATATGAAAACTACTTTTCCTCATCTATTTGAACAAAATTAATTTTGATTTTTGTGATAATTAAGGACTTTGATTGAAAATTGTCTTTGATTTCTGCCAGTTTTGGGTAGATACTATATTTTTTTAGTACTGACACATCAATTTTGATGTTGTAATAAGTTATGAAAGAATTGAATTTTTGTAAATCTTTTTTTTGTTTGAAATTTTTTTGGATAGAAGAATTATAATTATGATTATTTTTCTTGAATATGAATGTGGATTAGGTTAATCATCGAGATGATGATGCTTTTTAGAGGGGAGGTATGTAATGCCTCTATCATGGTTGAAATACTTGCTTTCTTTTGTAACTAAAATTTCAAACATTGATAGTTGATTTTTGTTTTGAATATGGTGCACTCTTTAAAACTAATAAATCATGTTTTTTGTAGATGATATGTTTTATCTTCTAAAAATTGGATGCAGCGATTCTATGGCAATTCTAAATTGATATTGACGTATTTCATATATTCTTTATGCTAAACTTTGAAATAAATTTTGTATACTAGTGAAGGAAATAAATTCAGTCTTATAAGAATATGTCAGTTCATTACCTAATTTGCAATATAGAACTACTTCTCGGTCAATTTCATTGCTAATACAAGAATAACCATACCTTAGATCAATTACAGTGATCCAAGGCATGTCTATGAATCTATGATGTTTAGATCATTTTCTTAAGCCAGATCAGCATATTATATTACTAAGATGTCTTTGTACTCAAGCTTGAATTTTGGGGATCACAGGGGCATCATGTAGCATCTTAAGGATGCATCCTTCTATGTGATCTGATTACCTTGTTTCGATAACATTACTTAAGGTAATGTCGTATGATTTTTGTAAGGAACCTAAATAATTTGAATGCATTTGATTATTTAATTTACCTTAACCTAAGTTAAGGTGAATGTATTTAAAGTATATTAACTCCTAAAGGATTATCCTAAGTCTTTTGATATTATTTTTTCCTAAGCTATAATGGTAATTTTCTAAGGTCCTAAGCTATGGTTAAAATTACTACTAAGGAAACCTAACCTAGGTGGCATCAAACTAACCTAAGGGAAACCATGGTTGGCTTGGATGGAAATTTAGGGGAATGGATAGTGAAACCATTAAAAAGGTGTACGGGAGATTTAAATGGATCAATAAATGTTTTATTACAGCCAATTTTGGCCGAGGCATGGTTATGATGGAATTTTCTAAAAATACAACTCTGCTAAGTTTTAGTGAATGAATTTTAACTGTTAGTTGTAACTAACAATGGGATGGCATTGGATGGGAATTTCGGGGGCCACTAGTAGTCTGACTAGTATTAATGAGCCTCGACCCTTGAGAAAAAACCACTTAGGAATTCGAAAGATGGGTTTGGGGAAAAAGGAATGGTTTGGTTTTATTGTACATTCAAATTTTTTGAGCTCCATGGCTCTGCATGTATTATTTTCATTTTTCAAACTATCAATTCAATTCTGTTGTAAATTAAATATTGTCATTGCATGGTAGAAATAATGGCAAAAATGTATTGTGGAAACTATAAAGGAAAGATGGGTTAATTTTCAAAGGTTTTGGTTGGATTTTTCGGTGGAGATATTTCAATGGAAGCTTTGCAGAAAGGTTTGAAGCATACAAAGAAACTGAGAGCACTACCAGGCATGATAGGCTCTATATCTTTTCAATATAATTCTTTTTTTAATGATTTCATTAAAATAATTCTGCTATTTGTGAAAACGTTTCAGAGATTTGGTTTCCTGTTTTGTGTGTTGTTTTTATTTTCCCTTCTTCTATGGTTTTTATGAAAGTTATCAGATTTTGTTTGTTAGAAATGAAATTGTATTATTTGAAGTCTTTTATACATTGAGACTAGGTTTTAAACAGTTTGTGAATGATTGTTTAAGTGAGTATTGTATTATTTGTGCTACTATTGATATATCTCGTTGTATTTTTCAATCTTATGGTATTTAGTTATATCATTAGGCTCCAGGTCAAATCCTTCCTAGAATTTTTTTGGTGATTTAGTTGTTTGTGGAGTTGGGTGTTGAGAAAATAGTTGTTTTTGTTGACTTATTAATGTGTGGTTCAATATTTTCCTTCGGTTTAGTGATCAATCATTTATGGATTGAAATATTTACTTCTATTTTGTTATAATCTGGTGTGATGAGCTTCGAACCATTCTGAGTACTCTTAAAAGGGATATCTCGAGCTCTTCTCTATAGGTTTAATGGAGAGGGTGATTGGTAAATTTTCTTGTCTCCTTTTTACTTATGTTTGTTTGGTTATTCACCCTTATCGGGTCGGCTTGTATTGGAAATGGTGACTAGTAAAGTTTCCTACCCCTTTTCTTTAGTGGCATATCATTTTATTATTACCCTTTCAATTTTTCTTGAACCTAGACTTCTTTTAGGGCATCCTTTGTCCCAGGTCCTTTTGAATGTAACTTTTGGTTGTTCTTTTAAAGTCTCTTTTGAGCTCAGATAGTTGATGAGTTATTGAGTTTGATGGAATTTTTTGTAAGTGATTCTTGTATAAACTTTGGAGATTTTGTGGATATGTGGTCAACTGTTGATTCCAGAGGATGTATTCCTTGGTGATTGAAACTTATCTTTAATCAAATCATATCTTCCTTGTAAAACGTCTCAATAGAGACTGTGCACACATTTCAGGTTGGTCTTTATTGAGTTGGAAGTTATGTATTTTGATGTGAACATTGTTAAGGGAGTTATATACTTAATTTTGTAACCCTAATCACAAATGGTGAAGGCCATAATATATGCTTTTGATCTTTTATGTGGTTCAGTTTTTATTATCCTATAAGTTTTGGTGTACAAATTTGATTGGTAATTTTCAATTGTAGATTGACCCTTTGTAGTCCATGGTCTGATACGACTCTTTCAATCGAATTGGTGGAATTAAATTATGTTGGTCTTTTTTATTTAGATATTGGTTCGTTATGCTTTGACAGGCCTTTCTAGAGTTATTTAACTTTGTGTTTAGAATCGTCTTGTAAATGGGATAGAGTAACCCTCATGTTATAAGGTATTGTGCATATTTTCAGTTCATGTTGATTGCTTCTTGTTTAAGTGGCATCCTCTATGGGATAGTGATAGTAATTTGGTTAGTGGGATTTATTGTGACTGTAATCAATTCATTCCAAATCCTTATTCTAATGGTATTCCCTTATGGATTGGTGATAGGGAATTGGTTAGTAATAATGTAGAAAATTATGGCTTGGTGATTTAATTCGATACTGATGAGGATTAATCATGATTTTTTATTAATTCCCTTCTTTAATAGTTGGTTATAGTTTTAAATGTATTCATATTTGAAAGGATTCTCATGATTGTAACATAGATGGATTTAAGTTGTTGGTTTAATTAACTTCTTTTATGGACAATTGGTTCCTTAAGATACTTAAATGACTTATTTTCTATTTCTGATATTGTGTCTTTTGGGGAAAACTTTGTAATTGTTCTTATTTTGGATACTTGGAACATTTTCATATTCAGTAGTTTTTCTTTTATGAATTGGTTAGATAAAACAATATTGATTTAATGTTATAGTGCTTATCATTCTCAGTTCTTGTGAACTGACTCATGCTAACAATTTTTTAGATGGACTTCGTGAAAAGTGAAGGGAGAAAGACTTTTAGAAAGTTACATATTTTTAGTTAACAAAGTCATTTTCTTCATTCAGATGTTTTATGTATTGAAATTCTCTTGAAAGGAACTTGTTGGAAAAAACTATGAGGGTGTATCAAATTATTTTTTGTATTGTTAAGAAATTTTTTCTTAATAATCTTATGAAATATTTATTAAGCTTGGAATGAAGTGAATTTTTTTTCTGATAAATGAATTATTACATAATGGTTTGTGATGACTGATTTATTTATGAATCATACATGTCTCATATTTGATTAATATTCTTAAATATTAACATGTATGACATAGTAGTTATCTAAGGTATAGAGTGTTGCTTAGATAAGGAACTATATATTTCTAAATCAATTAATCTTGGGGTAATGATTAGACTATGATGTTATGATATATAAATCCTTATTCAAAACTGGAGATAAGGATAGTATACTATAAATATGGATGTGGAATTCTTGTTAAATTTATGTTCTTTGTGTTTTCTAAATTCTTGAATAAGACTTTAGTCCTTAATTAGGAAGAACAAATTACTTCCTTATCATCATTATTTAAGAATCAAGTATTGTATCCTTATGTTTTTGATAAAGTATAGATCATATTGTTGGTTGGTTGTATGCTCTACTTTATGGGAACGTTAAATGGTAATTTGAAAGCTTATAATAATTAATAAGATGGTTTTAAAAATTAGGATAACACTAAGTCTAATTAATAGGCTTTCAATCAAGATTGTTTACATTGTTAAACTAAATTAAAGAGACTTAATGGTCTTACTTACTTGATTTAGAATGAGATTTATTTCTCAATGAAATAATGGTTAAGAAATAAAGAGTTCATAAGAATGAACGCATAATTTATCTTCATACTTTCAACTGATGTAAAGAGTGCATTTAGATCCTTTCTATATGGATCAATCGTTCAAACCTAGTAGACCCCTAGGTACAATGATCAATAATTAAATAAACCAATTAATAAGATGAAGGTCAATAAACTTAATGACTCTTAAATATGTCAGTTTTGTTAAAGGAACTTAGTAGGTTGTTGTATACTAGATACTGCTGTAGAGTTCCCTCTTAATGATGGGAGTCATTACAAGGATACTATGAAGCAGCCGTTATGCTTCAACATCCCACTCAGTTCATCTAACGCAACTGTCATAAGTTAAATTTTGGTTCATGGTTTTACTATAAACTAAGATAGGCATATGGAAAAGTGTAGTCATCAACTCATGTTGACTTAGGGTAAATAAAACACACAACGAATCAACGAGATTCAATTCAAGTATGTCTACTTATCCTTATTCATCATGATTAGAATGCAACACTAGTGTATGTGAGCTATTCCCATTTAGTGTGAAACTTTGACTCAGATTTGGTTGACAGAAGTCAAGGAAGACCAATCTAGATAATAGATCAAGTGGGGTGAAATAAATATTCCTTTCGACAAGTATGTTGCCCTGGAATGAAAACATGGTAAACATGTTTAAACACTTTGTCCAAAGTATCACAAACCGCTAGTTACGTTGTCTTATGTCACTTGGTCTAAGATTTTGAGATTTTAGATGAGTATCAGTAATAGATACTCATATATGATTCTTAGACAAAATGCTTGAGTGACCCGTAATGGGTAAAGGAACCAAATTATACATTATATACATAAGAACAAGTTAAGCATGAGATATCAGTTTAATACCAAGTCATCAAATGATATATCATTGTTTTCACCAAGTCATTACAGATGCATACGGTTTTCTGTTATGAGATGGACTGGAAATGGAATGTGTGTTCTGAATTGTATGAATTTAGAACAGAGAAAATTATGTAAAAAATTAAAATTTCCTCTTTTATAACTCATAAAAGTGGATGGTACAACAACAACATAGGTACCCAAGAGTATTTGTAATCCCTTTAATAACATCTACATCCCATATTTCCAATGGAATACCTAGTAATCTAACCCACACAAGAAAATGGTTTATATTTTCTTTATCAAGGTTGAATATAGGTGAGCACTTTCTCAAGAAAAGTGCCAATTTTCCCATAAAACACGGGCCATCATTGAGGATACTTTGGGTATGTTCCAGATTGTTAAAACTGAACAAGAAGAAATCATTTGGTAGAGAGGTTACTTCTAAATGTCCTTTAGGTTGCGATTTAAGAACAGACCAAGATCTTATTTGTTTTAATATTTGGTCTACCTCCAACAAGTTTTATGATCAAGGCATTATCCACATTGGTCAAAGTTCTATCAATAATTCTATAAGGAATATCTAAGTAATTACTCTATTCTCCTTGTTTAAGTTGTGGAATGATCCCCATACTTTTCTCATTCCTAGATCTCAAGATTTTTGCATATGATCTAGGGGGCCCATTTCCCACATGGGGCCCAAAAAAAGGACTAGTCTCATCCTTACCTTGTTTTGTTGTAGTCTAGTCCTCTATGACTGTCTCCCCTCTAGGTGGAAAATTTTTACTGTCAGTTTCCCGCCCATCGCTATTTGAAACCTTTTCTCTCTCCTCGAGATCCTCACTACTCCCACCCATCAGTTGTTATTCATCAATTTTTGTATAAATATGAGGTCCTATCCTTATATCAAGGGGGGTTAGTTTTCTACTTGAAAAGTTGAAAGGGAAGTAGTGTAAATCTTCTATGTTTCCAATTTCTTCGTTAGAAAACATATAAATTTTGAGTTTTCAAAATTTTGTTTCAAGTTGGTTTCACTGTAAAACCATTGGATAATTTTGAGGGAATTTGATTCATGTCCCCTTGTTAAAAATTTGAAAATTTTAATGATATATGCATACTTATGATTCTAGCATTTGGTTCTAGATCTTGTATTGTAAAATCTAATTAATGAGTTATCATTTCTACTTCAATTTTGTGTTTATTATTTCTGTATGTAGCAAACTAAGATCATTCCTTGGTTGTTGCACTTTTTTTAATAGATCAATATTGTGTTTGAGTAATTACTCTATAATATTTGGGATAATTCTAAAATCCTCATTGTAACCATATTTTTGAGTGCTTTTTGACAACCTCTAATTGTATATTTGGGATGTATAAATAAGAGCAATAAATACTTCACTAGAATACTTGCATGAGATTTTGTGTTAAGTATTTTAGAGATTATGTTGAAATTTTTTACAGCTATTGAGTATTAATGGATGTAAATATTTTTGTGTAGGAATTTTTCACTACTTAATCATACTTTATCTACTTTTCCAGAATAGCATGTTGTCATGGTAACTTTTGTTGCTTAGTTAAAAGAAATAAATCCTCATACTCCCTTCTTTACAAGATCAAATCTTTCTATATCCCTCCCCCCACCATCACACTTCTAAGAAATCCATTCACTACCTTGGTTGTTCTATTTCACACCATCATTGAAGGAACTCCTTCATAACCATATATCCACTAGAAAATGATTGCAAGACTAAAAAACTTTGTTTTCTTAGTAACTGTGTCTGATACACTAATTATATGTAATACTATTGTGAAAAATCTTACAAGTGAGTATTACATTCTTGTCCATATTTAGCTCAGATTTACCCACCATTTAGAAGGATTCAAGTTTAAATCCTCTTCATTTTATTCAAGTTACCCCCTTGGGTTCTCTCACCCTGGTCTAGGTAGGACCAGAAGCAGCATGATCAGGCCATCCTCTTTATATGGTTCCTCTCAATCATCTAAAACCTTGGTTCTAAAAGAGGATTTTAGACATCTTCCAGCTAAAAATGACATAAAAATTCGTATGACATCTCCTTAAGATGTCCTAACCTCTACAAGTGTTTTCATGCCCGAGGGGGTGTGTAAATTTGGGAGCCAACAAGGAGAACGATATGCTCATACAAGGTCAATTTTAGGGAATCCAAAGGGACTTCCTTGGAGGATGTTATCTCCTTTTTATATAATTAAGATAAGTTGATAAAGATTATAAGATAGGTAATGACCAATATGGAAGATGCAAGATAAGGAAGATAGGAACTCAAGATGGAAAGGAAGATCATGTTTGGCTTTGTAAGAGGCCCAGGATTAGGTGGTAATGATCTTTGAGGGTAGTCGAAGTAATTATACTAATATTCTTCAGTTTCTTCTCATATCTCATTGAGGAAATTGAACAGTTCCTCAAAGTCTTCCCAATGTTGTGTGAAGGTGATGGCACATAAAGTGAGATTTTGGAGGATGTCTAACTTCTCCCACACAAGGGTTCTTGAATGATTAAAATGTTGTAAATGATTTTAATTAGGTGATATTGAATTGTAATAGTCATGTACAGTACAACTGTGATTGCAATGGACATATAAATTCCAAATATATAGATAAAAAATGATATAAATTTCATAATTCATAAAAGAAACTAATTGATAGTATCGCAAGTGATTAATGAAATTTTTGGTGATTTAATGAAATTGCGAGTGATTATTGAGATAAAATTAATATGTGAAAAAATGTAAATGTTATGGAAAATTGAGACTTAAATAATTTTTTTTAACCTTGTTTTTCATGTGTAACTAGAATGAAATACAAGAATAAAGGGATTAAACTTACTATTGATGTGATAAAGGATGCAAATTGCTTACAACGGTCTTGTTGAGATCTTGATGATGTCTTACTAAATGTTTGATGAGGAAGCACAAGCCTTGAAGATGTATGATTGCATAAGATGATGTGGTATGCTTGTTATGGCATTAAGATTCATTTTAGATATTTGGAGATTACTAGAGTGATATATTTTTGCTAGTACATTCAAGGATACAAGATGGAAGATCTTTAAAAACATTATTTATGATTTTTATTTATAATCATGGTTAATTTGTTGGAATTAACCAGGATTTGGAAATTGGAGACCCATTTTGAAGTTTGTTTAAAAGCCACTTCTAAAATGGGGGTTTCGTATGGGGATGAGACTAAATGATTATGGAAGAGTTAGATGGAGCTAGAGGTTATATGGTTAGGATAAAAATGGTTAGGAATGGGTTTTAAAAGTGGTTTGGAGGTTTTAGGGAGGTTAGGGAATTAAGGGTAGTAAATAATATTTACAGGTGTAAAAAATATTTACGGGGTGAGGATATGAACTTAGGTTAGTTTCGAAGATATTGAATGATTAATGTGGTGTGTACAAGGTGTAGATGGGTAACGAAAATATGGTGTCTACATTGCCCCTATTTTTCAGTGGGTTTTGTATAGGAAAATGTTAAGACAAAGTGATTGAGATGGTTTGATTGGTTTGGTGGGTGATCCCCCTCAAATGGGGTGATTGGCAAGATTGGTGTAATGAATCACCAACTTGAAATAATTTATTTTGATTAAATAGGTTTTTTTGACATTTTTTTTTCATTTTTCATTAATGCAAGACTAGGCATTAGAACAAATTTCTAAAAGTTGGGGGGGGATTTAATCTACCAAGAGTCAATGATTGGGAAAGAAGGTTCATAACCCATGGACATATTACTCATACAAAGGGAAGGTGGGAAGATATGATCCTGACGGAGTATGTTATCCATTATGACATTTCCACACATGTGGGCTTAGAAAATCAGGGAGTCAATTATAGGGAACCAATGGGTTTCAATGTCCTATAGATGTGTGAATTTACTGGTCCCCAAGGCTTGAAAAATTATAGGTGGATTTTAAGTAAGGGGGCTTTGAGTGATTGGCTAAGAATCGAGGAGGATTTTATTGATTGTTATCCTGTTATAAGAATTGTTAACGGAGCTTGGGACGCCTAAAATAAGGAAGTAATATAAATGTATTATTTTTGGAAAGAAATATGAAAATGATGGCTTAGTTATGAATTTACTATATTTGGATACTTGCAAAAGGTTGTGTTAGTCCTATTTGAATTAAATCGCAGCAACTTAGGAAATCTCAGACAATTAGGGGAATGTTTGGAAGATTACTAGGTGGGAAAAATATGTTCCCTATAAATAGTCCTATTTTACCTCTCCGTGATTTCATTTTTACCATCAAATGGAGATTGAGACCTCTAATTTGAGATATTTTAGTGAAATAGATAAATGGATGTGTTTGGATGTCTAGAGATAGAGGAGGCCCGCTCTAAGAGAGGTCGGTCCCTTTTTGTGTTGTTTTTATTTGTTTTGGAGTTTGGGCCCATGTCAAGGCTGTTTGATTAATTGGCCAGTGATTGGGTATTATCACTTGCAATTGGGATGAAACTCCAATATTGTAGGGGATCACTATGACTCAGTGAATATGTAATTTGATAGAATTTAACTAAATAATGTTCTAATTGAATTTTTTTATGTTATGATGCATTACAGAGACAAATTGATCATACGTGACATTATGCCATTGATTTTAGATGATTTACAATCCTAATTTTTTTTATGATTGATGGGATCACTAGGAGGATGGTGGACCTATGAGAGATGCATCATTATAGACTACCATTGTATAATTGTGGGTTTGTTACTTGCTTGTTAGAGATATGGGATCACATTACAGGGACTTTTTGTTGCCGATGGGAGATGATCATCACCCTAGAATATTTATAAATGATTTTGAGATTTTCATTTTCAAGGGGAGAAGGCATCTTGATTATGATACACAAAGGTTTGAGGTGATGAAGAGGTGTTTGATATGGAGGTGTCAATGAGGTATATTTTCTTAGGTGGATTTTCATATGGGTCTTGTCCATTATTTGAGAATAGAGGGTAAAGACTTATGAATTGATATGGTTGGTATTATTTGTTCATGCTTTACCAGCTCTACTAGGGTTAATTTTTCATGGATGTTTGATAGGGATACTCACATACATGAGGAGCAAAGCATTTTTCTTTTGCAATGGACCCATACACTACTTTACATTAGCCTACAGGAGATGTGGTCAAGGAGGATAGGGTAGAGTTTTTTTCCATTGATGTTGGATTATTCTACAATTTGGGGGCTTAACGAGCACATTTACAATGGTTAGATATAGGGGTCTTACCATGGGATCAAACAAGGTTTGATGAGAAAGTTGTTTTATATTCGATAATC